>JAKWJA010002493.1:46831251-47216241 GCA_027704765.1 Solanum habrochaites | reverse complement strand
ACTTGTTACCATCTTTTATACTTAATTAGATGATATTTTGGGGGAAAAAAAGAGTTTGAATAAGGAAAAAAATAGGAGGAGCAAGAAAGAAAGAGAAACGGCGAGAGAAAGGGAAGAACGCAGAGAAGTCAAAAGTTTATTTGGGGGATAGCTTGCTTGATCGCGATTCTTCGGTGGAGGTAGGTTATGGTTTTGCTTTTTCATATACCTCTTAATAGCGAATATAGGATATTGGGTTTACATTGTAATCTTCTATATCTTAAATTTTGTGGCTTGCAATGATGTGAATAGTAATTGTATGGATGGGAAAATGAGCTGTTGAATCCTTAAAGCCTTAAAATCCGCACTTTGTTATAATGATTCATTAGTATAACAAGAAGGCTTTATTAACTAAGAATGAGTATATAACGGGATCGGGTGTACGAATCGACACGAGATTAGGGGATCAGAGTTCCCGTACCGACACCAGGAAATAAGGGATCGGGTGTCACGAACCGACACGTAGTAGTCGTAGGTGGATCGGAGTGTCACGTTCCGACACCATAGAATGATAAATAAGTGAATCTTGAGGGATCGGAGTGGTCACTTTCCGACACCAGCATAAGTAACAGATGAATCTTGAGCATGCTAATATACTCTCAATTTAAAGAACTTTTTTCCCAAATGATATGGTGTTGGAGGCTTGAGTCCCTCATAGATGTGCTGGTGTTGTGGCAATGGATTAATGGTACTTGTTGTTGTCCCCATTAAGTATCTGGTTAGTTTTTTATGTTCTATTCGATATATATGTCTTTTCTCTTATTGAGTTGGTCGGAAACATGATACCTACCTCAGTAATTTGTGCCTGTACTGACCCCACTTGTACTTTTTTTTCTTCTTTGTTATTTGTGGAGGCAAGCAAACGTCCATCGCCTCTTCACCTCGTCCTCAACTCTGCCAGTCTTCATCGACGTCAGATTTCAGGGTGAGCTAGTGTTCCTATCTCGGACTGAATTCTCGCCTCATTCGTGTCTTGGATGGTCTTTTGAAGTTCGTACTGGCCCTTGTTGAAGTATTTTAGCTTCTCTCCTAGATACTCTTCTTCGATTTCGTAATTTGAGGATAGAATGTGCTTTTTAGTGATGACTGTTCCAGATTTTGGGGATAATAAAAGTATGAGTTTTTAGAAGTTATATCGCGATGTTCATTAATGAGTTTTAAGGTCTTCCGCTTATATTCTGTTTATAGTGTAGTAAATGTTAGGGTTTAGTTGGGGGGGGTTGGTTGCTCAGCATAGTTAATAATAAGGTGGGGCCACTCGCGCTCGTTTTTTTTTTTTTTTTTTGGGTTGTGACAAACTTGGTATCATAGCATTAAGTTTCGTTGGTCTCATCACACACCGAACGATTCCTAATAGAGTCTTGAGAACGGTAGGGGACGCCTTTACTTTTCTTTGAGAGGCTAATAGGACTTTAGGCAAATCCATTTTCTTTCTTTCTTTTGTGTTATTACTTGGACCAATGTTGGGTATCTAGGGTGATACAATTGTGTATTCTACATCTTCACTTCTATGCGCACATAGTTAGAACTAGAGCACGAACTGCGCAACATCCAACACCCGACAAGACAAGAAGCGTCTAACCAGCCACTGAGGCTGTGCTCGAATAGAGCAGTGGCAAGAGGCGTGGTAGAGGTCGCGGAGGACCCCTCTCGAGAAGAGGACAAGCCACCTTGGCCAGCTGTATACGCGGTGACTCCTCCACCGCTGGGAAGTATTAAGAGAGGGTGAGGAAAGGGGAGAATGAATCAAGTGCAGAATGAGGAATGAACCACCCCCACCTACCCCAGAGATGATTAATCACGGTTCCTTGCTTATATTAGCGGGTTATCTGATCAAGGGCCAGACGCTCCAGTGTTTTCTTCACCAGCCCTCAGGGTTTTCGAGTACAACATCAGTTGTTTGGTCCCCGTCATGGATGCCTCTTGAAATGCCGACGTTTCCTCCTCGTTGACTAAAGGGCCTAGATGACAGCATCACTGAACTTCACGTAAGTTCTTGAAGTTGAAACCGTCCAGTTTCAAGGGTGCTGAATCGGAGGATGCCTCTGATTTTCTAGTTGGATTGTCTAGGCTGCTACATAAGAGGCATAGTGGAACGATCGGTGTTGAGTTGTTGTAACCGATCAGTTTCACCGGGAAATGCCAAATTTGGTGGAGATCGATGTTGGGTGGTCAACCACAAGTGCACCAACCCCCTGACTTGGGCATCATCTCTAAGCTTGTTTTATGGAGAGTATATACCTCCGAACTTTGATGATTATAAGAGAGAATGAATTTTTGAGCGAGAGAACAGCAGGATGTCGTTACTGCTTATGAGGCCTAAGTTTTTTGTGCATATCCAGTATGCCACCCGCTTTTGCTTCAGTCCACAAGGAGCGACTTTGCCATTTTGTGAAGGTAGTTGAGGTCACAGATGTGCAATTGGTGCCAGCCTTACGTTAGCTCCGCAGCAAATACTCTTTTTCAGGAGGTGGTAGATTTTTCCTGTGTATAAAAGTGGAGGGAGGTGAATCCAGACGACTTCACTCATGTGCAATCGACCCCTAGAAGTTTCTAAGGAGGTGAGTTTGGTGGGTCTTACCTCCAGAGGCAAGAGTCCTGAAGTTTAACCCATCCGACCTATTCATCTTCACTGCATACTGTAGCTGGGGGTGCCACCTCAACCGGGACTCACACTTCTTGGAGTTTTGGGGTTATCCCCAGACTCCGTCGTTCTCCACAGAGACCTTGTTTGAACCAGAAGTGTTATGGATGTGGGGAAGACTGGACAATATTAGGATTGTATTGGTCCAAAACAAGTTAGCACCCCCAATTTCAGAGGTAGAGGTGGTCAATGGAAGAGGGCCGTATGCTGGAGGACGTGGTGCCAAGGTAATGGAGGTCACCAAATCAACCAGGGTGGTCGGGCAAAACTGGAACACTTGTCAGCACAACCTGGTAGGGGTAGGCGGCAGCAGGTGGAGTATGACCCCCTGTTATCTTTCCCCTGGGAAAGGTCTGAAGCGGATACATCTGATTCTGTTATCACATGGTATCTTTTGTTTTGTTGATTGCATGGCGGCTGATTATTTGATCCTGGATCCACTTTTCATATGTTCTTCCGCATTTGCTACTGGTTTTTGATTTACATTGTGATTTACTTTCATGCTATCGGTTTCTACTCCGTTGGGTGAGTACGTACATGCCTATTCGTGTTTCCTACTACTTTTCGTGTTTCTCTCCGTGGGTGAGTTTGTGATAGTTGAAAGGTGTATCGGCTTTTCTTGTTACGTTTGTGGGGAGCAATACTCTGTAGACGTGGTGTTACCTAGAAATATTTGACTTCGATGTAATTCTTCTGGGGAATGACTTGGCTTTCTCCAAAATTATCATCTCAAAATCATAAACCCATGGTACAATGCAAAACTGTACGGTTGGCCAACCTGGGAAGATCGTTTATGGGAGGGTGAATTACACTTCCGCTCCAGTTCGTATCAATCGCCTTTCTTCGTGCTAAGAGAATGTTAGTAAATGGGTGTTTAGCTTCTTGCACACCTCAGGGATGATACTACCCATGTACCTTCAATTGATCGGTTTCGATAGTCCCTTAGAGTTTTCTGGATGTGTTTTCCTGCAGACCTTCCTGGTAGCCACCGGATAGGGAATAATGACTTGTGCATGGATCTGGAGCATGAGTAAGTTCGTCTACGTGTGATGAGTATTTGCTAACCAGGTCGTGCGTTCAAAGGTGCAAGGGTGTGTTCCGTCAATCGCATAGGGTAGCAGTATAGAACGGGCTCCCCGCTTCTCATGAGGTAGGGAGTTAAAGTACCACTGTAAAGAGGTTTGGTAGCAAAGGCTTAATTACAAGCCCTTCCCGTTTGGGTGCTCCTTTTGTTTGGGTGAGAAGACGGAATTGAAGTTTGTTCGGATGTGCTAGACCTAAGGACAAACTAAATAAGTAAACTATTTAAAACGAAGTATCCTCGTCCTCGCATCGATGATTGTTCGATCATTACAAGTGCTTGTACCTTCTCAAAAATCATTTGAGATCTGGTTATCATCAATTGAAAATACGGCAACGGATAGTGCCAAGACTGCTTTTTCGTCCAGCGTATGGACATTAATGAGTTTCTTAGTAAGGTCTTAGGCTTAACGAATGCCCCTGCTTCGTTCATGAGTTGATGAACGGGATTTTTTAAGCCATATCTTGGATCTTTGCCTTTGTCAATCGATTCATTGGAATGATATACTGGTATACTCAAAGAGCCAAGAAAGAAATGAGGAACACATGAGAATTGTTTTGGAAAATGTTGAGGGAAAAAGCTTTATGACAAATTCTCCAAGTGTGAGTTTTTGGCTAGTTCAGTGTCCCTTTTTGGGGCATGTGAATTTCTAAGGATGGAGTGATGGGTAAAGATCCTTCTAAGATTGAAGAGCAGTGAAGAGGTGGGTAATACCCTAACTAATGTTAACAGAGGTACGGAGCTTCGTTGGTTTAGCTATCTATATCGTCGATTTTAAAGGGCATTCTCTTTCTGTTTCTTCCCCAATTGACAAACTGACTAAGCATAAGTGTTCCATTTGTTATGTCGAACGAGTGTGAATAAAGCTTTTCCTGAGCCTCAAAACTTTGTTGACTATTGCAATAGCCCAATTCTACCCCTGCCAGTGGAAGGTAAGAATTTTCATTGTTTATTGTGATGCATCCTATTTCGTTTTTTTGGGTGCAGTTCGAATGCAAGAGAAGATGTAATTTGCTTATTGCCTCGAGGCATTAAAGGTGCATGAATTGTAATTAATCCGACCCATGATTTTGGAGTTGGCTTTCTGCCGTAGGTGGTTGCATTAAAGCATTGTAAGACAATATCTATAGGGGGTTAGTGGAAGTCCTATACAGAATCATTGCGTTACATAAATGTTCTTTCTTACTACTACTCCGCAAGATTTGAATTTGAGACAAAGAAGAGGTGGGATGGAACTACTGAAGGACTATGATATCACTATCTTTTAGCATCCGGAAAGCTATGTTGTGGCGGATGCTTTAACTAAAAGGCCGGAAGCATGAAGTCTAGCTCACTTGCAGGTTTTTTTTCTAGACGCCCATTGGCAAGTGCTTTGCAGCTCTAAGCTAATGACTTTATTAGCTGGGAAGTACTAGATAAGGGAGGGATTTTTGGCCTGTGTGGAGCAGATCTTCCTTCTTGACAAGATTAAGGGAAAGCCAGTTTACTGATGAGACACTGATCCGGATCGAGATAAGTATTGCGAGAGAAGGCTAAAGAAGCAAAAATCGATGAGGAGGCGTTTCTCCGAGATCAAGGGAAGGGATGTGTACCCCGCGTCGAGGAATGATTCACACTATTCTTACAGAGGCTCATATTCAAGGTATTCTATACATCCTGGTGCAACCAAGATGTAATCGTGACTTAAAAAAGTCAACTGTGGGGGAGTAGGATGAAGCGTGACATTGTTGATTTGTTTGCCATGCCCGAATTGTCAGTCAGGTAAAGTATGAACACCAGAGGCTGGAGGGGACACCTTTAGAGAAGGGCCATTCCCGGAATGGAAGTGGGAGAGAATTGAAGGACTTCGTGGTTGCTCTTCCAAAACATGGGAAGGATGACTCTATTTGGGTGAGTGTGTTGACAATTACTAGTCCTGCTCACTTCATTCCGGTTAAGGTTACTTACACTGCAGAGACGTTAGCCAAACTTTTATATCTCAGAAATTGTTCGCTTGCAACGGAGTTCCACTTGCCTCATATCAGATAAGGTACGCATTTACTTCTAAGTTTTTGGAAAACATTGCATGCTGAATTAGTACTATTTTGGATCTTAGTAACTGCATTTACCGCAGACTGATGGTCAGTCTGAGCACGATTCAAGGTTTTGGAGGATATCTTCGTGCTGTGGTGATGAGTTGGTGTCATTGGGATACTTCTTACCCTAGCAGAGTTCTTCATACAACAATAGATATCACTCAAGTTTGATATGGCCTCATTGCGGCACTGTAACGGGAGAAGGATTGTAGTCTCCCATTGGGGTGGTTTGAGATCTCATTGAGGTTAGACCTTGGGGTACTGGACCTCTGGGGAATCGTTAGATAAAGTGAAATGCTTCAAGAAAAGCTTTTAAGCGGGCTCAAGTCAATAGGAAATATTGCAGATCGAAAGGTTAGAGACTTGGATTTTAGGAGGGTGAACAAGTCTTGCTGAAGGTTCACCCATAAAGGGTGATGTGGTTCGTAAGCGAGTAAAGCTTAGTCGAGGTACATTAGTCCATTGAAGTTCTGAATCGCGTGGGAGGTATCTTCATTCGCATGCCCCCAGGGCTCTCAGGAGTTGCACTACGATATTTTCATGTGTCTATGCTGAAAAAGACCATGTGGATTGAAACACAATCATTCGTTGGGAGTTCCAGTTCTTCTATGGAAAATTTGTCCTTATGAGGAGGACCCTGTTGCCATTTAGGATAGAGAAGTACCGCAAGCTTTGATATCAAGGAGATTGCAATCCATCACGGGTTCAATGGAAAATTGCCGTATGAAGAGTCCACTTGGGAGAAGGAGGCTATATGCAAGCCAGATACCCACCGTGTTACATATTCAGGTACTTTCTCCTTTTCGTCCTTGTTTTTCTTCTTTTGATCGTTCGATGGACGAACGATGGGTAAATTGGTATCTATTGTACGACCTGTTTTAGTCCGTTTGAGCAGTTAGAGTTTTATTCTGTTAATAGCTGTCTGGGGTCATGGATCCCGCGATGACCGTCATGGGTAAGACCGGTCCTTCGAGGTGTCTCGTTCCCCAAACACTTAGACCACTGGAATTTGGGTACTGATATCGACTCTCTGAACTTCACACGACGGGAATGGCAAGGACGGACGCGTTTGCACCCGACCGTCACAAATCTTTCCCCACAATTCACTCTATAACTTTTGTGACGGCCTGCAGTAACGACCGTCACACACGGCTGCGTAACCCTGACTAGGTCAGATTTCTGTTACAAGTTTTAAGGGGTGTTTTGGACTTTCCTGCTTATGGTTTATAAGTTAGTGTTTTATGTTGACTAATTCATTATTGGGTTAAAGGACATAACCCTTTAAATAAATAGTGGGTTCACTTTTACCATCTTTTATACGTAAATTAGATGATAATTAGGGAAAAGAAAAGAATTTTGAATAAGGAAAAAAATAGGAGGAGCAAAGAAAAGAAGAAGAGAAAACGAGCGAGAGAAAGGGAAGAACGCCAGATGAAGGCTACAGGTTTTGGGGATATCTTGTCTTGATACGCGATTCTCGGTGGAGTAGGTATGGTTTTATGCATTTCATAAGTAAACTCTTAATAGCGAATAATAAATGTATTGGGTAGTATTGTAAAGTCTCTATATGCTAATTGTGTGCTTGCATGATGTGATTATGTAAAATTTAATGGATTGAAAGATGAGTGCCTGTGAAATCTTACCTTAAATCCACTTTGTTAATTGATGATGCCGTGGTATAAAAGAAAGGCTTAATGAACTAAAAAATGAGATTCAGTGATCATGTGTCCACGAACCGACAATCGTAGAATATGGGATCGGAGTGTCACGTACCCGACACAGGAATTAAGGTCGGGTTGTCACGACAACACTAGTCGTATGGGATACGAGGTGTCCGTTCCGACAGCAGGATAATAAAGGAAAGTGAATCTTGATGGGAATCAGAGTGTCACGTTCCACACCAGTTATAGTCAAGAGTATAATCTTGAATCATTCTAATATACACTCAGATTAAAAACCTGTTCCCAAATGAGTATGGTGTGGTGGCTTGGAGTCCTATAGATGTGCTTGTTTGTGGCAATGGTTATTACGTGTTGTTGTCCACCTGTTAAGTATCTGGTTGGTTTTATTTTATTATTCGATATATATTGCATTCTATTATGAGTTGGCCGATGATACCTACTCAGTACTTTGCCTTGTACTGACCCCTACTTATAATTTTCTTCTTTGTTATTGTTGGGTTGCAGCAAACGTGCCAGATCGCTTCAACTCGTCCTCAACTCTCAGCCATCGTCCATCACGGTCAGATTTCAGGGTGAGCTATTGTTCCCTAGCTCGACTGATTCTCGCTCATTCGTGTCTTGATGTTCTTGAGTTCGGACATGGGACCATATGTTTACTTTATTCTTTTTACTTCCTAGATACTCTTCGATTCGTCATTTGAGGATAGAATGTCTTTGTGGTGATGATTCCAGATTTGTGGATAATAATAGTATTGCCGTGTTTAGAATTATTTAAATCGTGTTTCATATAATGAGTTTTTAAAGTCATTCCTCATTATACTTCTGTTTATATTGTTTGAAATGTTGGGTTTAGATTGGTTGGTTCGCTCAACATCCAGTTAGGATACGTGTGGGTGCCTACCTCGCGGCTCGTTTTGGAGTCGTGACAGTATCATACAATTTTTTTTGTATATATTTGACTATTTGATGGCCAACAATGTTTTGTATTCCTTTTTTATTTTGTATTAATTCTACGGTGGATGCCACAATTTTAGATTTTTTTGTGCTCACTTTGTATGTTCTAGTTATATTTTTATTCATCTCCCTTTGTACGGCCAACAAGTTTTTGTATTTTTTTAAATTTGTAGTAATTCTAAATGTATGCCACAATTTTGTATTTGTGTTCATTTCGCATTTCAATCTCATTTCTGTTATTCCACCAAGTTGTTGGTATTTTTTTCATTTTGTATTACTTCTATGTGTTGCCAACACGTGTTAAATTTCGTTCGGTCACTTTGTAATTCAATCGCACTTTGTACCAACAAGTTTAGTATTTTTTTTTATTTTGGTATTAATTGTAATTTGCCATAAAGTATAATTTTTGTGATCACGTTTGGCTTCAATCTCACCTTGTATCCAACAAAGTTGTATTTTTTTTTTATCTGTATTTATTCTAAAATTTTCTTCACGGCTAGCAAAATCTTTAAAATATCAAATGATTCAATTCGACATAGATTGAATATTTTCACTTGAAGATTTTAAAATGAACATTGAAAAATTGAGGTTAGGAAAGAGAAGCACTGCACTTGTGGACCAACCCGAATAATAAGAACGAAATTTTTTGTATCCTTTATTCCACTAATAAAAGATGAAAAGAGCATAAGAATTGGAAAGGAAAAATCTAGGCCTACTAAAGTTATATCAAGGATGATTATCATATGGTAACTTTGTTGTTTTTTTTAAATTTAAAAATTATCTTCTTTGAAATATTATTTTCCTTAATTTCTCTCCATTCTGTAGAGAACTAATTGGTTATTTTTTTTAAATGCCCAAATGACAGAAATGCATAAAGCAGCAAATATAACAAATTAAAAATCTTGTGTTTATTTTTAAAATAAAAAAGTTCTGTTCTAAAACCCTATTAAAAGTGAAAATACGGAAAAGACGCTAATACCCTCAAAGTATTGGAAATGTTAAAATTAACCCTCCATCCCCCTATTGGCTCGAAATAACCCTTTCCACCCACCTATTGGGTTCCAAAATACCCTTGTTATCCCACCGTTTGGTTCAAAATGGACCACTTATTGAACAGTTTTTAGATTTAAATTATTTAAATAATTTGTTTAAATACTGGCGCTCAACTATATTTTATAAATTTTAACTTATGAGTTAATTTAGAAATCAATACCATTACCCACCCCATTAATAGTTTAATCCCTCTAAATTAATAACCTGTCACATTATTAAGCAAGCTACTGTCCAAGTGAGGGTTTTTAAAAATTATAGGAAGTAATTACACGACATTCAAGTGGCTAAATAACAATCACCAATACACTTAAAAGTCTGACTATGTCACTTAATTATTCCTTACGCTCCCTTATGTTATGTTACTTCATAGGTAACTTTTTTTAAAAATAATATATTAGAGTTTAAAACAATCATAAATATTTATAAAATTATATTTTAAAAAAAGTGCATGACTCACTTCGTGATGTTATTACTTCTTATACCTTTAAAAAATCATAAATTTTCTAATTCTATTTTAAAGAAAGTGTCCTCCTACATAGCGGCTCCACCTATTTAATGGGCTACGATTCGGACTCAAATAATTGGAATGTTCTTTTTATAATATCTACCATTTCACGTGTTTTAGTAGTGTTTAATGACATTTGATATTATAATTGGATTATTCTTGGGTGAGGTTAGTTAGGTATGAGTGGGTAGTGGGTTGGTTCATAAATTATATAATAAAATTATAATTATCATCAATAATTGAACGCAGTATTTTACAAAGATTTAAAGAGGTTAATTTCTAAAACAATTAAAAAATGGTCAATTTGAACACAAAGGTGGATGACAAGGTTTTTTGAGCCAAAGTGGATGAAGGGTAATTTTGTACCATTTTCAGTACTTTAAGGGTATCTTTGGCCCTTGTCCGGTTAAAATATTATTCTTTTGAAAATTTTCCCCAAAAAAAAATCATTCATACTAATACTAATATAATGATTAATAAATTAAAGGAACTATACATCAAAATATTGATTCAATTTTTTTTCCTTTTGGTCATGTATAAATAGTATATCAATTATTAAACATATGACTAAAAATAAAAAACTGAAGTTGAACTAAATTACGAGTTAAGTCACTTGCAAATTAACAAAATATGTGTACATTATTAACTAAGAAGACAACTTTTTTTGTATTATATTTTTTTTTTTGGAATTATTAAGAACAAAGGAGCAAAAAACGCTCAACACCAAATAAAAATCAATATTTCCACTTTTAAAAATGTACTGAAGAATTATTGGTGGTCCCATTTTTATCTTACCTTTTTTTTTGATGTTTAAGTTCCATTTTTTACCTTTAACTCTAATTTTTAATTATTAAGTATATCTCGTATTTCACTCAAATAAATAAATAAATAATACATTATTCATGTTAACAAACTAAAACATTGTCATTTTTATTAAATAATTAAAATGTTGTTATGGAGTCGCTCTAAAGACTAAAATATTGTTGTTTTGATAAATTTCCCAAAAAAGTATGCAATAGTTCGACCTTGTTTTGGGCCAAACTTTTCTTTGAAGTCTGTCCATTTTAGCCCTCTTGTACTGCTGTAGCACTTGGCTTTTCTAGCCCATTTTCACCCATGTATATCATATATAAATTTATTGTATACCAATGTATATCAGTGTATAAATTAACGTATACAATCCACTTTCGGACTCTTCCCAGACCTGTTGTTTGGCCTCCTGCCTTCACTTGTTCATCAGTCTCCAAAACTTGAAAAATGGTGACATAAGATTCGATAAAAAGAGGAATGTTGGATTTCAACCCAATTCGAGATGCAAGGAGTGAAGGATAGGGTCATGCATTAAAAAAAAATAGAAATCTAATAATTAAGCAATAATCAAATTGGACATTCCTAAAGTTATCTAATAAGTAAAATAGTATAGATGAATGTTCCTCACACTAAGCCGACCAACATTTCCTACCTAAACCATCCGAAGATGAACAATGTTTTGATTTTATGATAACACACAAAAAGAGGAAATATGAGGTAGAAGGTATCTCATCATTGTAAAGAAAACAAACAACCTGATTTCTTTTAAACATATGACAGAGCCATAGAGCTTAATAAGATAATTTTTGTGAAACACTAACTAGAAAATCTAGCAATTGATACATTAATATCCATTATTACACTAGCAATAACAACTGAATCATTTTCCTAACTTTCCACCAAATTTCATAAATTAATGGCCAACAACATATTTATCACATGTAAAGGAACAACAAATGACTTAAATGTTATTCTTACACTGAGGCAAACAATTAATACAAGAAAAATTGTTAGGGGCTGTTTGGTTACGGTATAAGAGGGCATGTTATTCATGTATAAAATATTGTATTAGTTTACAATGGTTTGGTAAAACAAAAAATTTATTAGGTTAAACGGTCCACATTACTTAATACTATGTTTAGTGCATTTTGTTTTATCCTACATAATTATATCAACATACTTGTTATGGAACTCTATGTATAACTTTTGCATGGTAAAAGAAAAAAGTGGGATAAGTTATGTGTTTTTTTATTTGTTATACTGTAGTAAAGTGATAAATTACTATTTACCGCAATTAATTGATTTTTATTTATTTTTAATTGAAACTTTTATTGTTTTCTATATATATGGTTGTTGTTTTTTTTCTTTTTTATATTTGACTACTTTTATTTCTTTAAGATTGTTTTATTTTTTTTAATGGAAACTTTATTATTTCTCCTATCACATGTGTTGTTTTTATTTCTTATTAGATATTATATACTTACCATTAATTTGATTTATATGCACATATAAATATTTTTTAATATTAGAAACTTTGATTCTATATTTTCAACGGTACATATGCAATCAATTAGCATTATATATTACTCACGATAATTTCACAATTCAATTTCACATTTATTAGCATGTATTATTATTTGTAAATATTTATATATAAATAATTTACATAATTTTAAATTATAGTTAATACTTTCATGTAGTGTAAAATCTATCTCGTAACTAAATAATATCTCACTAACTAATATCCCAAATAGCTAATTACCCGCATAAAATAAAATCTAACATAACTAAACCTGCTTAACTAAACTTCATACTACACCCTGCATAGTTATAGCTTCATAACTAAACCCTCCATACCTAACCTGCATAACTAAACACATTGCAATACCCCTGCATAACTCGAAACCATAACACAACCACCCCTTAGGTTTAATTCATTTTAAATTATAAAGCAGTCATGAAAGATGCTTTAACTGAGATATGCAGTGACCCTCAACGCATCAAAAAACCAATTCCGATTATGAACACAACATAGTCCCTTGCAGTGGCGTAGCCCAGAAATTTTATAAGGTGTCCCAAATTTCATAGCTCATAAAATAATTTTAAAATGGTGTACTTTAAATTTTGTAATCAAACTAAATACATATGTTAATTTTTTAATTAAAATGCACCAAAAATTTTAATAAACTACATACAGTTAGGTTTAGTATTCATGTGTATGACAAATAAATAATAAAATCAAACGAATTATATTTTAAAAAAAATTATGTAAAGTATTTTTACTATTAGTAGCTTAATGAAATAAATAAATAAAATTTTCTTATTAACTTTAAATTAAATAATTCTTTTAAATTTTTAATGAAAAGAAAAAATCAAAGTCTAATAACGGCAATCAAACCCGTCCACTGCAAGTTGTAACGAATTTAGTAAAAAGTTGAACCACTAAAATCACTAAGCTAAAAAATTTATTATTTTTCTAGGGTGTCCAAAATATGTTATTTAACCATTCAAATTATTATTTCTTTATAGATACGATGTAATTTTTTGACGAAGGGTGTCCAATTGGACACCCTAACCAAAGGCTACCCTATGCCCCGGGTCCTATGAACTTGATTTCTCAACACACATTTATATCTTTAAACGCTAAGAAACAAGAACAGATGAATAATTAGATGTACTGAATTATTAGTAAAAACAATCAACCTTTTTTCTCTCCATGTTTAGGATCATTCACTTCTCAGAATTAACTTAAACAACTCTTTTCCTTTTTATCTTATTCTATAAATCTTTAACTATATATATGTATCATGAAAATGTAATTTTTCTTTGTCACTTGCCTCTTGTTGATGTGAATCATTACGAAATTTTCATGTACTTTTTTTTGTTTTTAAATATTAATATTTGTTTGATCCTAATTAGAATGATATTTTATATCATAGTTTTATCTTTACGATTTTAGATTGGGTTTTTTTTGTTACAAATTGAGGTATCATGAAGAACTCTACTTCTTATGTATTTCTTTTTTACGATATATATTGTTTGTCACATCTGGGGAGCACCCCCTAGACGCAACCGGCGTCGGCGTCCTCTTTGAGGACTAAGACTAGCCTCTTAGCTTGCATTGCATTCATATGTTAAAAATGCGGAAATTTTTAAAACTTTTTCATTACTTCTACATTGAGGTTTACATAGAATTCTACATACACATAATATTTTTTATCGAGTATACATAGACCCTTCGTATAAGAAGATTACATAGTCTTCTACTTTTATTGCACATAGATATATAAGATATGACATAGTCATAATTGGATGTCTCATCTCATAAACCATCTAAGCACAAGAATATCAATTTGGGCATATCCCATATATCAAAGTAATAAGGCCACATATAGTCTAGACAATGTTTAGTACTCAAATGAAAAGGAAAGAACATAGAAGTCTTAAAACTAGAACAACTTCATAAGCTTGATATTGACATTGCCCTCAAAAAGTGAGGACCTATCTAACTTGGATGAATGAGAATTCTCAGTCTTCCTTCAAAGTCTTCTCAAAGGCCCTTCAACAACCGGAACCTAAAATGTGGGGAAAAGGGGAGAAAATGGGGTTAGTACACCACTTATACTAAGTATGAGACCATATGCACACATATCATGAAATCATGCTAAAAAGGAACAATTCATTAAAGTATGCAATTTACTTTGAAATGTCTCAAGCACATTTAGGAAGACCATGTCAAACAATAAGACATATTCATTAAGTCAAAATCATGTACATCATAAGACCAACAATACTAAATCTAGTCAAGTCACATGCATATCACATAATTCAACACACAGTCAAGGCAACCCTAGCATCAAGTATACTAACAACAAGCATGACTAAGAGTTCATTACAACATAATCAAAGCAAGACAATTACCCATGAACCCTCATTAAGTTAACTAGTGCAATGACCAAGCAAAGCTCCATAACCTTACTCAATCAAATAAACCCAACAAGAATCATGACAAACATCCAACTTCTCATAGCATATCATTAAAAGTACATATCATCATACTTTACCGATGGAGACCAACACATGTTCATAAGTGAGACCAATCATCATATGGTATCAACAATGTGCAAGATCATCATATACATATCATGTACCATTATAAGCATATACATATAAAAGAACATCCTCCTAAGACTTCCCTCAAGGCTAACTAGTGCAATATTTAGGTAGAGTCTCATACCCCTACCTAGACTAATCTAAACTCCTTAGGTCATCCTTGTTAGAGTTCACTCCTTTAGTCCATTTTACCTTTTAGGAACATCTTGCCTTAACCAACATAGACCACATGAACTGATGTGGAATCTAGTGTCATAGAACCCTATACCGAAGGAAGGTGGACTACTTGCCAGGGTAGTACCAAAACATGAACATAGCAACTATGTGGATCCACTAGCTAGTATTCCTATGGGGGAAACATAGTTAAAGAACTAGGAGATATAGTTGGGACCCTCTTTATGATACATGCATTTTAGTCTACAATCTCAAGAGTACA
The DNA here is from genome assembly GCA_027704765.1 of Solanum habrochaites. Classification (NCBI taxonomy): domain Eukaryota; kingdom Viridiplantae; phylum Streptophyta; class Magnoliopsida; order Solanales; family Solanaceae; genus Solanum; species Solanum habrochaites. Next base: position 47,200,849 of record JAKWJA010002493.1, on the reverse strand, counting down.
TTATTGATCCAACCTTCCTTATGTGGGAAGGGACACTCCTCACTCTAGTTCACTCGGTGCTAAGCTAGAGACCCTTTTGAAATGTCTTTAATGTTTTTATAATCACCATAACTTAATGTAGGTCATAGGGTTTATCCCTTGTATAGTCATCATCATCATAGCTCAATAAGAATTGTATTAGTATAGTCTTTTCATTACAACTCATATAAGAAAGGTTAGCACATTTACATAATCACATCTTGATAAGACACATTGATAAGTTATCACCATCTTATAATATTTACATCTTAGCCAACACCTCACAAAATCATCGTCAAGACATTTCAATTCAACATCATACCAACCATATCAATTTTAATACAAGGTATAATTCAATGCAACATCATCACTTAAATCACAATTAACCACAATTGGAGTAAAGAGTTGAGATCACAAGACATACCAAGTCTCCTTCATACTCCATCATCAAGGTCTTACCATCAAATCTTAACTCAACCCAGTAAGGGTGAAATATCATCACACAATAATAATCAACATAATAACAAATCCAAGAATCACTAAATCACAATTCATTACTAGTTCATAACTTAAGATAAGAGACCTAGGTCAAAGTCATAATCTAGATCAATTACTCAAGAACTAGCTTGATAGGGCTATAATTCATATTAAACTATTCATAATTGATACAATAACATCATCTAGTAGTATTTCAACCAATAACCAATTCAATTGAACTAACATTACATAATTCATATCAAGAGCACAACCTAGGGTTAAGGGGAATAGGTCATCTCCTACAAACTAGACCAATCCATCAACAAATAACATAATTGAGTTATAATACATGTTAATATATTCATAATATCTAAAGGAAATCTCAAACTATATAATTCACAAGATCAATTTCAAGATTGGAAAAGACCCACTTGAATTACATACTTTTGAAATTAATTTGATGGAACCCTTTGGGGAAAGAAATTCCAAAGGTGAAAGAATCTCATACTTTAATGTTTGATGAATATTGATGGAGAAACCTTGGTGATTGCAGACCTATAACCCACCTTGACCTCGTCTTCTATGATGTTCTTCAACTTGGGAGAGAGAAAGAAGAGAGAAAGAAGAAAGTTTGGATTTTGGGAATTATGAGAGCTTAGGTTAGTCTAATTAGGTTAGAGTCTTTATATAGGTTGTTAAATAACTTAATTAGACCTCCCCTAAAACCTAATTAACCTCCTAACTATGTCAACTAATTAAATGAGTTAAATAAAAATGTGCATCAAAATAGTGGCTCCACAGATGAGACCACGATCGATGGATCGTGTGGCCATCACGGGCACTGTTCACCTCTGTGCTGCACACTCGTCGATAAGTTCAGAGACTGTCCATTTGTAGGCTTCCAAAAATTTGGCTAAGTGTCCATCGAATAGAAGCAGTCCACGCCCCGTCGATTTGACAACAAATCCTAGGTTGCATCCGTTGGTGGACACTACCTTAGGCAACCTTTGACCCCAAAATACAAGGGTCCTCCTCAAGGGCCCTTGGTTGGTCCTTGGGGAGTCTTTCCTGGACGTTTCGATTATGATTCAACTCTAATACGTGTTAGACACCCTTCCACCAATTTTCATCATTTTCCGATCCCTAAAACTTAGTCAAAAGCTAAGGCACACACTCAGCACTCCTGGAACTAGTTTCCGACGTTATGGACATCTTTGGGACATTCATTTTGAGCTGTCTAAAATTCCTACAATTCCTTATATTCATTAAATCTAGAACCCGTTATATAGGTCTAAACTTTTACACTTATTAGGCTCTAGAAATTGTAACGACCTGGTAGGCGTTTGAAGCAGGGCTATTTTTATTTTGGAAGGAAACTGGCAGGGCACGGAACGCCACCGACGGACAGTCCACGGGTCACAGACGGGAACGTCGTGGAGGGTCTCGTCCCATGACATTAGAAATTCTGAACTCTGGGTACGGAAAATCCTGACTCTATGAACGCCACGACGAAATGGCCAGGACGGACCGTCCTCAGGCCTGAGGCCCGTTTACAAGACTTTTACCAAAAATTAGGTGTCTGACCCTTGCGACGGACAGCAGGACGGACCGGTCGCAGGCACGACGACCGTTCACGGGCTGCGTAATCCAGGCACCGGTGGCAGAGTCTGTTAATTAATTTAAGGCGTTTGGACTATTTCCTGCTTTAATTATAAAGTAATGGGTTAATGTGAAGAAGTTAACTAATGAAGGTACAAGAGGGAACCTTAAGTTAATTAGTGGATTATTTAGTTGCATCTTGTAAAACAACTTATTAATGATAATTAGGGTAAGGTAAAAGAAAGAGGGTTTGAATAAGAAAAACCAGAAAAATAACAGCCAAGAGAGGAGAGAGGTCGAACGAGAGAAAAGAGGGAGAATCGAACGAGAAGAGGAAGGGAAAACACAAGGCTTGGGAATTCTGCTTGATCCACTAGTCTTCTGTGGAGGTAGGTTATGGTTTTCACACTATTCGTAGTAAAATCCTTAATAGCGATGATAGGTGTTGGTAGTAAGTATTTAAGTTTCTTCTAGTACTGCTTTAAATGTGTGTATGCATGATTGATTTTATATATATATAATATATAATATATACACCCCCCCAACGTTAAGTCCCCCCCCCCTCCCTACCCTACTCAACCCCCTCCCCCACCCACCCACCAACCTCCTTCCACCAGTTCCCTTCGTCCGACGCTACCCATCTTAAATCCCCGCCCCCCACGCTCCATTTGCGCCCGCCCCACGCACCCCCCCAACCAATCCCCCTCTTTCCCCCATCCATGACGCGGCCCCCCCCTCCCTCCCCCCCACCCCATTCATCAGCCCCCCCTTCTATTATAACATATATATGTTGTGAGGAAAATAAGCATGATTGAAGCTATTGAATCTTAAACTCTTGACCGAAACCCTAATCTACTTTGATTAATGATAATGCCTTGTGATAAAGAAGGACTTAATGAATAAAGTAGTGAGAGTAGGGGGATCGGGTGCACGTATTCAGGTACCAGGATAGACTATGAGGATCGGAGGTCAAGTTGTCCGACACCCAGGATAGTATATGGCTGGGTGAAAAGTTCGATCGGTACCAGGATAGAATATGAGGATAGGAGTGTCACGTTCCGACACACAGGATAGTAATCGGACGGGTGCAAAGTTCTGGTACCAGGATAGAATATGAGGATCGAGGGTCATGTATTCCGACACTATTAGGTAGTATATGGATCGGGTGCCACTTTTCGGACCAGGCATAGAATATGAGCCAAGCAGGGAGAAGTGTACCGAAGAGTGACACGACACGATGAGGAGTTATCGTGTAGGCGAATCGGAGTGTTACGTACCGACACGAGATGTAAAATAATATAATGAATCTGGAAAGATGAAATAATCATCTAATGAACCTAATTCCCAAATGAAGTATGATTGAGGAGGCGTGAGTCCTCATTGTGTGATTGGGTGTTGTAACCCAAGATTATGCATGTAAATGCTGATTTGCTAAGGATATTAGTTGGATTTATGATTGTTACTTGATCATATATACTGTTTCTATTTTGAGTTTGGTCGATGGATACCTACTCAGTATTGTGTTTGGTAACTGGACCCCCATACTTTTATGTTTTCTCTTTGTTATGTGGAGTCAGCAAACGCATCGTCGTCTTCAAACTCAAACGCGACTCTAGCCAGTTGTGCATTACACCGGATTTCAGGGTGAGCTAACGCTTATCGCTGGATTGGATCTTCACCTCATGTTTGAGCCTTGAAGTTCCGGCATGGACTAGCTTTGTTTATTTTAGTTTCTTAAGAATACTCTTAGTTTAGTAATTGATCATAGATTTTGTGGTGATGACACTTCCAGATTTTGTTATTATAATAATAGATGTTGAAATTTTTTTTAGAAGTTAATTGAATCGGTTTTATTTCACTGAGATTAAGTATTCCGCATACTTTGTTGATATTACATTGAAATGAAAAGGTTTAGATTGGTTGTCGCTCACATAGGGAGGATAAGTGTCGGGTGCAGTGCGATCCACATTGGGGTCGTGACAAAATGGGTATCAGAGCATAGGTCGTTGGTCTCATTCACAAAGAATGAGGTTAGTGAGTCTTAAGGAACGGTTAGGGGGACGCCTTTACTTTTCTTGGAGAGGCTATATAAGACTTCAGGAAAACTTCATTCTTTCTTCTTCGGTCCGTGCTATTACTTGGATCAATTGGTATCTAGGTGCTACAAATTGGGTATCTACTATCTTCACTCTATTCGTCAGATGGTTAGGGACTAGAGCAACACACGACTACACCCAACCAAACACGGCAAGACAAGAAGCGTCTAAGGCCAGGGGCTGTAGCTCAGAACAGAGAAGTAGTGAAAACGAGGGCCGTGGGAGGGAGGACGTCTCTATAGGAAGAGGACAGAGGAAGCACCTAGCCCATCCCTCGGTACTAGGGCGGGGGTGACTCTCCACCCGACTGAGGAAGGAAAGTAATAAGAGAAGGGGAGGTATGGGGAGACCATGAACAAGGTACAAATGAGAAGAAATGCACCCCAACCCTACCCCAGAGATGATCAATCAGGTTCTCGCTCTATCTTAGTGGGTTGTATGACAGGGGTCAGGCACACCAGTTTTTTCTGCACTACACCTCCGGGCCTGGTCCGAGGTACTACAACATGTGTATACACTATGGCCCCTCGTATAGTGCTCATGGACATAGGCACGGTTTCCACGCCTGACTACTGGGCCTATATGACAAATGATCAGCAGAACTTGTCAGGAAGTTCTTGTGAAATTGAACCTCCAGTCTTCAAGGTGCAGAATCTGAGGATGCTACGATTTTCCGGTGACTGTCATGAGCTACTATACAAGATGGGTATATATAGTAGAAAACGGCTTGGTGTTGAGGTTAGTGAGTTATAATTTCAAGGGAACCCAAAATGTGGTGGCGGTCACTGTGAGTGTCAACCAACAGAGGACCACCTTGACTCGGGCATCATTCTCTAGCTTGGCTTATGGAGAAGTATATCCCCCGGAACCTGAGGGATAGGAAAAGGGAGAGTTCTTGAGCCTAGAGCAAGTAGGATTGTCGGTCAATCATATGAGGCTCAGTTTCGTGCACTATCAAGATGCCACCCCAACTTTGTTTCAGTCACAAGAGCGGATTCCACGTTTTGTGAAGGGGTTGAGATCAGGGGTTGCGAATTTCAGCTTTACATGGTGTAGCGGCCACAGCCGAAAATCATTTCAAGGGGTAGTTAGACTTCGTAGTAGAGGGGAAGGAGTGTGATAGCCAGATGAATTCACCATGGCAGCGCACATTCAAAGAGGTTTCGGAATGGGGGGTCCGGGGTGAGTTTAATGGTTTCTTACTCTAGAGGACATGGTTCCGGAGGTTACTCAGTCGACCCTTCCGTCTTCACTAAGGACTGTAGTTGGGGGCCACCTCAGACCGGTCAACATTTTTTTTTTTTTTCTCTGAGAGAGACCCTGCGTGATGAATCTATAGTAGTGTTATGGGTGTGGAGAGACTGGGATATAAAGCGGTATTTGTCCAAAACAGAGTGTTATAAACCCAAACGAGCTAGACGGCAGAGGTTGGTCATGGTAGAGGTCGGGTTATTTGGAGGGCGTGGTGGCACGACGGGTAGGTAATGGGGTCACCAAAACCGCGCCGGGGTTGATGGGCAAACTGGAGCCACCTACAAACAACATGGGTGCGGGGAAACGGAGGACAAGTAATGCGGGCCCCATTGTTAAGACGATATTCCCTGGGAGATCGCGAGGCGGAGACATTGATGCCTGTCATAACAAGGTAATCTTCTGGTTTGTGATTGCATTGGCTTGCCGCATATTAGTGTGCATCCTGGATCCACATTGTTATACGTATCTCTCCCTACATCTTGCTATGGGTACTTAAATACTTACATTGTGAATTACTTGATATGCATATTTCGTGTTTCTAACATCCCGGTGGGTGAGATCGTTGTGGTAGTGAAAGATAAGATAGGTTTGTTTGGTTGAACTTGTGGGGAGCCAACACTTTATGTCGACGTTAGTCTCTTAGGAAGAATGGTCGATTATTTTGATGGTAACTTATGGGTATGACTTGGCTTTCTCCGCAATTTGCGACTCTGGGATTGTATGCCTAAAAACGGTGACGTTTCTAGCCAGCCTGAGAAGATCCGTTAGTGTGCGAGGGTGACTACAATTACAATCCGGTGCGCTATATCTCCTTTCTTCGTGATAAGAAAATGGTTAGTAAGGGATGTTTAGCTTAATTGGCACATCTCAAAAGGAGACACTACCCAATACCTTGAGTGAGCTCAGTTTCGGTCGGTCCGGAGGTGCGTTTCTGGAGGTGTTCCATGCCAATCTTATGGTATGCCACAGATAGGGATATTGACCTTCTGTATTGATCTTGAACAGGGGTACTTAACCCATTTCTTACCCTTATAGAATGGCTCCCGGGGAGTTCCCCCACGAGAGTTAAAGCCCAACTTCAAGAGTTGTTGAGCAAAAGGCTTCATAGACCAAGTGCATCTGCTGGGGGCTAACGTTTTGTTTGGGAAGAAGGAAGGATGGGAGTTTTCGGATGTGGCATAGACTACGGCAGTGGCACAAGGTAACCCAGAAAGAACAAAAAGTATCCTCTTCCATCGATTGATGACTTGTTCGATCAGTTACAAGGTGCTTGTGTCTTCTCTTAAGATGAATTTGAGATCCGGTTATCAAAATTGAAAATACCGGCAAAAACGGACTGAATGCCCAAAGACTGCTTTTAGAACCAGGATGGCATTACGAATTTGTAGTGATGTCTTTTGGTCTTACGAATGCCCCTGCGGCGTTTCATTGAGTTCTGATGAACGGGATTCTTAAGCAATTGGATCTCTTTGTGATCCGTATTTATTGATGATATACTGAATATACTATAAAAGTAAGGAGGCACATGAGGAGCATTTGAGGAATGGTATTGGAAATGTGAGGATGAAAAAAGCTTTCTGCCAAAGTTCTCAAGTGTGGTTTTGGCTAGATGCAGTTGTCCTTCTTGGGGCAATGTGTTATAAGGATGGGTGATGGTGGACTCCTTCAAGATCGAAGTAAGTAGTGAAAAATTAGCGTAGACATTACTAATGTGTCAGAAATAAGGCGCTTTGTTGGTTAGCTAGCTACTACCACCGATTGGTCAAGGGATTCTCTTCATATTGCTTCCCAACTGACGAACTATTGACTAAGACAAATGTTCCATTTGTATGAGTCGGATGGAGTGTGAGGAAAGCGCTTCAGAAGCTCAAGAATTTGTTGACTACCGCACCTAATCCTTACCTTGCCAGTGGAGGGTAAGAACTGATTCCATGGTTATTGGATGCCTCCTATTATGGTTTAGGTGCAGTCATAATGCAAGAGAGAAAAATGTGATTGCTTATGCTCGACGGGTAATTAAAGGTGCATGAAGTAATTTCCGACCCATGATTTAGAGTTGGCTGACAGTGGTGTTTGCAGATAAAGCAATGGAGACACTATTTATAGGGGTTACGGGTTGAGGTTCTATCGGATCATCGTAGGCCTACAGATAATGTCTTTACCAGAACGAGTTTGAACTTGAGAAAGAGGAGATGGATGGAACTATCGACGGATACGACCTCACCTATTTTGTATCATCCGGGGAAGGCGAATGTTATTGTAGCGGATTGCTTTAGTAGCAGGCGGGAAGCATGGGAAGTCTTAGCTCACTTGAAGCTCTAGACGCCCATTGGCTAGAGAGTTAGATTCTGGCTAACGACCTTTATGAGATTGAAGTAATGATGAGGGAGGAGTTTAGCTTGATGTGGAGGGCAAGATCTTCCTTTCCTTGACAAGATTACGAGAAAGAAGTTGAATGATGAAAAATTGATTCCGGATCGAGAATAAAGTGTGGCCAAGGAGGCTAAAGAATGCGAAAAATCGATGAGAAGCGTGTTTTGAGGGATTAGGGAAGGGTATGTGTACACCGCGCGATGATGTGATAAACACTATTCTGACAGAAGGCTCATAGTTCAAGGTATCTCGATAACATCGGGTGCGGGTTGAACCAAGATGTACCGGACCTAAAGACAACTTTTGGTAGAGTGAGACATGGAAGATGGTGATATTGTGCGAGTTTATTGCCAAATCGTCCAAATTGTCAACAAGTAAAGTATGAACACCAGAGGCCCCGGAGGGAACACTTCAGAGATGCCCATTTCCTGAAGCGGAAGTGGGATGAGAAATTGCATGGACTTCGTGGTTGGTCTTCCGAAGACATTGGGAAGTCTTGGACTCTATTTGGGTAATGTGGACAGATTGACTAAGTCTGCTATTTCATTCTGGTTCAAGCGTTGACTTATAAGCGTTGAGAAGAAGTTAGCCAACTTACTCTCAGAAGTAGTTCGAGTGCATGGGAGTTCCAATCGTCCATAATCAGATAGAGCCTGGTACGCAGTTTTACTTCTAAGTTTTTGGTGAACCACTGCATGCGGAATATAGGTACTAGGTGAATTCTTTAGACTGCGTCTCAATCTCAGGACCGACGCGTAAGTCTGGAGCGAACGATTCAAGTGTTGAGGATTGCGCGTGCAATGTGTGATAGAATTCGGTGGACCATTGGGATAACCTTTTTACCTTAGGCGGAAGTTTTCATACAATAATAGGATCATTCGAGTATTGACATGGCCTCCTGGAAGCAATATATGGTAGGGATGTCTGTAGGTCCCCATGGGTGGTTTGATGCATTCGAGGTTAGGGACCTTGGGGTACGACTTTTGAGGGACTCATTTAGAAAAGGTGAAAATCCATTAAAGAAAAAGTGCTAGCGCGCGCAAGTAGGCAAAAGAACATAAAAGATCGAAGGTTAGAGACTTAGAGTTCATGGAGGGTGAACATGTTTGTGAAAAGTTTCGCCAATTCCAATGAAAGGGTGATTGCGGTTGGTAAAACGAGGAAAGCTTTGTACAAGGTATATTGGTCCATTTGCAAGTCTGACGTGCGTAGGGGGGTGGACTTATGAAATTAGCTTGACACATCACAGCACTCCACCGGAGATAATCCGGAGTCCATGTGTCGCTGTTGAAAATGATACCGTGGCCGGATGGAAAACTAAAGTATCCGTGGGATAAGGTTTTGCGTGATGAGGAATTTGTCTTATGAGGAAGAGCCTGTTTGCTATTTTTAGATATAGAAGTTCGGCAAGTTGAGGTCCAACGGGAGATTGCCAACTATAAAGGTGCAATGGAAGAATCGACCGGTTGAAGAACTACTTGGGAGAAGGAAGGAAATGAATGCAAGAAAGATACCACAACTGTTTACAGGACTCAGGTACTTCCTTTCACTCTTATTTTCTTCTAGTGATCAGTTCGAGGACGAACGATGGGTTAAATTGGTATCTATTGTAACGACTAGTTTAGTAGTTCTTCTGAGCAGCTAGATTTATTCTGGAAAAACTGGCCAGAGGCAACGGATTTGCCACGACGGACCGTCACCGGTCACGCCGGACCGTCGTGGAGGGTCTCGTCCATGACACTTAGCAATATGGAAATTGGGGTACTGGAAAAATCGACTCTTGAACGCCACGATGAATGGCAGGACGGACCGTCTCAGGCAGACGGCCCGTCACAAGACTTTTACAAAAATCAGATGTCTGACCCCTGCGACGGGACAGAGGAAGGACCGTCGCAAGGCAAGAGGCCCGTCACGGGCTGCGTAATCCCAGGCGGGGTCGGATTCTGATGAATTAATTTTAAGGGGCAGGTTTGGACTCGTTCCTGCTGAATTTAAAGTAAGGTGTAATGTTATAAGTTAAATACTGAAGGTTAAAAAGAGGTCGGTAACCTTAAGTTAATTAGTGGATTATAGGTGTCATCTTTAAAAACTAATTATAGAGAATTAGGGTAAAAGATAAGCGGTTGAATAAGAAAAAGAACAAAGCACAGCAAGAGAGAGAGAGGATCGAACGGAGGAAAGAGGAGGAGAATCGAACGAGAAGAGGAGGAAAACCAAAGGCTTGGGAATCCTTTGGCTTGATCACTGTCTTCGATGGAGGTAGGTTTGGTTTTTTTTCACCACTATTGTAGTAAACTCTTAAATAGCGAATGATAGTGTTGGTAGTTATTATTTAAGGATTCTATATGCTTAAATGCTGTGTATGCATTGATTGATTTTTATTTTATATATTTATATATATATATATATATATATATATATATTTATCATAGATATATATATATATAGTATATATATAGATGATTTGATTGAAATACGCCTGAGAAGACTTTTATTGAATCTTTAATCTTCGAAGAAACCTAAATTACTGCGTATTAATGATAATGCCTTGGTATAAAAGAAGGGCTATTAATGAACGAAGTAGTAGTGAGATTAGGTATCGGGTGCCACGTTTAGTACTACCAGGATAGATATGGGATCGGAGTGTCAGTTCCGACACAGGATAGTATTGAGATCGCGGTGACCAACGTTTCGGTACCAGGATTAGATAGAATATGAGGATCGGAGGTAGGGTCACGTTCCGGACACAGATAGTATTATGCGATCGGGGCAAGTTCGGTTACCATGATAGAATATGAGATCGGAGTGTCACGTCCGACACCAGGATAGTATATGGATCGGGTGCACGTTCCCCCCCAGGGTACCAGGATAGAATATGAGGCAGCGGTAGTGTCAGTAAACGACACGTAGATGTAGGGGCGCGGAGCAGTGTCACGTACCGACACGAGATAAATACTATAATGAACTTTTGACAGATCGTTAATTACTCAATTAATGAACCTAATTCCCAATAGGAGTATGATGAGGAGGCGTGGAGTCCTCAGTGATTGTGCTTGGTGTTGTAACCAAGGATTATGGTAATTGTAAAGCTGCATGCTAAGGATAGTAGTGATTTATGATGTTACTGATAGATACTGGTTTTCTATTTTGAGCTTGGCCGATGATACCTACTCCAGTTACTTGTGTTTGTTTACTGACCCTACTTTTATGTTTTCTCTTGGGTTATTGTGGATGAAGCAAAACAGCACCATCGTCTTCAACTCAACGCGACTCTAGCAGTCTTCATTACACCGCGATTTTCAGGGTGAGCTAAAGCTTATAGCGTGGACTGGATCTTCTTCCTCTGTCTGATGCTTGACAGTTCCGGCATGGAATAGTTTTGTTTTATTTAGTTTCTTAAGATACTCTTAGTTTAGTAATTGATCATAGGATCGTTCTTGTGGTGATGACTTCAAGATGTGGGGATTAATAATAGATGTTGAATTTTAGAGTATTGAATCGGTTATTATTAAGAGATAAGTCTTCCGGCAGTACTTTCTGGCTGATATCTCACATTGAAATGTTAAGGTTTAGATTGGTTGGTTCGCTCACATAGAGGATAAGGTGGGTGGCCAGTCGAGATCCGATTTGGGTCGTACAAGAAAAAATTCTTAGACTTTCGAAGTGTTACATTGTTATTTTAAAGTCATAGAAAGATAGAATGGGTACTTTGTTCTAATTGTTTAATTTTTTGTATTATTTACCGATTGTATACTTCTTTAATTTAATCTTCTATGAATTACATCCAAATGTTACAAGTCTCTTTGTATTAGTGTAAATTACATAATTATGACCTTATATTCATTTTTTAAAGTGTACTATTAAGATTATTTTTCTCTATCCATTTCCTTATTGATATGTTTCGTTGAATAATACATATTTGTGTACTTATTACGTATATGGAGCATAATGAGAGATTATTAGGATTAAATTCATATAGTTATATTTCATATTATTATATGTATAGGTACATCTATTATATTTTCATATTCTTTGCTTGATGGTCAATGTAAGATTCAATTATTATGAATTTTATTTAATGAATAAAATATAATTGATAAAACTAATTTTTTTAAGTTCAACATTTTCTATATAATAATTTAACTTTATAATAATTGTATAGGAAAAACGTGCAAACCACATTTCGTGAACTAGTTTATAATGGGAACTGACTTTTAAACTTTAAAGAATATCAATCACTCAAATAGTAACCATCTAATTTATTGGGATAACTTGTTCCTCTTCGTCTTCTGACATATTTTGCTAAATAAAAATAAGAGATAAGTGTCAAAAATACACCTAAACTTTTCACTTTTTTTGAGTTTTATACCTAAACTATTGAAAGTGTGAGTTTAATACCTAAACTATCACTTTTTAGTTTGAAAAACACACCTCAGGGTTGTGTGTAGTTCATGTTTACATCCCTACTCTATTCATAATAGGGCGAAACATCGCGGTGACTCAAAAATAATTAATTGATTCAATTTTTAAAGAATTTAAATAATAATTGAGTTTTAAAACGAGTCACCACCTAATTTTAGGGAAAAAATAGGAAATCAATAAGTGATCTACGAATCGAGAAATTCTAGGTAAGGGGTTCAAGTTATTTCAAAGGGAAGGTGTTAGGCACCCTTCGAAATCCACAATTGTGGGTTCCGACTGAATTCATTTTTTTTCAAATTGAGGAGCAAATAAATAATATACAAGTCAACTAACATGTAATATAAACAAACAACAAAATAAAATAATAATGCAAGTATTGGCCTAATGTTTGCCTAACATCAATATACACAATGATGAATATAAAATACATTTCAATTCTATTGGAATAGCTTCGATGAGAAGCAACTCAAGGGTACCTGTAAACACACTTAGTAAAAGAGTTAGTGATAAATTAATCATGAATAAAAATGAATAAATTAAATAATAACTTAAAAATAAAAATCCATCTTATAAACATGGAAGACCTTAGAAATCGACGGTATCTTCATCAGCCAATTTTATCACATAAAAATATATAATTTTGAACTAAATTTTCCATCTTTTAAACATTGGGGAGCCTCTAAAACCGATGAAGAGATTTTCATCATTGACCAATAAAGAGAAAAAAATAAACTTTAAGTAAAAATATAAGCAAAACAATAGTAACTTGATGACCGGCAGAACCAAAATTTCACAAACAATAACTATTTTATAGCAAAAATAAAATAAAATCCTAACAATGCTTTAAATAACAAATGAAGATATCCAAAATAATGAACAATAAATAATATAAACTAATATTCAAATAACCAACAAATTAAACAAATAAATAAAATGAACATATAATTAAAAATCATAACACCTAATAGAATAAAATAAGGCTATTAGAACAAACTAAAACTAATAAGTTAACTTAATAATCATTTAACTGATAGCTAAATGTAATATAATAACAATAATAATAGAATTTAATCGACAAGTTAAAAGTGGAAAGATTGAGTAGCAATCATTTAAAGCAATAAAAATTCATCAAAAATAAATAAGAATACACATTACTATCAACACAAAAACCCAATTAAAGTATATAAAATTAATAATAATACAAACTAAAAATAAAGCAGAGAAACCAACACATATGACCTATTACTGAAACATTGTAAATTGCACATAATCTATTTGATAAAAAAAAATGACATAGTAAACAGTGGAACCGTGGTAAGTTAAGTGTGTGCATTTACTGTATTTATTTATTTTATTATTATTTTTTTAAAAAATAGAAAAAACGACAAACACGAAACAAATATAATGAGATGTTGTTGAAGTTCTTATCACAGCAAACCGCTATGCAAAATAAAAAAAATAAAACAAACAATATCATACAACGGTAGCCGGAGTTTGAAGCTTCGCTGGAGCATTTTGAGTTTCACCGGAGATGAAGCAAGTAGTGGCTGCTGGTTTGGAGCTTGTAGATCGCTGGTTCATGGTTGTTACGAGCATGTTGACTCGCTTGTGCTTCGAGCTCATCAGTTTTGGAGTTTGTAGCTCGCTAAAATGGCTGCAAAATGAACAAGATCATATAGAAAAAAGGGGGGAGGGATGGTTCTTGATGGTTTCGTGATTATTTTACTCCGATTCATCAGATATTGAAACTCCTCGTCGGAGTCACTGTTGGCAGCAATTAAAGGGGAAAATAAAGGGTTTTGGGGGTTGTTTCAGGTAGATTTTTGTTGGTTGCTGCTAGTCATTTGAAAAGAGGAAATGGGTGAAGTTTCATCGGAAAAAGAGAATAGGAAGATGGGGTTTTGTTGTTGTACGTTTGGGGTGGTGTTCTTGGTGGTCGGAGGGAAAGAAACAGGTGGATTTTTGGGTTGACGAGAATAAGGAAATTGATAGAGTAGGAGGGTCTTGGTGGCTGTTTGGTGAAAAAGAAAGGGGAGAATGGAGGTGTCTTGGTTGGTGGCGACTTCAAAAGGGAGAAATATATCCTTATTTCATATGAAAATTTACATTTATCCTAATTTTATTTTCCCACCTACTATTTTTGACCTAAGAGAGGCCTAAATAGAGTATTGTTTTACAGTGGGCCTAAATCATGGGCTCAAGATTAAGGCCCAAAAATTATTATCGGTTAAAAGATATCTATATATGCAAATTGTATTATATTTTGAATAAATTTTTAAACTGTGAAAACATAAAAACTAACATTAATCGACGTAACAAATAAAAAATGAATATTTAAAAAAATCATAATGAATGAAACTAATGACATGGAAAAAACTTAATTTTAAAAATAAGAAATTAAAATATTAAATTTTAATAATTAAGTATAGTTATCGAGAAATTTAATTAAAATAATATATAAAAAATCATTTTAAACTATTAAATAAATAAAACTTAAAAATTGTGAATTTAAAAATGTTAGGCCAAAATTGGGTGTCAACAATTGTCTCTTTCGTTGGATATGATTGATGAAAGAAATCGTGGACAACGAAATTTGACGAACTCAATTTTGGTCGAACACATGACTCTTATGTAAAATGATCCATTGGAAGGATATGATCGTATGTCTATCGGTAGGACGAATGAAAAAGGTAATCCATCGATAGAATTTTGAATGTATATCTATCGGTAGGACGAATGAAAAGGATGATCCATCGGTAGAATTTTGAATGTATGTCCATCAGTAGGATGAATCAAAAAAAGATAGTCCATCGGTAGGATTTCAAATGTATGTCCATCGGTAGGACAAATGAAAATATTATCCATTGATAGGATTTTGAATGCATGTTCATCGGTAGGACGAACTAAAAGATTACCCATCGGTAGAATTTTGAATGTATGTCCATCGGTAGGACAAATAAAAATTCTTTCAACGCAAGTTCCCTTCAACTTGAACGTGGAATAGATCGAGTGCACATGCTTCACCTCCAAATAGATGCGACTTAAATGCAAATGACTTTCTCGGCGAATGAGAAATGCAATGGCCCTCTTGGAAAAATTATAAAAAAAAATGCAATGACCTTTGTGGTAAATAAAAAAAAATGCAATGACCCTCTTGGAAAAATTATAAAAAAAATGCAATGACCTTTGTGGTAAATAAAAAAAATGCAATGACCCTCTTGCTAAATAAAAATGCAATGACCTTTTTGGTAAATAAAAATGCAATGACCTTTTTGGTGAATAAAAAAAATGCAATGGCCCTCTCGACAAATAAAAAAAAGAAAAATATAATTAAAATGCAAATAATGGATGACCCGGTGATTTTCCACTATTACGAGGTGGATGGCTCGATGATTTTCCACTTGTAACGAGGTGGATGGCTCGATGATTTTTTACTGTAACGAGGTGGATTGCTCGATGATTGTCCAACTGTAATGAGGTGGATGTCTCGATGATTGTCCATTGTGACGAGGTTGATGGCTCGATAATTGTTCACTGTGACAAAGTGGATGGCTCAATGATTGTCCAACTGTAACGAGGTGGATGACTCGATGATTGTCTATTGTAACGAGGTGGATGGTTCGATGATTGTCCAACTGTAATGAGGTGGATGGCTTGGGGATTGTCGACTGTAACGAGGTGGATGACTCGATGATTGTCCAACTGTAACGAGATGGATGGCTTGGGGATTGTCCACTGTAACGAGGTGGATGGCTTGATGATTGTCCAACTGTAACGAGGTGGATGACTCGATGATTATCTTGAAAGTTTCACCGCCCCAATGCGTTTACCTATTTATGTACTGGAAAAAGAAACATAGTAGACACAATGTCGCCTTTAGCTATCGACTTAGTCAAGAAACCTTGAGAAAAGATTCTTTAAAAGAGAATATGTACAAAAGTCTGACAACTTTAAATCATGTGAGTAATCAACATTTTACTCCTGACTCTTTTATGTTTATTGTGACTCAAGTTTTATTGAGGATTTATACGAGTAGCTGCTGGCTTGTCATGACAACGCTGAAGATTTTCATGTTGATGTTGAGCTTCAAGCGCTAAATGATCTTTGAAGTTGCTATCAAGCTTCTCATGTCCTCAAAAATTCTGTCCCAGTTAGAATTTTTGACAAATCTCAAAATGATCTTCAATCTTGACTTATTGGAGGTAACACCTTTATTGTGAATTTTTGAGAAATTCTCAAAAAAAAAATTGTCCCAATTTTTATTGCAAGGAAAAATAATAATCACAATGGGTATATGACCGAGTCGTCGTGGCGCTTACATATCCTGTTGAGCCAGGAATCAGGTCAAAAATGTAGTTCCAATTTTCTCGGATGTATACTGCAAAGAATCTGAGACAAGATCATTAGTAGAAAATGCACAATATGAACATGATAAAATAGGAAAATACTAATCCATGTGATATTCAAAACCTAGAGATAAAAGACATGCCACATTTTTTAGACGAATAACCCTATGACGTAAATGAGACTCACACATACAAGATTAACCTAATGACACCTTTTATAATAAACAACTCAAAAAATATTTTTTTTAAAAAAAAAAATTAAAAGAATCTAAAAAAAAATTAAAAATATTAAACAGTAGGTACTTGCTCACTTTTTTTTTCTTTTCTTTTTTTGAAAAAAATAAAGAATGTGATGAAAGAGTCAAATCTTGACTACAATTGGTACCAACAACTAGGATTGCAGGTAAATCTCTCATTCTCCTTTTTTTTTTCTTTTAATATTGAATTCAAGGTAATTCCTAAAGCTTCAGATGGTGCCTCAAATATACTTAAGGATCAACAAGATCTGTTCATCTTGCTTCAAACAAAGGTTTTGAATTGTATCACTCCTCATGTTTCAAGTGCCCTCGCGACAAAGAATGATGCTATTTCACACATATTTGAAACATTTGATTATAGGAAATTTTCCAAAATACACTCACACTCACACTCACACTCTCAAGGATATTCGATGCACACAACTGTGATACCATACGCTTGATCCTTATGTAAATCTCCACTGATGTGAGAACATTTGGAATGAGATCATGTAGGGCTTGTCATTGGCTTGTAATGTAGGCTTAGGGATGAATAGGATATTTATTTGGGATAAAAGTGACTGAATTCCTCCTTAAGCGTCACACAGAATTTGTGCTCTTGATGATTGGTACACCTTTGGCATTAGATCCTCTTCATTGTTCTCCCCCCTTTCAACTTCTTTTGAATTCCCATTTTTTGGAGCTTTTTCCTTCTTCTTTTTTTCTTTGTTTCGACTTCTTTTGAGTTCTCATTTTTTTTGAAGCTTTTCCCTTCTTCTTCTTTTTTTGGACTTATTTTGAGTCCTTATTTCTTGGAGCTTTTCTTATATTTCACATGTTTATTATAATTTTTTTCCTTTTTTGTTGGAGTATTTCCTTTCCACCTTTCATTGACAGGGTATATTTTTTCTTTCTTTATTTTTTTCACCTTTTCTTTCTTCCTTTCTTTCTTTTTCTCTAGAAGTCTTTGTTTCCTTGATTTCGGGAGACTCGATATCTTTGCTTTCAGAAATTTCAAATATGGATCTCCTCTTATAATTTGCACATTTTTGGTGCACTCAAGAAGGTTGGGACAAGAAAGGATGGTGCTTGTAAGAACTCAAAAGGGTAGTGGTTAAGATGTGATTGTACAAAAAACGGTGTGAGGCTCAAAGTGGGAAAACTAGAGATCAATATAATTTGGTAGGCTTTGAAAGGAACAATCGGGTCAAAAAGGCCTACAATCCTTTCTCAAACCAAACATTACTCAGGATTTTGCCTCGAAAAACATTCACGTCAAGTTCTAAATCAATAGTGCAATACAATTGAACTTTGATCAAAATCTCATCACACAATGCACATGAAACATAAGGTTGATTTTATTCTTAACTAAATTGCATGCAAAAGAATTATCAAGCATCACAAAAGTACATATAAGAGGTACCACAAGAAACTAGAGTTTACCACAAGGTCAGTCTTTTCCATCATATCGCATATATTTACATGCTCTTAACTGCATAGATCCCAACCGAGTTGGAGACATGACTCTTACATTATGTACAAATTATTTAATTTTTTTAAAGAAGATTACTGAACCTAAGAAAGGCTGCATAAGTATCTCATTAAGATGAAAATTAAGTGTGCGTAGTTCATGCAGATATGGCTTTGAAAATATTAACAAACTATTTTATTTTTACTTTTATTTTGTTTATTTATTATTACTTTTGGAAAAAATAATACCGAATCCAAGAAGGGTTGCCTACGTATCTCACCGAAATAAGAATCAGGTTCGCATAGTTCGTTCAAATAAGATGTATAATAATTTGAAGTTTTAGACAAATTTAAAGAAATTTCCATGTCTAGCGCCACTAAAATTTGTAGTCATGAAGTGTTTTTCGATCCTTTTTTTTACCTGCACCATATGTTTTGTATCCACTTAGTTATCAATCTTTGTATTGCCTGTTAAATGTGGTTTATCATCATATACTTTTTTACAGTAACCACTTGTTTTCTCTGAATGTCTCTTGAACTGTGTTTTCTCTCAATTTTCACGAGATCCAGACATTGTTATGACCATACTCGACTACCGTCGAGGATGATTATCCTGGAAAAAAATAAAAAATGTGTGAAAGGAAGGCCATAATAATAATAAAAAAAAGGAAATATAGCTTCATAGTCGATGACTCCCCTGATTTGTCTTTTGACTTGAGATTGATGTCTTGTGAAATACAAAGGCTGAGATAACCTTCAAATTCTGACGTAAATGAACCTCTAACTTAAAGGGAAGAAAAACTCAAAAGGTAAAAGTGTTAGCTTGTGTTCATGATGGGCAATGTAAATATCACAACAAAAATTAATTAATACATAGGCATTATCTTTAATAAAAGAAAAACTCAATTATATCACATAACATACAAACAATTATCATGCGTCCTATATAAATATGTGACCCTTTTATGTCAAGGGTGGGCCTATCGATGTGAATGATGTATTACGTCATTTGACAACTTTCCATTGTACCCTCAAAACTCTTAGTACAAGTTTATGAATAATTCAAATATGATTACAAAATAAAGAAGAAAATAAAGGATACAAATAATCAGTCTCACGCAGGAGAATAGTCATAAACTAAGCCTTTGTGGAAGATACTTCTTCTTGAACTTGTTGTCATCTTCGATTGCCAACACTTTTGGATGGAATGATAGCTTTTAAAGAATCGGGTTTGACAAAAACAAACTATTAAGATAACTCTCTAATTGGATGGACAATGGTTTGTCAAATGTCATATACATCCTTCAAATTACACACAATTATGATTGTTCGTTTAGGTTGGAGGCCATTATGGACTGAAGGTGGTCTTTCTAATGGACCCAACACGCCTTGAGTTTTCGGGTCATCTTAAGTCAATGCGCTAAATTCAGGATTTGATTTCGCTTTATGCTAGTTTGACTAAGAGTTGCTTTTGAAAGAGTGGGAACTCAAGTGGACAACATAGGCTGGAATTCACGACAACTTTTGGATGAATGACGAACGAATAAATTATCGATCATTCCGAAAAAGGGCTGAGTATAAAAAAGTTCGGTTGCGGTTCCACAAAACGTCCTTTATTATACTACACATAAATCGAAAAAATTTCATGAAGTGCAATAACAATATACGTACAATAAAATGAAAAATGAATGAAGAACAAATATAATATACAAATAATCACAAAAAATATACAAAATACAAAGTATAACACAATAAAAGAAACCTCAATTTGAAAAATAATTCACATTGGTTAGATTCCCCTCCTTCCCCAGCGGAGTCGCCATTTTGTTTACATCCCTACTCTATTCATAATAGGGCGAAATATTGCAGTGACTCGAAAATAATTAATTGATTCAACTTTTAAAGAATTTAAAAAATAAATGAGTTTTAAAAGGAGTCGCCACCTAATTTTAGAGAAAAAAATAGGAAATCAATAAGTGATCTACGAAATCGAGAAATTTTAGGTAAGTTGTTCAAGTTATTTCGAAGGAAATGTGTTAGGCACCCTTCGAAATCCATAATTATGGGTCCTGACTGAATTCATTTATTTTTTCAAATTGAAGAGCAAATAAATAATATACAAGTCAACTAACATGTAATATAATCAAATAATAAAATAAAATAATAATGTAAGTATCGATCTAATATTTGCCTAACGTCAATTATATAAACAATGATGAATATAAAATACATTTGAATTCAATTGGAATAGCTTCAATGAGAAGCAACTTGGGGGTACTTGTAAACACACTTAGTAAAAGAGTTATGTAATTAAATTATGATAAAAATGAATACTTTAAATAAAAAACTTACTTTAAATAAAAATCCGTCTTTATAAATATGGAACGCCATAGAAATCGACGTAAATTTTTCTTCATCGTCATTTTTCGCATAAAATCTATAATTTTGATCCTCAAATTTTCAAGATTAAAACATTGGGGAGACCTCTAAAATCGACAGAGATATTTTCTCATTGACCAATAAAGAGAAAAAATAAACTAAGTAAAAATATAAGCAAAACAATAGTGACTTGATGACAGGCATAACCAAAATTCCACAAACAATAACTATTTTATATCAAAAATAAAATAAAATTCTAAAAATGCTTTTAACAACAAATGAAGATATCCAAAATAAAACAATAAATAATATAAAGTAATGATCAAATAACCAACAAATTCAACAGATAAATAAAATGACAATATAATTAAAAATTATAACACCTTATAAAATAAAGTAAGGCTATCAGAACAAACTAAAACTAATAAGTTAAACTTAATAATCATTTAAGTGATAGCTAAATGTAATATAATAACAATAATAATAGAATCTAATCGACAAGTTAAAAGTGGCAAGATGGAGTAGCAATCATTTAAAGTAACAAAAAAATTCAATCAAAACAAAATAAAATACACTAGTATCAACACAAAACCCAATTAAAATCACATAAACATTATATAATACAAACTAAAATAAACCTATAAACCAACACATTGACCTCTTACTGAAACATTGTAAATTGCACATAATCTATTTAATAATAAAAAAAAATGACATAGTTAACCTTGAAAAGTTAAGTGTGTGTGTAATATATATATTAGTATATATAGATATTACTGTATTATTTTTTTAAAAAATTATTAGAAATTATTTACTGTTTTTCTTTTAGAAAAGGAGAAACACAGAACAATATAATGGAGAATGGATGTTGTTGAAGTTCTTATCACAGCAAACCGCTATGCAGAATAAAAAATGAAACAAACAATACCATACAACGGTAGCCGGAGTTTCAAGCTTTGCCGGAGCATTATGAATTTCGCTGGAGATGGAGCAAGCAGTGTCTGCTAGTTTGGAGCTTGTAGCTCGCTGGTTCATTGTTGTTACGAGCATGTTGACTCGCCTGTGCTTCGAGCTCATCAATTTTGGCGTTTGTAGCTAGCTAAAATGGCTGCAAAATGAACAAGATCATATAGAAAAAAGGGGTAGGGCTGATTTTTTATGGTCTTCTGATTATTTTGCTCCGATTCATCAAAGGTTGAAACTCCTCGTCGGAGTCACTGTTGGAAGCGATTAAAGGGGGGGAAAGAATGGGGTTTTGGGGGTTGCTTTAGGTAGATTTTTATTAATTGCTGCTAGTCATTTGGAAAGAGGAAATGGGTAAGTTATTGTAGGTAGATTTTTGTTGATTGCTTCTAGTCATTTGGAAAGAGGAAATGGGTGAGGATTCATCATCAGAAATGATAAGAGGAGAGATGAGGTTTTTGTTTTGTACGTTTGTGGTGGTATTTTTTTGTAACGACCCTTTTTAGTCGTTTTGACATACAGCAGATTTTATTTCTGGAAAAACTGGATGAGTTCGATCGACGGACCCCATGCGCGAACCGTCATGGGCACGACGGCCGTCCGTGGGGGTCTCGTTCCAAAACACTTAGTAATTTAGAAAATTTGGGTAACTGACACCACGACTCTCTGAACGTCACGCGAAATGGCAGGACGTACGTTGCAGGCCACGAGACCGTCACAGACTTTTTACTAATCAGTCTCTGAATCTGTGACGGAGCCAGCCAGGAACGGACCGTCGCAGGCTCTACGGACCGTTCACCGGCTGCATACCCAAGGCTTGGGGGCGATTTCTGTTAAGTAATTTAAGGGGCGTTTTGGACCTCTTTCCTGCTATAATTATAAAGTAGTGTTAATGTTAATAGTCTAATTACGTGGGGTTAAAGAGGTAACCTTGAGTTAATTAGCGGGTTTTATTGCCATCGTTTATACTTAATATATATGCTACTTAGGGTAAAAGAAAGATGTTTGATAAGAAAAATGAAAGAACAAAGAGAGAGAGAGAATCAACGAGAAAGGGAGAAAGAAGAGGAAACAAAGCTATGGGATTTGCTTGCTTGATCCCAAATTTTCCGGGAGGTCGGTTTTATGGTTTTTTATTCTATTTCATAGTAACTCTTAATACCGATGATAATGTAATTGGGTGTATTGTAAACCCTCTATATGCTTAATTGTGTGTATGCATGATGGTTATATATATATAATTGCGAGAACGAGCATGATCAACTGTTGAATTTTTAAATCTTGAAAAACCTCTTGTTAATGAATGATGCCTTAGTAAATAAAAGAAAGGCTTTGTGAACTAAGATGGAGGTTATAGGATCGGTGTCACGTTCCGACCCAGTGTAGTAATAGGGATCGGGTGTCCACGTTCCGGCACCAGGATAGAATATGGATCGGGTGTCACATTTCCCGACACCCCAAGGTAGAATATGGATCGGGTGTGCACGTTCCGACACCAGATATAATATGGAATCGGGTTGTCACGAACCGACACATAAAAGAAAATTAAGGGATCGGGTGTCAACGTTCCGACACCAATAGTATACGGAGCGGGTGGTCACGTACCGACCGCGAGAAAATAAAGATAATGAAACCTTGAAGATGTTAATATATTTCAATCTACTGACACCTAGTTCCCAATGGGTATGGTATTGAGGCCTATGAGTCCCTCATGAGTGAACGTTGGTGGGTGCTTATTGATTAGTTTAGAACTTGTTGTTGCTGACATGTTGAGGATTATAGGTTGATTTATGATATTATCTATATATACTGTATTTCTATTTTGAGTTGGGGCCGATGATACTACTCAGTACTTGTGTTTTGTACTACCCCTACCTGTAGTTTCTTTTCGTTGTTATTTGTGGAGTGGAGTAACCGTACCACTCTTCAACTCAACCGAATCTTAAGCCAGTCTTCATCCTTCGGATCTCAGGGTGAGCAATGCTTCTAGCCTTGGCTGGATCATCCTCTTCATGTCCCCTTGAATGCCTTGAAGTTCCCGGCATGACAGCTTTTCTTAATTTGACGTCTTAGATCTCTTAGAGTAGTTAATTGAGGATTATGTTTCTTGTGGTGATGACTTTCCGCATGCTTTTTGGGAATAATAGTATTGAGCTTTTATCAGTTATATAATCAATGTTCATTAATAAGTTATAAATTCTTTTCCGCATTATATTTTGTTAATTTTTGGGTTTGAAAACGTTGGGAATTTGATGGGTTGCGTCCTCACATAGTAGGATAAGTGGTGGGTTCCAGTCGCGGTCCGTTTTGGGTCACTGACAACTTGGTAATCATGCATTAGGTCCGTTGGTCTCAATCACACAGAACAGGTCAGTAAGAGTCCTTAAGGCACGGTATGGGGGACGCCTTACTTTTCTATTTGAGAGGCTATAAGACTTTAGGAAACTTCATTCTTTTCCTTTTCTTCTTTCGTGCTATTACTTGGATCCAATTGGTATCTAGGTGATACAAATTGGATCTGACCATCTTCACTCTAATTTGCAGATGGTTAACAACTAGAGCACACAACGACTGCGCCAACATCAACATCGCAAGACAGAAGTGTCTGAGCCCCGCCACTGACTGTACTCGAAGAGGATAGTGACCAAGAGGTCGTGGGTACTTCCCTCTAGAGAAGAGGACGAGCACCTAGCCCTCTGGTCCTAGGGCGGTGACTCCTCCACCAACTGACGGAACTAGTGAGCGAGGGGTTAGGGAAGGGAAACTGAACAATGCCGAAAATGATGATTGCCAACCCCAACCTACCCCGAAATGAATCAATAATTCTTGCTTTCTTAGTGCGGTTATCTGATCAGGGCCGACGCCTCCAGTGTTTTTTTCTGCACCACACCGTCCTGTTCCGGAGGTACACACATGCCGCACTATGGCTCCCCTCAATGGATGGGCCTCATTGGAAATAGTCATGTTTTCCTTGTCTTGACCACAGGGCCCATATATGACAAATCGGATCAGCATAACTTTTCAGTAAGTTCTTGAAATTGAAACCTCCAGTCTTCAGGGTGCTGAATCGGAGGATGCCTATGTTTTTCTGGTTGAACTGTCCTGAGCTACTACACAAAATGTATAGTAGAAACGGTTTGGTTTGAGCTTGTGACTTAATCAAGTTTCACGGGACGCCAACAATGTGGTGGCGGTCACATGTTGTATGTCCCAAAAAAAACCAACAGAGGCACCACCCTATGACTTGGGCAATCACTTCTCTAGCTTGTTTATGGAGAAGTTTATCCCCCGGACTTTGAGGGAATAGGATAAGAGATGAGTTTTTCTTGATCCTAGATCAAGGTAGGATGTCGGTTTACTGCAAATGAGGCTAAGTTTCATTCATTAGCTGGTAATGGCCAACCCAACCTATGTTTCGTCCACAAGAGCGGTTCGCCTTTTGTGAAGGGGTTGAGGTCAAATTGCGGATTTTCAGCCTTACAGGTAGCGGCTACGCGGCCAAAAATCCTTCCACAGAGTGTAGACATTCGTGGGTGGAAGGGGTGAGCCAGATGACTTCACCATGGCCTCGACATCATAAAAAAGGTTTCGAAAGGAGGTGAGTTTAAATGGTTCTTACTCTAGAGACAGGGTTCAGAGGTTTACTCGGTCCGACCAATTCATCTTCACTACAGACTGTAGTTGGGGGTCCCCCTCAGACCAGTCAACACTGCGGGGTGCTTATCTGGCTCTGGGACTAGTTTGACTCCAAGGATGTGTTATGGAATGGTGGGGAGACTGGGCATATCAAGAGGTAGTGGTTCCAAAACAGGACAAAGAGCTAACAAAGCCGTCAAATCGTTAGAAGGTAGAAGAGTGGATCTGGTGAGGCGTTTATTCTGGAGAACAGTCGGTGGCCGAGTAATGGTGGTCACCCAAAACGGCCGTGTAAACGGAGCACCTTGAGCACTACAGCACAACATGGTAAGGGGCAACAGGCAGAAAAGGTGATAGGGCCCCCATTGTTTGCTTTCCCTGGGCGATCCTGAAGTTGAGACATCATATGCTGTTCTCACAGGTATCTTTTGTTCTGTGATTCCATGGCTTCTGTACTATTTTGATCCTGGCTCGCACATTTTCATAAGTATCTTCCTCATTTGCTACTACTGTACTGGTCTTAAATTGACATTGTGAATTGCTTACATGCCTATTCGTGTTTTTCTACTTTCACCGGTGGTGAAGTCTGTTGGGAGTTGAAAAGGTGTATATGTCTTGTCTTGGTGAACTTTTGTGGGGACAATACTCATGGGAATTTGGTTATTTAGAACTGGTTGCTTCGACGTAATTCTCTGGGTATGACTTGGGCTTTCTCCGAATTTTGCTATCTTAGATTTGTAATGCTACCACTGTACCGTTGGCCAAGCCTGGGCAGATCCTTTAGTATGGGGGGTAAAATACACTTCCACTCCAGTTAGTATCTCTCCTTTCTTCGTGCTAAGAAAATGGTTAGTAAAGGGTGTTTTAGCGTTCTTCGTTCTTGGCACACCTCAAGATGATACTACCCAAGTACCTTCAATTGAGTCGTTTTGATAGTCCCGCGATTTTTGGAATGTGTTTTTCTGGGCGCAGACCTTCCTGGTAATGCCACCCCTGGCCCAGGATCACTGCCTATACATTCTCCTCTCCCCTATGCTGTGACTTCCGTTCCTGCCCAAACATCGCGAAAAAATGATCCTCTGTGAACCCGGGTTTCGTCGCCTCCATTTCTATACCCCTTATAGAATGGGCCTCCCGTGAGTTAAGAGAGTTAAGGCCCCCAACTTAAATATTTTGTTTAGTAAAGGTTTTCATTAGACCCGGGCATCCCCCCTTGTGGGTGGTGGACTCCGGGTGGTTTGGTTTTGTTTTGAAGACAGAACAGATGGGAGTCTTCGATGTGCCATAGACTACCGGCACTAAAAATAAAGTAACTGTAAGAACACGCTATCCTCTTTCCCTCGCCTTGATATTTGTTTCGATCAAGTTACAAGGTGCTTTTGTCTTCGCTACAGATTGACTTGAGGTCTGTTTTATCACATTGAATACGGGCAGCAATGTGCCAAAACTGCTTTCGAACAGGTATGGGCATTATGAATTTCTTGGTAATCGTCTGTTGACTAACAATGCCCCTCGCGGCTTTATCATGAGCGTTGATGAACGCGGGATTTTTTAAAAAGCCATATCTGGATCATCTTTGTGTCGGTATTTATGAGATATATTGCATATCTCCAATAGTAAGTAGGACATGTGACATTTGAGAATTGTTGTGGGAAAGAGTTTGAGGGAGAAAGGCTTATGCCATTCCTCCCAAGTGTAGAGTTTTTTCGCTAGACTTCAGTGTCCTGTGTTCAGGGAGCACAGTGGTTTTCTAAGGATGGTGAATTGGGATGGTGGATCCTTCTAAATCGAAGTAGTGAAATTGGGTTTAGACCTACTAATGTGTCAGAAATAGAAGCTTTGTTGGTTTTAGGCACCATTTACTCACCAGCGGTCGATTTGTCAGTATTCTCGTTCTACTTAGCTTTCCAACTTGATCTGCAACTTGACTAAGCAGAATGTTCCATTTGATGGGTCGTGATGACTTGGAGGAAGCTTTTCAGAACTCAAGACCTTGGGACTACTGCACCTATCCTTACCTTGCCGTTAGAGGGTGAAGAACTTCATTATTTATTGTGATGATCCTCATTCTTGTTTTGGTGCCTGCATGCAAGAGAAGAAAATGTTATTGCTTATGCTTAGAGGCACTTAAGGTGCACTAACGTACTATCCCTCCCACGATTTAGAGTTGGCTGAGGTTGGTGTTTGCATTAAAGCATGGAGACACTATCTATATGGGGTTAAGTTGTGACTCAATACTGAATCATCGTAGCCTACAGTATTTCTTCCTCAGAAAGATTTGAATTGAGACAGAGGAGGTGGATGGAACTCACTGAAGGATTATGATGTTCCATCTTGTATCACCCGGGAAAAATGCTACTGTTTGGCAGACGCTTAAGTAGAAAACAGGGAGCATGGGTATTTTGCCCACTTCCAGTTTTTCTAGACGCCCATGGGATGGCTCAGAGGGGTTCAACTCTGGCTAATGACTTTAAGGAGGTTAAAAGTAATGAGAAGGGAGGATTGTTTGGCCAGTGGGGAGGCGAGATCTTCTTTTCTTGACCAGATCAAGGGAAAACAGTTTTGACGATGGAGAAACTAAGCCGAATTCGGGATATGGTGTTGCGAGGAGAGGCTAAAGCGCGATAATGGATGAGGAATTGTTTTGTGAGAATTATGGAAGGGTATGTGTAAACCCCGTGTTGATGATTTTGCCAGATCCACACTATTCTTACAGAGGCTCCTAGTTCCCGGATATTCTATACATCCTGGTGCAACCATGATTACCGTGACTAAGGCAAACACTCTTTGGTTGGAGTAGACCATGAAGCGCAAACAGTGTTGAGTTGGTTGCCCAAATGTCCCAAATTTCTGGTCAGCAGCGTAAGTAAATGAACAACCAGAGGCCCCGAGAGACCAAAGTCAAAGACTGCCATTCCTGAATGGGAATTGGGGAGAATTGCCATGGGACTTCGTGGTTGGTCTTCCAAGACATTGGCAAGTTGATTCGATTTGGGTAATTGTGGACCAGATTAACAGTTACTTCCATTTTCATTCGCGGTTAAGGTGATTTACAATGCGAGAAGTAGCCATACTCTACATCTCAAAAATTGTTCCCGGAGTGTTGCATGGAGGTTTCCATGCCCACTTTCCATCATATCAGATAGAGGTACGCAGTTACTTAAGTTTTTGGAGACATTGCACAGCGGATTCGGTACTAGGTTGGACCTTAGTACTGCATTTACCACCCCAACCGATGGTGACAGTCTGAGCAAACGATTCAAGTTTGAAGATATATGCTTCGAAGTCATGTGTGATAAATTCGTGGTCATTGGGATACTTATACCCTTGCGGAGTTATTTCAAACATAATATCTATCACTCAAGTATTGGCTATGGCTTCCTTTCGAAGCGGTAGGGGAGGATGTAGGCTCCCATTGGTTGGTTTGATGCATTCAAGGTTAGACCTTGGGGTACTAACTGACCTTTTAGGGATTTCCGTTGAAAGGTGAAATCTACTTTCAAGAAAAGCTTTTAGCCGCTCAAAGTCAGGCAAAAGGAGTAGGCGGATCGAAAGGTTAGGGACTTGGAGTTTCATGTGAGGGTGACAAGTCTGCGAAGTTTTCGTCCCATGAAAAGGGTGATGTGAATTTGGGTAAAAGAGGAAGCTAAGCCCACGGTAATTGTCCATTTGAAGTTCTGAAGCGATAGGGGAGTTGGCTTATGAAGTAGCCTTGCTCCAGGCTGTCAGGAGTGCACACCGGTATTTCAATGTGTTTCTATGCTGAAAGGTGACATGGGTGGAAACTCAATCATTCTTTGGGATTCATTCTGCTGAATGAGACTTGTCTTATAGGAGGAGCCTGTTGCCATTTAGATAGAGAGTTCCGCAAGTTGAGATCGAGGGGAGATTGCATCCATTAAGGTGCATGGAAGAATCGACTCAGTTGAAGAATCCACTTGGGAGAAGGATGCGATATGCCAAGAAGATACCCACACTGTTTACAATTCCGGTACTTAGTTTCACTCTTTTTTCTCTTCTCGTGATCCGTTCGAGGACGAACGTGGGTTAAATTGGTATCTATTGTCGACCTGTTTAGTCGTTTTTGAGGCAGCATATTTATTTCTGGAAAAAACTGGCTGAGATCGACAGGCCCCCACGAGACCGTCATGGGCACGATGACCGTCGTGGGGGTCTCGTTCCAAACACTTAGAATTTCAAATTTGGGTACTGAGAGCGACTCTCATGAACGTCACACATGCAGAAGGACCGTCGCAGCCGACGGCCCGTCACAGAACTTTTACTACAATCAAGTCTCTGAACTCTGTGACTGAGCAGCAGGAACGGACCGTCGGCAGG
This sequence comes from Solanum habrochaites, assembly GCA_027704765.1. Taxonomy (NCBI): domain Eukaryota; kingdom Viridiplantae; phylum Streptophyta; class Magnoliopsida; order Solanales; family Solanaceae; genus Solanum; species Solanum habrochaites. Next base: position 47,171,242 of record JAKWJA010002493.1, on the reverse strand, counting down.
CCGCGACGGGCCGTCCAACATGCTTGCGTAATCCCACTAAGGGGCGTTTTTGGACTATTATCCTGCTATATCTTATAAGTGTGGGTTAATGTTACTAAGGTCGAATTACTTAGGGTTGTTAAATAAGGTAACCTTGAGTTAATTACGTGGGTTATTATTGTCCATCTTTGTAATACTTAATTTATATGCTATTGTTACCAGACAGAGGTTTGAATCAGAAAAATGCAGAACAAAGAGAGCGAGAGAATCGAACGGAAGGGGAGAACTAGAAGGAAACAAGCTTTGTGGGAATTTTCTGCGTGATCACAATTCTTCGGTGGAGGAGGTTTATGGTTTTATTTTTATACTATATTCATAGTAACTCTTAATAGCGAATGATATGTATTGGGTAGTATGTAAACCCTTCTATAAGATGCTTCATTGTTGTGTGAATGCATGATGAGTTTATATATGATATTGCATGAAACTAGCATGTATGAAGCTATTGAATTTTAATCTTCAAAACCTCTTGTTAATGATGCCTTAGGAGAAAGAAGGCTTGAATGACTAAAAGAATGAGGTTGAGATCGGGTTTGTCACTTCCAGACACAGGTAGTAATAGAGGATGCGGGTTTGCCACGTTCCGGCACCACGATAAATAAATGATCGGGTGTCAACGTTCCGACACCAAGGAGAAAATAGGATCGGAGGTTGTTCACGTTCCGACACAAGGATGAATATGGATCAGGTGTTCAACGAACCGGACACTTAGAATTAAGGGATCGTGGGTGTCCACTTCGACAAACCCAGGATATATTACGGAGCGAAGTGTCCACGTACCGACATCTAGAGAAATAACTGATAATGAATCCTTGAAAGAGGTTAATATACTCATCCTAATGAAACCTAGTTCCCAATGGTATGGATTGAGGCTTGAGTCCTCATGAGTGACTTTGGGGTGCTTTTGATGATTTTAGAACTTGGTTTGTTTTGCTACATGTGTTAGTAATTAAGTTGATTTTATGAACTGATCTGATATATACTGGTTTATAGTTTTGAGTTTGGCGATGAACCTACTCAGTAACTTGTGTTTTGTACTTGACCCTACTTTGTAATGTTTTTTTCTTTGTTATTTGTTGGATTGCAGCAAACTACCATCGTCTTCAACTCAACCGCAACTCTAGCCCAGTCTTCAACACGTCGGATCTCAGGGTGAGCTAATGCTTCTAGCTTGGACTTGGATCATCCTTCCTTCATGTCTTGATGGCTTGAAGTTCCCGGCATGGACTAGCTTTTACTTAATTTAGCGTCTTTAGATACTCTTAGAGTAGTAATTTTGATGATCGATGTTCTTGTGGTGATCTTCCGGTTTTGGTAATAAAATATATTGAGCTTTATAAGCTTTTTAATCACTGTTCAGTAATGAGTTTTAAGTCGTCTTACCGCATTATTTTTGTTATTTATTCTGGTGACGTTTGGAATTTGGAGGTTTGGTTCGCTACACATAGTAGGATAAGTGTGGGTGCCAGTCGCGGGCCGTTTTGGGTCGTGTCAATTTTGGTGGTCGGAGGGCAAGATACAGGTGGGTTTTTGGGTTGACGAGAATAAGGAAATGAAAAGAGTAGTGAGGGTCTTGGTGGCTGTTTGGTGAAAAAGAAAGGGGAGAATGGAGGTGTCTTGGTTGGTGGCGGCTCCAAAAGGAGAAATATATCCTTATTTCATTTGAAAAATTACACTAATCCTAATTTTATTTCTCCATCCACTATTTTTGCCGTAAATAGAGTATTGTTTTACAATGGACCTAAATCATGGGCTCAAGATTAAGATTCAAAAATTATTATCGGTTAAATGCTATTTGTATATGCAAATTGAATCGTATTTTGAACGAATTTCTAAACTGTTAAAATACCAAAATTAACATTAATCGACGTAACAAATAAAAAATGAATATTTAAAAAAACATAATGAACCAAATTAATGACATAAAAAATGTAATTTTAAATTAATCAATTAAAATCTTAATTTTAGTAATTAAGGATAAATTATCGTAAATTTAATAATTAATATATCTACAATATCATTTTAAACTATTAATAATAAATTAAAAATTGTGATTTAAAATGTTAGGTCAAAATTGGGGGTCACAGTGCACTCCTCTTTTAGATAAAAAAAAAAACTTAACACATTGACATTCCACATAGATAAAATTATTTTATTTAGATAAAAATTAATATAAAAAAATAATATTTTAAAAAATAAAGATTATATCCATATAAATATTTAAATTTATTTTTCTATCTCACTCCACCACCTCCCTCCATGGACCGTCCCTCCCCGCGTCAACGCCATCCTTTTTTTAAAAAAAAAATATTATACATACTTTGTAAACAACTTCATATTATCCATCCTCGTCCCTCCCCATAAAATTGATATAATTTATTTTAACAAAAAAGATTCTACCCATCCTATTATTTTTCGCTCCTAATTTTTATTTTTTTTTTACGTTATCTTATTTTGTGTTAGATCTGCATGGTAACTATACTTTTTTAAAAAAAAATTCTACTAGTCGGTAACGAATACAACATAAACAACAAAAAAATAGAAAAACGTCCCTGTGGCACAATAAAAATCTTTCGGATATGTATATGTAAATAGTTGGGAGAAAAAATTGAAACAGAGGTTCCGTGTGGGTTTTAAAAAAATAAAATAATATCTAAATTAGAATGTGATAAGGGGGAGGAGATGAAGTAAAATGAAATACATTTAATAAAAAAACTTTACAGAAAAATAAAAATTTTAAAAAATGGGTGTGGGGTAAGAAAAATATTTACATTTATTTTATAAGAAAATATTAATTTTATACTGTTTTTTGAATTTTTAATTTTAACAACTAATACTAATATTTATTATTTTTTTGTCAAGGTTGGATATTTTGTCCATGTGGAGTGTGATGTAGAAATTTTTTAAAATAAAAGAGAGCAAATGTATTACATATACCATGATGAGAGTAGTATGAAAGAGAGGTGTGTTTCTCAACCTAAAAAGAGATAGTTTAGGTATGAAACTCATACTTTCAATAGTTTAGGTATGAAACTAAAAAAAAATATAATTTGGGTGTGTTTTTGACTTTTGTCTATAAAAATAGTAAGGTTTTTCACAACTCTCTCAAGTTTTTACACTCACCATTGAATATACTTATATTACCAAGTCCTCCTATGATTCCTTTAATAAGACCTTCATCCAAATTTTCTAGAAACCCCTCTTCTGGCTACTACAAGCTAAATATTGATGGATCCTTCCCCATTACCTCTATGAAAGAAAGTATAGGTGGCGTTATATGTGATGATCTTGGAAATTGGAAACTACAGTATAATCAAAATCTTGGAGGTATACTTCCATGGAGATCACCTCTTTGCTCAAGGGAACCTTAGATTGCTTCTCGTCACAATTTTCTCCCCTTCATAATTGAAACTGACTCCAAAGAGGTAATCACTTTACTCATGGATAATCAATACTCAATATTTACTTCTGTAATCTGAAACTGCATTTACTGGCTGAGGAAACCACAGAATCCAGCAATCCAGCATAACTTCAGGGAAGACAATAAGGTACCTGGCGTTTTGACAAATCAAGCAAAAATGTTGTAGTACTAATGATAACCTTGTAATATTTTTGTAGTCCTACTATGGTAACTCAATGTCTGGCAGAAGGTTTAATTAGCAAGGATACTTTTATAAACACAAGTAATTTTTAGTGGCTTGTTTTATCTAGTCATGTTTTTGGCAACACTATATCACTATGTAAAGATGCTTAGCTTTATATATATATCTATCTATTATATATATATATATATTATATATATATGTATATATAATCATATCTTATCTGTGGTCTATATCTCTATATGTATATATATATATTGTGGTCGTATATATATTTTCTATCATGTATCTCTCTCTATATATGTCTCTATCTATATCTAGATGTACTCTATCTATCTAATGTATCTCTCTTAACCTTCCCATATCTGTCTCCTCTCTCTCCTCTATCTCATTATCTATCTCTAGTAGGTTCCTGTATCATACCCTTTTTACCCCCGAAATAAATATAAAATTACTACTATCAAAGTGTTTTGAATCTACCCCCTCATTTGAAATTTCAACCTTGAAGAGAGTATAACTCCATTTACAATTATTCTGGTGATTCTTTCCATATCTCTTCTTTATGATTTCTTCGACAATCATTAAAGACAATTCCTATTTGTATAGCTATATTGTACAAGTATTTTACGGTTAAGAGCACCTGTCTGCTTGTACCAGTCGTGTCTTATCTACTAGAAACTTATAGGATACTCCCCTTTCTCGAATTCCGGCGTTTATCCTAGTGATCCACAAACGACGAGTCCTCTCTTTTTACTTTAAAAAAAACATCAAACTTTAGCATGGAGTGTTTCCGTGTTTTAGGTAGGGTCGTTTTTATCCAAAAATAAAATCATAAAAAGGATGGCTAAATGGTGATTTTTTTTTATGGTGGCTAATAAGGGTGTACAAAAACCATTTATCGATAAATCAAACAAAAAATGTTAGTTATTTATTGATAGGTTATTGAATTAATGGTTGTTAAATAATTTTTGTAAATCTTTTCATTGGGTTATTGCAGTTTGATATTGTAACAATAATTTCGGTCAAAGTTCAAATATATTTCAAACATTTCACCCTCTATATTCCAAACAATTCAAATTTATTAATTCATCAACATTCAACAATAATAATTAAAATATGTTTTCCTTAATTGATTTCGAATAATGTACAACTGATATTTCAGTGTCTAATTTAAATTTTGTGACAATCAACATAAATAATGTGGGCTAAAGATAAATCATCTGATGTTTAAATGACCACTAAAATGGAGAGATATGATTTCAGAAAGCATTGTAGCATTATTCATTTATAACTCAAATAACCTTTAAAATGCGTCCAATTTAATTGTCTCGTTCTCCGCAATATTTTTAACTTTGAATTGTTAGCAAGGAAAGTAATACCATAGGTAAATAATTAAGTAGAAAAAAGAAGACAAATATTTATACGTAGCACAGTAGCAGAGTGAATTTATGCTGGACGAGTTGAAATCAAAGAAAAAAGTCATGCAAGACGAGACTGAGTAGATTGAAATTTTCGTAGGTAAGGACAGGACAAACCCACCATGCACCTACTCCACCCAATTGCCATTCCTAACCGTTTCTAAGCAAGTCCATTTGAGTGCAAGAAGTGGGACGTTCTTTCCAATTTCCCAAAAAAGAACTCACGAAGTATGCAATTATAAATGTAATCCCAATAGATGGAGTTCGGAGAAATCAGGTCGATGCTTCCCACATTTATGGGAGAAGGTATGAGACTGTGACACCAACCTTATCGTTACCCGAAGATTGGGGATGTGCGAAAAAAAAGGCGAAGAAAAAAAGAGATCGAAAAGTAAGACAATTGTTTTTAAAACACCCTTAGACTCTAATAACTCATAACAACACAATTATAAACATAACATACATAAGCAAAATAGACATAAACAAACAATAACTAAATCATTACATAGTATCAAAAAAAAAAAAACACATGGTAACAACAAAATAATGTGACAGGCAAAAGAATTTGGTAGACGCTTCTACTTGTATCTGTTTGTATTGTGAACCCTTTTACTTATCCTTTTGTCATCTAAACTCTTAAACTCAATTAAAATGAGATTTTTAGATCCCTCCAGCTATGTGTGTAGCTCACTCTCCATTATATAAATGACATGTCATATCCATGTCATATATATTAATGACACGTCATAATTATCTTCATAAATATTTTTTTAATAATTAATAAAAATAATAAACAAAAGATAAAATCACTAATTTTTTATTTTACCAACTAAAATAAAGTTATTATTTCCGTCACCATTCCTCCATGGCTCCACCTCTCCTAACCCACAATTATTGTCAACACCATCTCCATATCTCCTCCCTTGGTTCTTTTCTTCAATTTTTTTTACACAAAGACATCACTTTATAAGAAGAAATTAAACAGTTGTTGAACAACTTTGCAAAAATAGATTGGGTCATTTTTTGGGTCATCGTAGAAGAAAAAAGAAAAAGAAAAGTCGCATAGTCAAAACAAATCTCAAACGCATTGTTAGATCTATAGAAAGATAACGGCGATAATGAAAAATCAAACAAGTTTTTTGTAACGTGAAGGGAAAACAAGCAAGATATGACAACCATCATTAGATCTGCAAAAAGATAATTGTAATATTCATCCATGAATCAATTTGCAGAAAAATTAAGAAAACAACTTCAACACCCTTCCCCTAAAAAATATTATATTCAAGTGAAACTCTTCAAAAGCCAGAACCCTAAATTTTATCTGGGCAAGCTGATGAGGTTTACGATGACCTCTAAAAATTTGCATCTAGTTCTTTGCTTTCAAGAAAACGGTGGGGTTGGGACGTTTTCTTTTTCTTTTTATTATTTATTTTTTTAAAGCAAATTCAATGCTTACACTTGCTTTTGCTTGCGTGACAACACGCTCCATATCATACTCAGCAAAATAAATGCCACATAAGCCGGTCTAACAGTCAAAGGAGTTTAAAATTTTTATTTATATTAAGTTTAAAGGTTCAGATGACAAATAATCAAGTAGAATGATTCACAATACAAATTGATATAAGTACAAGGGTCCACAAGATTATTTTGCCTAATGTGATAATCAAGGAAAAGAACAAGTATTAACAAAAATCAAAGGGCAAGAACGTACGAGATTAGTGCTAATGTTACCATGATGCACAAACACAATTAACTATCTACTAACCTTCTAACCCAATCCTCAGCATCCAAAACCCCCTAATTATGTAACTATGCAAAAGTAATTTTTGTCACAACCTGATGAACCAAGACAAAACCCAGCAGATGCATGAAATTAGTCAAGATGGTATTCAACTCCTAAATTTAAACTGTAAATGCTCACATGAATGCATCAATGTTTCAAATGACAACTTTTTCTTTTTATAACAAAAGTAGCAGTCAAGAAGAATACAGCTTAATTCAAAATAACTACTAACATTCGTACCATAGCAAAACCATCAACCATTTTGGGTGGTAGAAGCAAGGAATATATGACTCCCAACTGATGCTGAAGTACCAGACTTGCATCCACTGTCAGTTTTCCAATGCAAATTAGCAAACATCTAAAAGAAAATTTTCACCTATCACTGCTTTCCCCACGGAACATAATCTGTTTTCAGTTTACCTTCTGTAAAATATTCTACTGGGAAAATTTAGAAGGAAATGAATCTACAGAATCAGTTTTTACTTCCGAAAGGGATGATTACTGATGGTTTTGGATTCACCTATGTTTCAACACAATACCCTTCGCAGAATTACACCTTCAACATTATATTTAGAAATAAAACTAAAAGACTCCCTTGACTTGCATCATCAAGATACCGTGAATATAAATGCATTGTCAACTTGAAGCTACTGGTTGGCAGAAGAAAATGTAGCCACTCACCCACCAAGGCGATATGATCTCCCTCTAAATGCTACACCAGGACCGTTATGAGGTTGCACAGGATTAGTTGTGGCTACACCAGAACCCCTATCAAGTTGTGCAGGATACCCTGTTGCTCCACCAACCCGATAAGATCTCCCTCTGAAAGCTGCACCAGGATTATCAGGTTGTGCAGGAGTACCAGTTGGTGCACCAATCCTCCAACGCATAACCAACTTATGTCTATACATAATCAGTTAAAGAAATTTGCACAAAAGAAAAAAATCATTTCCTAAATGCAGAAAAAATTAGCATTTTCTTCACCTTTTTTTGTTTAGATTTTGTTAGGTGGAAATCAGAAAATCCAAATTAGAACTACCTTATATAAGCAATAGTAGAGAAAAAGAGAGCGGTAAAGAAGGAGGCCAAGAACCATAAACGGGAAATGACGAAACCTGATAGTCAAGAATCGTGAATAAAGAGTGACGGGAGAGGGGGTTGGCAAAGTTAGTAAGTGACGTGCGGGGACGGCAAAATGGGGACGATGAAAAGGTAGAGGGAGATGTGGGGGAGAGAACGACAGACGCAGAATGAGGGGGGGGTATGAGGTTCGGCTATAAGAAACGAGATATGGTCTGCAGGGCGTAGGTTAGAAGAGGGGATGAGAGGGAGTTGATAGAGGGATCGAGATAAATGGAAAAGAGCGGATCGAAGAAGGTGGGGAGGGGTGGTTGGCTGTGGAAAGGTAATGAGGAAGGGGGGATGGGGGGCGGAGTAATGGATGGCAAAGATGGCAAAGAAAGGGTGGTGAAAGAGCAAAAGAGCCGTCTGCAGGGTCCACAGTGGACGTTAAAGGGGGGTGATGGGTGATGAGGATGAGAATCAAAATAGAAGAAGGATTGTGCATTGAGGAAAGAAAAAGCAGGCAGGAGGACGACGCACGTTCAACTGAAGGGTGCGGGAAACGGAGAGAGCGCAGAGTTGTGGGAGCAGGCGGGCGGCGAGATGCGGAGTGTTAAAAGGGTATGAGTTAGACTGGAGTCACGGAGGAGGATACGGTAAGAGGGTGAGCCGGAAGTGGTGTCTTAAGGGGAAAGGGTGGGATCAGGCTGAAGACGGTTAGTAGCGAGGGGTTGAAGATGGAGAGAGGTGAATGGTTTGGTGAGGGGCTGATAAAAAGAAGGCCAGGAGGAAGAGTGGATGGAGGCCGGGCGGGAAGTGTGGGATTAGGGGAGAGAAGATAGGATTTTGAGTACAAATGAGACCACACAGCAGAAATAAAAAATTGATGGTCTAGGAAGCATTCAACTGCAATGAACACTCTGCTGTTGCTCTGTGAAAAGATATAAACATGAGTTATTTCAGAAAGCAGTTAAAAGAACATCTAAATGGCCACTGGTCAAACTGCAATAAAAAGGATACACCCAAATTGGTGTCTTCAGAAAGTTCTTCCCAGTAGCAAGTGGATGCAACACGGTTAAGAAGTAATAGAGATGTCCAGCAATGATCCCCGTGAGATCTGGCATAATTGGTGAACCAAAAATAACATCTAAACCTAGCATGGCCCATGGCAAGTAAAATGCCTGCAAGTTGGATACAAGGAAGCTTTTCAGCAATGGACGATAAGATCAAGAACATGAGAACCAGATAGACATCGAATAAATAAATGAAAGAACTGAATCATACCTTTAGGGTCACAAGACCATAAATGTTGATATTTGCAGTTGGGAATTCTCTACTCCAGACATACAGAAGCATGAAAACCAGCGATACACCCAAGAATGGGGAACGGAAGAAGGGGATTACAGATAAAGCCTACAGTGAAACAACATATTAAAAAATGAAAGATTAACTTATGTGTATCAAAGGAACCAAATATCATCTTCATTGTAAGATAGACTGTAGAACTGTCAAAAGGATAGCAAGAGAAAAATGTATGAGGTCGCAGCTAAAGCAGACACTGATAGGAGTTCATGTCTTGGGTAATTTACTCTTTATTGTTCTTCAGCATCTACATACCAATAATGTCAGAGCTCCAAATATCATCATCCACAGAAAATCTGCTGTTCGTCTTTGAAAAGGTCCACTCTCTAGTTGCACTCCATATCTCGCTCTATAACATCAAGCAGCAACAACCATAATTATTTCTAAAAAAACAATGTAAAAAAGGAGATCCTTTTACATTTCATATCTAATTGCATATTTTAATAGCGCTCTAGAAAATGAATAGTTAGAGAAACAAGACTTCAGAAGAAAGCTACCACTCAAAAGTTGTGGAGACTTACATCATTAAGAGGCGAATCCCAAAATTAATTGAGAACTTCCCAAGAAAGAAGAAATTTGTAATCAATCTCCATACCTGAAGCAAATGTAGCATCCTGTAATTATGAAGAAAATAAAACCTATAAAAAGAATTCCATGCACCATGGGTACTAGAACAAGAAACTTTTCAGGCACCAGGATCTAGGCACATGCATGCAATGCCAAATGGTCATTTTCTGTTCAACATCATTTAATCCGATGCAAATTAACAAAAGAACATCAATTACTAGTATCTTCTGTGGAAGTACAGGCATCTGGCACAATCTGAGAATTGTCAGAGTAAGCATTGATTATCAAGCAATTCTAGAAAATTCAATTATTCAATGATATGGTGCTTTAAACATAATCAGGTATTTCCGTAAAATCTATAAAATTTAATCAGAATTTTTCACTTAAAAAACTACATTCGCATGATTCTCTTCTTCAACAACAGTTCTTTCTCAAACGGAATGTTAAAATGATAGTTTGGTAGCCCACTGTTTTTAGATTTTCCAGTACCTCCTTGATACTGACAAAATATTTATTAATAAAGCAGTACCAAGGAGGTACTGAAAAAGTTATATTAGTCTGGAGTCTGGACTCTATCAAAAACTACACAAACAAAATCCACAGGGCCCATGAAGTGAGATACACTAATAACAGTATTGTTCCTATGCCTACCAAAATAAGCAAGTATCTAATTTTACGAAAGCACTTTTATTCCTTTCTTCCTTCAAAGCATCTTTTGTTTCCCTCTGGCAATATTGTCCATATGTTGATGCTTAAGCGGATTAATCTCCAAATCTTCTTCACCTTTCTTTCCACACTATGTCCTTGCCAACAGTAGAGTAATTTAAAGCTCTGAGGCATCACCCAACAAACACCAAAGCATTTTTTTAGAAATAACTATCAAATCAGCCATGTTTAATTACAGTGCAACAAATGACTAACAGTTCCTTCAGAGCATTCAAATAAAATACACATGTTGCATAAGCTAAAACCCCTCCTCTTTAATTTATCTCGAGTCAAAACAGCCACCATAAGAAGCAATTCACCCAAAACATGCTACTTCGCTAACAGCCTAAGATTTCCAGAGCATTTTTCTAGGTCAACGAATCACAAAATTATGAGTTTGTTGTTGTAGCCATTCATAACAAGATTTTACCGTAAAGTTTCCCGAGCTATTGAAAGTCATGTATGTGCATCCTACTTTTCCTTTTCAATCTTTACAATCTGCATTTCCTGTAAAACGGAAGCTTCTTTATCCAACTCCCAATCATAGAAATCCTTCTGATTGAAAGTTCCAGCTACCATTAAAAAAAACAGTCACCAAGCAGACACTCATGATCTAGAACCAAGCTGTAAATCATAGAAAATTGGTTCTTCAACAACCCCTCATCAAACCATCTGTCAAACCACAATCTAATCTTTCTTAACTCCCGGCCTTTAATTTAATATTTTATTCTTAAATGCACAGGTTCCACATAGCCACCGCATTGGAGAGGTTACAGGCTTAAAATCCCAAAAACCACCTGTAAAAGAGATTCCTATTGTGCATTTTCAGGTCCCTAACTCCAAACCCTTCTGTTTTTACTCATTATTTTTAGTCATTACATTTACACCATGTGGAGTTTCCTGTTGTCGACATTACCATCCCAAATGATATCCCCTCCTCAGCTTGTTAGTATGTTACTCCACCTTTGCTAGGATTGGTAATAATGACATTGAGTAAGTCAGTGTACCATCAAAAACATAATCTTCCACCAAAAGAGAGGTCAATTCCATTGATTGCCCTATCTGTTCGGTGCAACTGTTGAGTCAAGATCACGTGCTATTTGGAAGAGAGTTGGATAAAGCTCTTTCAAAATGAAATCCCGAGCCACTTGTCTTTCCAGAATTTCACTTTCAGGCCATCCCAATCTTTGAACGAAATTTGTTGAAAAAGACCTTCCAATATTTGCATGTTTCCATGGCCCTACCCCGTGTGGAGAATTATTTTGCTTTTAGTAAACAGTGGTTTAGTTTACCATGCTTTGCTGCAACCAATTCCTTCCATAAGCTATTCCCTCCATTCCATATCTCATAGCCATTTTTACAACATGCTTTTTTTATGCTTGGCTAGGTCCCTGATTCCCAAGCCCCCTTGCAGCTTTGGTCTAACCACATTAGATCATTTAACTAAGTAAAACTTGTGCCCTTCACTGTTACCCTCGCAATGGAAGTTCCTCCTGACTTTATCCAGCTGCTTCAAGACCTTGCCAGGCAAAGGGAATTGTGACATGAGATATGCAGGGATACTATTCATGACACTACAGCAAGTCTTTCTTCTGTTAGCATGCCTTTTCCAAACTATGTTCATTAATAAACCCAGGGGGGATCTCCATATACACCATTCTCTTCTTCTCTGGGAGAAATGCATTATTCACATTCAACTGTTGTTGGTCCCAATCAAGATTAGTTGCTCGGAATAAAAAGATTTTGATAGTCTTCATCTTTGCACCTGGGGAATATGTCTTCTATCAATCAACAACCATAAGTTTGAGTGAATCCCTTAGCCAACAATCTTTCATTGGATCACACGGCCAACCAATTTCTTGTCTGGGTGGTGAAGTAAAAAGTTACCAAGTCTCAATTTTTGACAACGGTTTAATTTATTCAATCATAGGTTGATTCCATTAAGGGTCTACAAAAGCTTCCCTCCAGTTCAAGGGAATAGACATAGAAGAGATAGAAAAGAGAAAGGCTCTATAAGAAGTAGATAAAGAATTATAGGAGAAAAAAATCAAATAAAGGATGTTGGGTACAAGATCTAAGTCTTCTTCTATGAGCAGTAGGATAATCTAATTCATTAGGAAATGTAGAAATAACTCATCAGTAGAAGAAGGCGCCGCTTCCCCAGAAGCCATAAGCTGCCTGAATCCCTCTGTTTGCCCCATCAGTGTTGCATTTAAGTCGTCCTGTTTGTGGCATTTTCTAGTAGACTTTGGCATGATATATCTTAGCATTGTAATTGCCTAGTTACTGGTTGAGGGAATGTTCCTCAGTATGAATGAAATGTAGCCATGGAATTTTTCCCAGCTGATGTAGAGTAAGTTGACCTAGATATTTCATACATCAGTCTGTTGATTTGACTGATTCTCCATGTTTGATTGAATTACTGTTCTTCCACAGCTCCCAAGTGAGAATAAATGTTTGTTCCTGTGAAGGTGATTGTGTTTTGCTTTGTTCGCACTAGGAATTTTGGGGAACTTGATCCAAATTCCTAGTGTTCTTAAATCTTTTTTTATTGGGTATTATCCTATAGAAAGGGTACAAGTTCTATCATTCCTCACTCCAGGAGATCCTTTCTAAGCGTGGATCTTACCCATGAGAATCTGAGATCTAACATCACCTTCTAAAAGCCTCTAGAGGATTCTCAAAATTGAATGTTTAAAGTGGTATGCATTGATAAGATAGGCACACTAGAGTGGCATCCCTTATATCTGTCACAAGCCAAACCATCATCGGTACACTTAGCTTGGATATCCTAATAATAGTTTCCATAACCCATTTAACTGAGTAACAAGCAACTCCCCTTGCTTAGGGGCATGAATTTTATTTTAAATTTCAAAGATTCTGGCATCATTACCCTTGAGAGAGTAAGTGCACTTGGTTGAATGCAACTCTTTTCAACAAAGCAATAAATATTGCTTAGAGATTCGGAGGTGCATAAAATTAAACAGCCATATCATAACAAGGGAACTATCAGGATCTCATATACAAAAGTTAGCATCAATCAGATCAGGTGTTATCTTTTCTCCAATAATATAACCATACAACTTTCTCGAGATCCAGCTGGAACTGTGATTAGACATCAAAACCCTACTGTTCATGGTCGGAAAGTGAGAGATTATATGGCTGTGCTTGAAATTCTTGGGCGAGACCCCAAGAAAAGAAGTTGGGAAAAGAAACTTGTCAGAAGTGGGTGCTTCAAGCCATGACAATGACACGTCAAACCTTCCGGCAGCTGTGGCACATGAGGGTGCATCGGGAGGTATTTTCAACAGTGGCTGACTAGAGTTAGTCGCCTTAGTCAGCTGGATCCTCCGGAAATTTTTTCAATCACAGACAAATTCAAGGAGGGAGAGAACTCGACCTCCTCCCAAAAACTCAACTCTAATGCTGTGCGGGAGGAAATCTCACATAAGACAACAATGTTTCACGTCCCGCCACGTCCTAGTTAAATTTTGCATCCGGATACAGGCGGAAGGGTGTAGAGTTGTGGAGAGGTTTGCAAACAACTTTAGAACCTTCTAGATTAATCAAAATGACTAGAGAGTTCTCTAGAATTCTCTAGAATAATTTAGATATTTATTGAAAGGCTTTGGAAAATCCTAGAAAATGTAGACTTTTCCAGAATAGGGACCAAAGTGTAAATAACTTAGGGACTTGTAAGTAATTTTTATTTACACTTTAGCCCCTATGTAGTAGTATAAATAGGGGGGCTCTCATATGTAAACCAACCAAGCAAGTTATAAAGAAATCTTCCAAGTAGTAAAAAACCTTCTTTCAAAGTTCTCTAAGTCTTCTTTTCATTCTCTTAGCGATCTTAGTATAAAAGGGCTTACTTGAGCTTACAAGATCGTGAAAGATTCGTGAGTAAGTTGTCAAGTGCCGCACGGAGTCTTAGCAAATACCCTAAGTCCGTTACAAAATGGTATCAGAGCGAGGTTTGATACTAAGGAAATGGCTACTGAAGGAGACGTAAACGGCGCTAGCACCACCAACATCCGTCTGGATGGTGGTAAGAAGAACCGAAAGGGGAAGAAACATCAAAAGGGTAACGAGGAGGTGCTTCCCCATCCCACACCTAACGAGGCGCTAAAATCTCATCCACCATCGACTACTAAAGCAAGTGACGAAGAAATGGGCGAAGATGCCATAGACGTCACCGCTGGAGAAGAATGGGTCGCAAGGGTGGAAGTGGCGAGATAGGCCGTCGAATCCTTAGGCCCACACATTAACGTGGCCAGACGCAGTTCAGTCCCCTTGAGACTTCACCCTTGATGAACCGAGAACATCCCTAAGTAGTTTGGAGGCTCTCCACCGTGCCGAATTTGAGATGAAGGAGGCCATCACTTCCATTGGAGTTCGGCTTGTGATGTGTTTCTTAATGCACAGGAACCATCCCTTCCTTGAGCGTCAGCTTACCGGAAGCGCTTAGCACGATCGAGACCCTGAAGGCCGAAGGGTGAGAGCACTCAAGAAGGTGGCAGATTTGGAGAAATTGGTCGTCGTTCTACCGAGATTCGGAATGGCCAGGGTCGAGTCTCCCAGCCCCCGTATATTCAAGTGCGTCCGTGGATTCTCAAGAGGTGGAAAAATTTCTACGTCACTTGAGAATTACTTCAAGGGTTCCGGTTGAGAAGCGACGAAATTACGATCACACCAACTGTGTTGTATCTTTGGAGATGGCCTGCTATGGGGAGGCCTAAAGATCGAAAATAAGGTAAGGGCATTGCAACCAGCAACACTTGGAGCAATTCCAAAGAGGGAGTTCAAAGGCATCTTTTCCTAACAACCGTCATCTATGAGGCTAAGCGCAAGTTTAGGGAATACAACAAACGGGCCAGCTCGCGCTATGTGCAAGGAGTTCCACAACCCACACACCCTTACGGTTCATATTCCAACCGCACAGATTAAGAATATGTTGTTTCACTTCAGGATGGGCTGCAAGTTGGGCCCAGACAGAGCTTGATCCCCGCCGTGACAAGTCAGTGAATATGAAAGGCCATCACAAAACAAAGGGCCGAACTTTGACACACTTCAGGCACGAGAGCCCGACGAGCCAAAGTAAATAAGAAAAAAAAAAAAAGGCACATAGACGCATGGAGTGGGAGATCGTGGTCCAAAGGCTAGACACTGCACATCCTAAGAAGCATGTCCTTATAATTTTCGATCATTTGAGAAGTCTAGATGGTCATGGCAACACAGAGAGAAAGACAGAGGTTTCCAACGAGGTGGTGTTCCATATGTTTGACAGCATGGCTATACAAGGTGCCCCGATCATGAAGAGCCTAGGTGCTACCTGGCGAGAGCGAGACAAGAAAGAAGTCACATTAGCAGAACAAGTGCGGAGCGAACGACGCCAGTGAGCTTGATAAGACTATGCGAAGCTATCAAAAAGCAACCAAGAAGCCGAGAATTGCAACGCGCACTATGTATACATCCGATAAATGGAAGACCCGCTCGTGCATGGTCCGACGACAGGTGTATGGTCCATATCAAGACAATACGGTTGAGCGACAAAGGATGGGGGCTGCGTTACAGTCCCAGTAACGCCAATTAGGACGTCAATGTGACGCACTGACTCCCCGTGAGTGATCGCACATGGAGTAAGCATCACGCTAGGTGAGTGGCAAGGTAAAACCAACTTCCTGTCGTCTCCTGTAGATCCTTGATATAATTCTTGGCATGATTTCTTTCTTCAGGCGTGTCACACGGTGACCTGATCCTGACCTGCTCCAATTACTTCTTTTCATTTGATGCAGGAGGAACATGTATGGTTCCCCCTAGGGGTAAGGCACCGAGACGAAGGACAAGTGCCGACTAACGCCGTGCAACTCGAGAGACGCAATAAGAAAAGGGGACGGGGACATGTCGTAGCCACCATTACAAGTGCGAAGGAATAGAATGGTGCTAAAAAGTCCTTGCGACGTGCATGACGAAGCATCCAAGAGGGAACAACATCGTGATGCCAAGAGCCACTGCGGCCTTTGCCTCCTATGGAAGGAGTCGATCGTGAGCCAAAAGAATAGATAACGAAGCATTGAAGGCGGTTGCGCTAGGGCATTGATCGAGTCAATCGACTATTGTCGCTGTGTTACTACAAGACAAGACTCGTTTGGCAATGAGGTGACGAGTTCGACGCGGTCGTCGGCATCATATGTGGGAAAACTGGTCACATCCCCCACATCCTATTTTAACTTTTGCATCCGGAAGAGGCGGAAGGGTCTAGAGTTGTGGGCGAGTTGCTGAACAATCTCTAGAACCTTCTGATTAATCAAGAAGACTACAAGTTCGCTAGACTAATTTATATATTTCTTGAAAAGGCTTTGGAAAATCCTAGAAATGTAGACTTTCCTAGAATAATGATCAAAGTGTAAATAACTTAGGGACTTGTAAGTAATTTTCAGTTACACTTTAGCCCCTATATAGTAGATATAATAGGTGGGGGGGGGTTCTCATTTGTAAACGCAACCAAGCAAGTTAAAAAAAATCTCCAAGTAGTAAAAGCCTTCTTTCCAAAGTTCTCTGTAAGTCTTCTTTCATGCTATTAGCAATCTTAGTTATAAAAGGGGCTTACTTGAGTCTACAAGATCATGAAAGATTTGTGAGTAAGTTGTCAAGTTGCCGCAAACGAGTCCCTTAGGCAAATACTCTAAGTCCTTGACAAATAGCTCTGATACAATGATGATTTTGACAGGGAGAAATGTCTTCTTGTATTTATATGTCTTTACATCCCATGAGGAGAGATTTATATAATGAAATCTTATAACTAATCAAGGAAAGACAATCAGTCACAGTAAAAGAATATTATATTCAAGTTATCATGCTAGGAAAATAAAATCTCCAAAAATCATGCTAATTAATTGACACAATCACCAGTATGATATATTAGGTGGCTGGTTAGCGTTGTAAAGATAATGATATAACAATGAAATTTCACTAATGTAAGCATATCTACCTGAAAACGATAGAGTACTAGCTCATATAATAATGCAATATCAGCAGGGTGATAAAAACCCAACTGATATGCAATGGTAAACAGCAGACAAGCAGTTCCATAAGCCTTGCTTATAGGTGGAAGTGATTTATAGAACCTGCAATGAGAAAACCAATTAGATTTTTAGTGAAAACATGGCATGGAAAATCATAAAGTATAAAGCAGAGAATATGGACTTACAAACTGGCTGAAACAAATGGATAACAAAATAATGGAAGGCACAAGATACCAGCTAAATACCAAGTTTTAATGGTAGGAGAGAACCACATCCATAGCAGCAAATATAGTCCAACTCTCAATCAGTAGACGCCAGACACATATATTCCAAACTTTTCCTTTTCTTTGGAAATGACATAAGATATAGAATCTAAAGGATGTCTCACTTGAGAACGCGCCACAGATGAATTTCGGAATTCGTACAACTTCACAGCTCAAACATGAAGTTGCCATAGATAAATGATTAACAACAAACAACAAGAGAATTAATTGAGACCTCACATTTAGGAGGAATCATCAATATTGAAAGGGGAAAACCCCATTATTACTCAAGAGTTTAACTGATAGCAGAACTACTAGAAGAGGTAGACTCTGTCAGGTACAATAGATGGCAGGTCATAGTGAAGTTGATCGGTTTTTAAGGAAAGAAATGCATAAGGCTCGTCTCTTGCAATTTTTCAAATAAGTTGTCAACATGCAAGATAATCTACAAAGAGGTCGGAATAGGACACAATAGATGCTACACACATGAAAAGATGTTGCCATCTTTACCTTCTTTATTCACAGGTTACAGGGATCTGGGAAGTACTTTGACCATTTGGCTTAAACAGTTCAATACCCTACACCGTCAAAGGTGTC
The DNA here is from genome assembly GCA_027704765.1 of Solanum habrochaites. NCBI lineage: Eukaryota > Viridiplantae > Streptophyta > Magnoliopsida > Solanales > Solanaceae > Solanum > Solanum habrochaites. The sequence goes on along the minus strand of JAKWJA010002493.1, from coordinate 47,152,819 downwards.
TTAGCAAGCTGGATCAGATGAAGGACAAAAAAACTAGCTAAAAACACGTGGATTTCAAGCCTAAAATGCATTTCGTGGACAGTGGGTAAGGAAGATGCCAGATGTTTTGGCAGAAGATCAGTTTCGTGTCATATTCGGAAATACAGATGACCAAGCACAACTTACTGATGAATATGAAGATAATAATTAGCCTTCAATAAACACGGACACAAGCTTATCAAGTGCTTACATTCTTTTTCCATTTCTTTTGTTGATATAGTATAAATAATTTACATATTGTCATATAAAAGTTTGCCACTTCCTGCTCTACCCCGTGTAATGTCGAATGATTTTAGAACTGACAAAGTTACTTCAGCTGGAATGAATGTTTTTGAATCCCAGCATATCACCAACACACTTGAAGGAAGTTTCCCAGTATTAAGTCTAACGTTTCAACATGGGGAGTTTCAAACAATATCTACGGCTTGATTCGAGCACATTGAGTAGAATATCCATGTTTTGATGAGTTTGAAACTTTGAAGTTTTAGATTGGATGTATGTAGGGGTTGCAAAATGGGAAAAATTTATGGTTATCCACGCGACTTAGTATTAACCAAGGGATTAGCTACCTTAATTGAAGAGGGTTCATCCGAAACCCCTTCGGCGGAAAATTATATTATTTATATATGGTTAAAAATAAGTTTATATGTATATATAGTGGATGTCAAACCCCCTTCGACTATCTATTTCTACAGATTTTGAACCCCCTTATTAAAAATCCTGGCTACGCTATTGGTACTAACCCATTATAAATGTGTTGGTTATCAAAAAAAAGGAAAATCGTAATAAAGTGGGTTTGGTTGGTAATAACTACGGAGGTTATCCACTCACCAATTAGGTTGTGTTGGGCATGAATTATGTGTTTCATTTGGGATGCAAGAATCTCTCTTCTAAACTTCTATCTTCCTTCCTATTGTATTCACAATAGATCACTCAGCCTGATTCCACTTAAAGAGAGGAGGGGCATAAGTTCTACAAAACGTGTATGTTAAGCATGACAATTGGTTCTTTGCTTCAAGACTAGATCGAGGGCATTTTGCCAATAACGTTTGAATAAGACAAAGGCAATAAGTGTCACTAAACTAGGTACTTTCCGGCCAACTGCCCAAACTCCAACCAGCTTTTTAGAAGATGTTTGTTGTAGAAGTTTCCTATGGTTTACGGGCGAGACGAGAGCATACATCAAGTCAAAATCAATGGAAGAGGTACTTCTAACTAATTCTGTCAACCTTTTGAATGAACTCTGGAAAAACCCTTACATCTCGTCTCTTTCCGAACGGAGAACCACACCATAAGGCCCTTCTTTTTGATGTTTTTTAGGGCCACTCTTCAATTGCAGGTGCTACTACAACTAATTGGTTCTTCAGAATCATTTAAAAGTGGGTCAAATATGTAGCAACCTATATTATCCATCATAAAATATGGATAACCCAAGTATCTACCAAGTGAACTCCCCTTAAATCATGTTTGATTGGCTTAAATATTATTCAAATGGACATAACTTACTATAATGACTTCCATGCATAAAGGGAAAAAAATCAAAATTCTCCTTAAATTAGTAAAATATTTTTTAAAATTTTCCATATCTCACCACCCAAAACATTTCAGACCTCAGATCCGACCCGAATTTTGACCTCTAGACCACTCTTATCTAAAAAAATATTTTTCTTCATACCAAACACACTCTAGATGGAGAAAAAGAATAAGAATAAGATCTTGTAATCTGCAGTACTTATTTCTTTATATATATAATAAGAAGCAATGGATTATATGATAATATGGGTATCCATATTATCCATTGGGTGTACCCATTTTTATATATATCAAAATATGATTCTAGTCAAGTTTTTAATCCATTTTCACCTGACTCATTTTCGACCAAACCAAATCTGACTCAACCAGCCCGTTTGTCATCCTTAGTTGCACGCTAACTGTATGCCTGCATATTCTTTGAAATAAATTGGGAGTGTGCTAGCAATAAGCCAATAAATTGAAGCACTCTATTCCATTAGTTAGTTATGGAAGAAAATGTAATGAGAAGAAGAAAGATGATATGGAAGGGGTTGTTAAATAATTAGTGATAATCATGAGATTTCTTTTTTGAGAAGTGAGACAGCATTATAGGGTTAGGTGTTAGGATACACTAGTGTAAAATCCATCTTAACGTGAAATATTAAGGCATTACTTTGAGGTACTTTGTGGATGAATTATAGTGTAATCAGAAATATTTCCTTTTGTATACTCTATCATATTGTAATCCATCATCCTGATCTGCAGGAGTAAAGATAATTGGTCGACCCATGCAATTCATTGCCATGTACTGGTCAATCCTCACTGTATAACACTATGGTATCAAAGCCATGGTAACATATTCATGTGAAGCATTTTTCACAATTATTGATATGCCTTAATTGTGTTGTTTCCCATTGATTCAGGATGTTGATAACAAACATAAGGTCAGAATGTATATCATGTATTGATTCCAGTAATGAGGCTCATGCACAGTAGTGGTAAGTTCTGATATCCTCTCAAAGATCAAGTGAGATACAATGGCCAAGCTAATTTAAGCATGCATGGGTGTGACAAAGGCAAGCTTTAGCACAATGACTTTTTAGAAAGAAGTTGGAGCAAAGATGAGTCAGCCAGATACAACTAAATGCTAGTGCCTAAAAGACACATTGTGTTGAATAAATCTGCGGGTAATGGAGAAAATTCTGAAATCAAATGGAATATGCAGCACAACTCACGCAAGCTCGGACAAAGTCACAAGCGCAACCGCATCCCTCTTCTTTCTCCCTCTTTTGCACCCCTACTTCCCTCCTGTCTATCCCCCTCACATCTATCACCTTTCTCTCCGCCTTACCGCTTCCTACGCCGCCTCCATCGATGCCACCCTCCCCCCACCCTCTCTGTGACAAAGTTTCCATGAAGGCGGAGAAATGCAAGTAAGAGCTAGACAAGGTGATGTCAGATGACAAAGTACATTAGTACTGAGAATTTCTTAGTCAATTTTGTTCAACATGAAGCAAGTCTCCTATGTAAGAAAACTCAAGCCAAGGTAGAAGTCTATTAAGAGGCCTTGAATTTTCAAGAAATTAGCAACTGTTGATTTTTCCCATGCTTTCAGATATCCAAATATTGATGGTTAAATTCAAACATAGAGGGTTTGAACCAATCTAGATTGCTTGGTTAAGACATGCTGACTAGAAGATTCAAATTTGATAAGCTTGAATTGTGGTAAGGCTTGAATCTCCAAATGGTGTAGTGAACTAACAATATACCAATAAATTGATGCACTCGTTCTCATTTATAAGGCATAAAAGGAGAAAAAGAGGATAATAAGTGAGAGGTAGAGAGAGTTATATCCTTACACTAAGTTGTGAAGTTGACTGAACGAATTGTAAGACAACATTCCAGAAATCAATATTAGTACATTTATTGAGTAAATTAGAGTCTTTGTCTGTTATTTGTATTCTCACTAGATCTTATTATTATACAAGAATTCCTCATCACCTATGGCATAATAGGCCTAACACATATTCCCTGGTTTCACATTTATTCTTTCTGTATGTTGTTGCCCTGCCACATCAAATGTACCATTCAATCCTCTCCAGGACATAACAAGATCGGGTTCTCCCAACCAAACAGTGCACCTGAATGCTAATATTATTTATCGACATCAATGGTCCATGTGTTCCTCTAATGCATTTCTGTTACGCCATGACCTTTATAGACATACTTATTGCTTGTTCTCTCAAAATGTAACAATTTCTGGTTCTTAATGTTATTAAACAAAGAACAAGCTTCTATGTTAAATCAATCATCTTTTGGAAATATAATTGAGAGTTGTACTACTTGACGCAACTAAACATAAAATCTCCATATAGTTCAAACATCCCACAATCACAATAAGGGAAAATCCTCAATCCCATCTCCTGACCCACTGAAAAGCCCTAAGAGTTCGAAATTGAGGGTATTTCATAATAATGAGAATAATAGAATTAGCATCAGATTACAAAAATTAAAAACAGAAAACCCTAAAGTCGTTTCAACAGAAAAGATTGAGAGCATTTCGTCATAATTAAGTGTAAAGAAGGACTTACTCTGCAGGAGATGACATTGCCAATTCAGAACCCTTAACAGATCTCAAAAGCAATTGACAAGTTCTGTTTCCTAAGCAAAAGATATCCAACTTTGGACGACGATAACAAGGAAATTGCTATTTGTCAATAACGATTTCAACGAGAATGGAAATTCCAGAATGTATTAGAGTGGGCCACACATTCTAAAATTTGCCTTCAATGTCTTCTTATTGAATGTTTGTAACAATTTCTCTTAAATTTTAGATATTTAATAAAATATTCGATTGGTAAATATTAGCATCATTAGAATATTCTAGAGGACTTATTTATAAATATATCTACAGTACGTATTTATAGAACAATTCTTGTTTACATATTTACCCCTTAGGGGTCGTTTGGTTACTCTATAAGAGTATCTTTTATTCATGAATACAAAGTGGTATTAGTTTTACCATGTTTGTAAGAAGCTTTTTATTAGGTTGAAAAATCAACCTAATTTATACCATGTTTGGTAGGTAGAGTTCTAAATGTTGTATAAAAATTTATTAATTTTAATTTTTATATATGGTGTTTTGGTTGGATTTTTGTATCTTATATAATTAATACCCACATAACTTATGAGAGAATCTATGTATAAGTTATGCGGGGTAAAAGGTGAAATAAATTATGCGGATATCAGTTATACATGTATTAAAATAATATATTACACATTTACCCCTATTAATTTATTTTTAAGTCATTATTTATTGAAAACTTTAACTTTTTTTTTCCTTCGTTGAAAACTTTACCCAACTACTTATTTTTTTCAAAAAAAAAAATCTTAATACACGAACATCATTTTTCTAAGCCGCAAAGCTCGTGTTAAATTAGTCGCCGCTAATGTTGCAGTTTAGCCTTTTGTACCGTCGACGCATGGCTTATTTGTATCAAATCAAGAGCATAATATACTTGAGTCCAGTATAAAGCGAGAATTTTTTTTCTTTACTTTTTATTCAAAAAGAGGTAAAATTATACTTTTTTTTATTTGCAAATAATATATATTAATTTACAACAAACAATATTCAGTAGTTAATAATTCATGTATTATAATATCTATATAACTAATAACATTTACATAACTGAACTCTGCATAACTAAACACTACATAACTAAACCCTACATAACTAATACCTACATAACTAAGTCTAACTAGTAACCAAATGACCCCTAAATTAGTAGTATAAACAGAAGACAGTATGTAGACATTAAAATTTTATGACACTCTACAACACGTGTTTAATTCGAATCAGAGCTCTACAATATGTGTTCAAATGCAATTAGGATTTTTGAAGGCTAAGCCCTAAACCCTAGCTAGAGATTTTCGAAATTTAAATATGTCATGTAAGTTATAACAACAACATTAATCCACTTTACTCGTTCTATGAAATGACAATTGAACTTCTTATTCATGTTAGATAGGGGTATTTCCGAGGAATATCTTTTATATTTTGTTAGTGTATTAATGCTTTTCAGGTTTTTTTTTTGCTATGGCAATAAAAAGATAAGGATTAATCATTACTTAAAGAATATATTTGGTATTTAATATCTTCAATCATTGTTATCTTGCACATCATAAATAAAAGGTTGAACTACCTTATAAAACTCGTTTAATAATTTTCAATATCGTTACCTATGAACATCTTCACCACAATTTAGAATTATGGATCCATAATGTCACGATTTCAATTCCTTGTGAGTGACAGGGCACTAATTCCCATGGGAGAACCAAGTAATCACTAACATGGAGTCTATTAAACAACAAATAATAAACAATTTTCAAATACCAAAACTATCTTTTGGGAACTAGCTCAAAGTCTTAAACAACCGTAGAAAAATCTTCAAAAATCAAATGTTGTGTACCAAAACACCTATTCTTTGTTTAGAATACATGGATGCAACCCCAAAACAAATAGATTTAAAGACAGTCTAAGTAGGAATAGCTCACATTGGATTCAGATAATGTTAGGATCACAGTTGACATCACGAAGTAGCTATCTGAATATGTCGTGTACTCAACAAACAAGTGCAATTTTGTACTAACCCCAGTAAATACTGGTTAGGATCATCGACCAATTTAACTGATAAATGGTAACCCATAACTAAAAGATGTACGCCAAGTTAACACATAATCAACCAAGTCATCAATACAAAATGACTTTTAACCCCAATACTGATTTAATATTATATGAAGCATATCCTACATGCTAACTAACAAGCTTGATTCACTCAGGGAGCCAACATACAAGAAAACAATCAAATATGTACTAGAAGTATTCGACGAACCGCTAGTAACCAATACCAGATGTGGTACTCGATCCAACCTTTAGTAACTTAAACTTGCGTGTATCAGAGACAACCATATAAATATCCGTAGCAAGCGTGGTACTCGAGCTATGTATTTGTAACACCCCGCATCCAAAAACTGACCAAATTTCAGCTTTTCAAGAATTTTAGGAGCAATCTACGGTCACCATCCATAGACCGCAATCTAATTTACAATCTGTGTTGTAGGTTTGTAGTTCACCACTACAACCTCTACCCAAACCCAACTTAGAAAATTGGCTGAGTCTCAACCCACGGAACAGACCTACGACCCATATTCCAGACCACGGTCCATCGTCTGTGTTTGTAGATCAAGGACATCTTTTACCCAGACACTGACACGAACCACGATCAACCAATACGGTCCGTAGATAGATCTATGGACCTTAGGTGAAGGTTAGCAGTCATTAAGGAAAAAATTGTTGATTGGGTCAACTTCAAATTGTCGTAACTCTTATCAAAAAACTGGATTAGGTGTACCATGACCTATGATATGATATGTAATTGAATCCTCTTTCCAATGCCATCGAGTTTTCTAAAATTCGATCTCCGAGTAAAAAGTTATGCTTGTTTTAGTGAAGCCCTGTCGATCCGACTTGAATTACAGCCCTGTCGAGCCGACTTGAATTACGACTCCAACCTATGGTCCGTAGATTTTACTACGTTTCGTAGGTCCAATTCGTCGGTCACTCCGACTAATTCAGGTTTTTTTGGTATTTTCCTATTTTGTTAGACCCCTAAGCTACGTCTTAGATCCTAAATCATGAGGTTTTAGTTAGTTTAAGCCTAGAAACATAACTAGAACTTACCTATGTCAAATCATTAATCAAAACATAAAAATTAGATTCAAGAGAGGAGAAAAAGGTCAAGGTCCTAAGTTCAAGGACGCAGCAAGGTTCCATCAATTCCAACCCCGAAATCTAAGGATTTCTCTGTATAATTTGTCACCAAGTATGTGGGATTTGACTAGTGGGTTTGTTTCACCCATTAGGTCCCTAGTTTTCAGTCAACTTCTTGATTCCCCAATTATGACTAGACTTAGGGTTTCATGAATCTTAGAATTATTGGGTTCTTAGCTATTGGAATGATCTAAATGAGATTAGTATGTTAATATTCACTTTATTGCATGAATTCTAAAACCCTAGCTATGTATTTTTTTAGTTATTGAATTACACATCCTAGGTTAGATATTTGAATTGTTCAATTATACATGTCTCTATTATTAATGCTTCAAGATTAGTTTAATTGTTGCATTCTCAGTTTGCATGATCAGTTTGAGCTATCCAGTAACTTACACATATTCAGTCATCAATATATTAACTACTAATTCATTGGGAGTACCATAATTCCGAGTTGGATTAGGATTCAACGTACCCAAAAGTCCCAAGACTATTAACCACATAGGTTGTAAGTCCCCTCTGTGGGCATTATTTTAGTGATCACGCCAGCATGCCTCCGTATCTCTGGTGGGGTATATAGGGTCTTCACGATAGATCATATACATCATACTTCAAATTTAGATCATGTGGTTTTATTATCGGTTATTAGTAGCTCCCACAGGTCAGTTAGACTTCATTTCATTGACCATGTTTCATATTTCAGTCTCAACACTTTATAACTTGGTCATTGCATTAACATTAGTCATGTTAAGTATTTCAGCTTCTTTATCATATTCAAATTATTTCATTTCTTTATTGCATTGTTCAATTATATGTTGTTTCATCTTTACTCTATCCTACATGCTTAGTACCTTTCAAGTACTAACATGTACGTGCGCTACATCTTATCGTGATGTATGATCAGATTCTCAGCATCTAGATCGCGCTTAGATAGAATCTCGATTTTAAGTTCAGTAGAATCAATGGTGAGTCCTCATTCTCGAAGGGAAATAGTCGTGAATTTCTTTTTCAGTATTTTTAGTCCTTTTTTCAATTTCGCTAGATTTAGTGGGGGCATATCCCAACATTTCTAGTCAGTTAGAGGCTATTTTCAGATATAGATAGATTTTATCTTAGAATTGAGTTAATATCTTCTTTGTATTAAACTTATCAATTTTCATATATCTCAGTTATAGTATATGGGTATTCCCCATCTTTTCATTTTATTTGTGATTATAGATTTCCCATCAATTTATTATTTAATTTATCTTTATTATTCTCATGATCATGATGAGAAGGAGGCTACAAAATGTTCTAGGAAAAATGTTCATTTTCTTGTTGTTCTTATCGTGCAAAAGCTATGATCTAATTCCATTCTAACTCGACGTTCTACGTTTCAGTAATAATGCCTCCTCATAAAACTAACGTGAGAATTCCAGAATCGCTATCGCAGTTCCTCCACTCCCAGATCAGGAAGTCTCCAATGCTTAATTCATTATTGCCCTTCAGATGTTTGCTCAGAGTGTCGCCAATAAGAACAATCAGGGGGTTCAAGCTCTTTTAATGCTAATGGTGGATCAGCAGCAGTAAGGGTCCGTGACTTTGTTAGAATGAATCTGCCTGAGTCTTAGGATTGCACACTATGAGGACCTCGGAATCTTGGATTAGATCTTTAACGACTGTTTTTATCGTTTTGACAACATGATTCTATGCTGGAAAAACTGGCAGAGGTGACGGTAGGCCCACGGACCGTCAGGGCATACGGACCGTCGTGGAGGGTGTCCGTTTCAAACACTTAGAAAATCTAATGGGTACTGAAAATCGACATCTCTGACCGTCACAGACGAATGGCAGACGGAGCCGGCACAGCGTACGGACCGTCATAGAGTCTTTTTGATGGAAATTGTCTCTGAATGGATGCGACGAGACACGGACGGACCCGTCGCAGGCGCGACGGCCCGTCACAGGCTACGCAATCCCAGTTCTTGTCGGATTTCTTTTACCAACATTTTGAAGGGACGTTTTTGACTAGTCCTGCTTTAATATAAGTTGAAGGGTTAAGTTTAATAGTCTACATGTACTTGGGGTGTTTAAAGAGTAACCTTTAAGGTTAATTAGTGGGTTTTATTATTGCCATCTTTCATTCTTAATTACATCATAATTGGGTAAAAGAAGAGGTTGAATAAGAAATGAAGAACCGACAGAAAGAAAAAGAGAGGAGAACGAGTAGAAGAGAAGAACGAAGAGGACAACAAGAATTGAGGAATTTTTCTTGCTATCACGAGCACGATTCTTCGGTGGAGGTAGGTGATGTGTTTCTTTACACTATGTCGTAGTAGCTCTTAATAGCGAATGATATGTGTTGGGTAGTATTATAGAGCTTCTTTATGCTTAATTGTGTGTATGGCCCTGATGTGATTTATATATATGATTGTGATGAAAACAAGCATGATGAAGCTATGAATCCAAATCTTGAGAAAACCTAATCTCTTGTTAATGATGATGCTTGATATAAAAGAAGGCTTATGAATTATAGAATGAGATTAGTGGATCGGAGTTGTCACATGTGTGCCGACACATAGAATTGAAGTGGGAACGGGTGTCACGAACCCGACACGTGATGTAGGGGAATCGGAGTGGTCACTACCGACACATAGAAATTAGTTGGAGGGGGTCCAACAACCGACACGTAGATGGTAGGGGATCGGAGTGTCACGTTACCTACACATTGAATTAGGGCTCTTTAGTGTCACGTTCCGACACTAGTATAAGGGGATCGGAGTGTCACCAGTACCGACACAAGAGGATAAGATCATGAATCTTGAAAGATACTAATAGACTCATCTAAAGACCATGTCTCCCAAATATATTGCCTGGAGCTTTGAGTCCTCATAGATACTGATCGGTGATATTATAAGATGTTTTGTACTTGTGCTATCCATGTTTAAGACTATTAGTTGATTTTATGATATTATCTGAGATATATTGTTTTCTATTTTGAGTTGGCCGATGATACCTACTCAGTAACGTGTGGGTTGTACTGACCCACACTTTTTATGTTGTTTCCTTTTATATTTAATTGTGGAGTCAGCAAATGTGCCGATCATCCATCATTCGACTCAACATATTTCAAGCCAGTTCCTTCGTCACACCGGATCTTCAGGGTGAGCTAATGCTTCTAGCTTGGACTGGTCTCTTCCTCCAATGTCTTGATGCCTTGAGTTCGGCCATAGACTCGCTTTATTTGTTTAGATTCTTAGCAGACTCTTAGTTTAGTAAATTGATCATATATGTTCTTAGTGGTGATGACTTCCATATTTTGGGGAATTAATAGATGTGATTTAGAATTATTGGAATTGTCTTTATATTTACGAGTTTAGTCTTCCGCTGGCCTTTATGTTGATATTAAATTGAATTGATAAGGTTTAGATTGGTTTGGTTCGCTCACATAGGAAGGGTAACTGTGGGTTCCCTTTCGGCGGCTCGGTTTTTGGGTGGACAAACTTGGTAAAAAAAAAAAAAAAAAAAAAAGAAAAAAAAAAAAAAAAAAAAAAAACAAAAAAAAAAAGAAAAAAAAAAACAAAAAAAAAAAAAAAAAAAAAAAAAAAAAAAAAAAAAGGGGCAAAAAAAAAAAAAAAAAAAAAATCAGAGCATTAGGTTCGTTGGTGGTCTCATCACACAAGAACAGGTCTATTAGGGTCTTAAAGACGGGTAGGGGGTACGCCTTTCTTTTCTTTGAGAGCTATAAGACTTTTGAAAAACTCATTCTTTCCTTTCTTTGCTTTCGTGCTCCTTCTTGGATCCATTGGTATCTAGGTGATACAAATTGGTTATCCTGGAAACCATCTTCACTCTATTTCGCGCAGATGGTTAGAACTAAGCAACGAACTACGCCAACTCAACATCAGCAAGACGAGATGCATTGAGCCCGCCACTGGGCTGGTATCTCGAAGTTGGAACACCCGTGGCAAGAGCCGCGGTAGAGTCGTGGGAGGACGTCCCTCTAGAGGAGAGGACGAGCACCTAGCCCATCTGTGCTAGGCGGTGACTCCTCCACCGACTGAGGAATAGTAAGAGAATGGGAGATGGGGAGAATGAACAAGTACAGAAATGCGGGAAATGCCCCCACCAACCTACCCCATAAATGATCAATTAAGGTTCTCTTCTTATCTTAGTGTTTGTCTGATCAGGTCAGGCACCTCCATTGTTTTCTGCACTCCAACCTCCTCCGTTTTAGAGGCACCACATGCAGCCACTCTGTCCCCTCGTATGGATGCCTCATTGGACATAGGCACGTTTCCACGCTTACTACTGGCCTATAATTACAACTGATCAGCATGAACTTTTCAGTAAGTTCTTGAAATTGAAACCGCCAGTCTTCAGGGTGCAGAATCGAGATCTTACGATTTTCTGGTTGACTGGGTCATGAGCTCTAAAACAAGATGGGTATCGTAGAACGGTTTGTGTTGAGTTCTGAGTTACCGAGTTTCAAGGACGCCAAAATGTGGTGGCGGTCACATATGTTGAGTGTCCCCAACAAGGCACCACCATGACTAGGGGCCTCATTCTCTACTTGTTTGATGAGAATGTATCCCCGTATTTGAGGGTAGAAAAGGATGAGTTTCTTGAGCCTGAAAATGTAGGATTCGGTCATGCATATGAGGCTAAGTTTCGTGCCCTATCCATATATGGCCAACCAACGTTGTTTCAGTCCACAAGAGCGGATTCGCCGTTTTGTGAAGGGGTGAGATCAGAGTTTGCGATTTCAAGCTTTCAGTGCAGTAGCGGCCACATCGAAATCTTTTCACGAAGTGGTAGATTTTGTGGTAGAGGTGGAAGGAGTGACCCAAGCCAGCGGAATTCACCACGGCATCGACATCAAAGAGGTGTTCGAAAAGGGGTGAGTTTCCTGGTTCTTACTCTAAGGACAGGGTTCCCTAGTTACTCTCTCTACCCATTCATCTTCACTACAGACTCGTTGGTTGGGGGTCCACTCGACCGTCAAACACTTTCTCTGCGACCCATGCCCCGACTCAGAGATGTGTTATGGATGTGGGGAGACTGTGACCTATTAGGATGAAATTGTCCAAACAGAGTTATAGACCCCCATAGCTAGAGGTAGAGGTGTTCATGTAGAGAGGCCGTTATTCCGTAGGACGTGGTGGTGTCTAGGTAATGGCTGTTCCCCAAAACGGCCGGGTTGATGGGCAAACTGGAGCCACTACATCACAACATGGTAGGGGCAACGGAAAACAACGAAAGGGACCATTGTTATGCTTTCCCTGGGAGATCAAGGCAGAAACATCTGATTCGTTGTCATCACAGGTAAATCGTTCTGGTTTGTGATTGCATTGGTCTTTCCGTGTGTTTGATCCTGATCCACATTTTCTATTATCTTCCTCATTTGCTAATGGCTAAATTTACATTGTGAATCTTGTATATGCCTATTTGTGTTTCTACTCCGTGGGTGAGTCTGTGGTATTGAAAAAGGTATCTATGTCTTGTTTGGGTGAACTTTGTTGTGGGAAGTACACTTATGTGATTTGGTTATCTAGAGATGGTTGAATTTTGATGTTGATTCTGGGTAATGACTTGGCTTTCTTTTCTCCCATTTGCGATCATCTTGGATTGTAATGCTAAACGGTGGACGTTAGCCAAGCCTGGGACAGATCCGTTAGTGTGGGAGGGTCTACACTTCCAATCCGGTGCGTATCATCTCCTTCTTCGTTCTAAGAAAATGGTTAGTAAAGGGTGTTTAGCTTTCTTGGCAACATCTCAAGGATGACACTACACAAGTACGCTTCGTTGAGTCGGTTTTCGGTGTCCGTGAGTTTCTTGATGTATTCCTGCAGATCTTCCGGGTTGCCACCGAGATAGATATTGACTTCTTTATTGCTCTTGAAATCTCGGGTACACGCCGCCCATTCTACACTGACTCCCCTTACAGGATGGCCCCCGCGGATTTAAGAGAATTAAAAGCCACTTCAAGAATTGTTGAGCAAAGGCTTTAATAGACCAGTGCATCGCCTGGTGGTGCCTCCGGTTTTGTTTGTAAAGAAGAAAGATGGGAGTTTCGGATGTGCCATAGACTACCGGCAGTTGAACAAGTGACTATCACGAACAAGTATCCTCTTCCTCGCATTGATGACTTGTTCGAATCAGTTATCAAGGTGCTTGTGTCTTCTTCTCCAAGATGACTGAGAGCCGGTTATCAATCATTTAAAATCGAATGGCAACGGACGTGACAAAGACTGCTTTAGAACCAGTAATGGGCATTACGATTTGTAGTGATGTCTTTTGGTCTTACGATGCCCCTGCTGCATTCATGAGTTTGAATGAAGCGGGATTTTTAAAGCGTATGTTAGATCTCTTTGTGATCGTAATTATTGATGATATACTGATATCACTCCAAAGTAATAAGGAACATGAGGAGCATTTGATAATTGTAGTGAAATGTTGAGGAGAAAAGCTTTATGCACAAGTTCGCCTAAGTGGATTCTTGGGCTAGTGCAGTGTCCTCTTGGGGCAACTTGTTTGCTACTGAGGTGATGGTGATCTTCTACGATCGAATTATTGAAAGAATTGGGTAGACCTACTAATGTTTCAGAAATAGGACTTTTGGGTTATCTACTACTACCGCCGATTTGTCAAGGGATTCTCTTCTATTGCTTCCCAACTGCGACTTACTAAAGCAAATTTTCCATTTGTATGGTCGTATGAGTGTGAGGGAAAGCTTTTCAGAAGATCAGACTCTGTTGACTACTGCAACCAATTCTCACCTTGCAGTGGACGGTAAGAATTTTCATTGTCTATTTGATGTCATCTTTCGGGTTTCGGGTGCGTGATATGCAGAGAAGAATTGTGATTGTCTTATGCTTCACAAGCCCTTAAAGGTGGCATGAACGTAATTATCCGCCCCATTATTTTAAGAGTTGGCTGCAGGGGTGTTTGCGATTAAAGCATGATGACACTACTTAATGGGGTTTAATGGGAGGTTCTAACGGATCATCGTAGTCTACATACGTCTTCACTCAGAGAGATTTGAATTTGGAGACGCGAGGAGATGGAATGGAACTACGAATACTACGACATCACTATTTTGTACCATCCGGGGAAGGCGATGTTTAGCGGATGCTTAAAGTAGAAGCGGGAAGCATGGAAGTCTAGCTCTCACTGATGGCAAGCTTTACACGCCATTCTAGGAGGTTTTTTCAGATTCTGGCTACCGCACCTTATGAGATTAGAAGTAATGAGAAGGGAGGATTTTTACTTGTTTGGAGGCAAGATCGTCCTTCTTGACCAAGATTAAGGGAAAGCAGTTATGTAAAAAATTAATCCTGATCCGAGATAGTGTTGCAAGGAGAGGCTAAAAAGCGACAAAATCGATGAGAAGGGTTTTGGAGTTAGGGAAGGTATTTGTACCTCGCGTTGATGATTTGATCAACACTATTCTGACCGAGGCTCATAGTTCAAGGTATTCGATACCAATCCGGTGCAACCAAATGTACGCGGACCTAAAGCACCCTTTTGGTGAGAAGAAAATGAAGCGTGATATTGTGGATTTTTTGCCAATGTCCAAATTGTCAACAAGTAAAGTATGAAACACCAGAGGCCCTAGGTAACACTTCAGAGAATGGGCCATTCCTGGAATGGAAATGGGAAGATCGCATGGACTTCGTGGTTGGTCTTCCAAAGACTGGCAAGTATGACTCTATTTGGTGTGATTTTGATAGGTTAACTAATTCTGTGCTCATTTTCATTCCGGTTAAGGTGAACTTATCAACATGCATAAAGTTAGCCAAACTTTCATCTCATAAAGATTGTTTCGATTGCATGGAGTTCCCCTATCCATCATATCAGATAGAGTACTCAGTTTACTTCTAAGTTTTGGAAAACATTGCTGCGAATTGGGTACTAAGTTGGACCTTATTACCCGCGTCATCCTCAGACCGATGTCATTCCCTGAGCGAACGATTCAAGTGTTGGAGGATATGCTTCGTGGTAATTGTGATAGATTCGTGGCCAATTTGATAGCTTCTTACCTTAGGGAGGTTTTCATACGTAATATCTATCATCAAGCATTGATATGGCTCCCTTTGAAGCATTGTATGGTAGGAGATGTAGTCCCCCATTGGTGGTTTGAATGCATTCCGAGGTTAGACCTTGGGGTACTGATCTCTGAGGGATTCTGATAGAAAACGTGAAATCGTATTCAAGATAAGCTCTAGGCGCGGCAAAGTATACAAAAAATATCAGAGTCTAAAGGTTAGAGACTTAGAGCCTTAGAGTTCGATGGAGGGTGAACAAGTGGCTTGTTGAAAGTTTCGCCAATGAAAGGGGTGATTCGGTTTGGTAAAGAGGAAAGCTCAGTCCAAGGTACATTGGTCCCTTTTGAAGTACTTAGCGAGTAGGGGATTGGCTTATGAGTTAGCCTTTGCCTCCAGGCTTCCGTAGTACCTCCTGTGTTTCATGTGTCGATGTTGAAAAGAATACCTGGGGGATGGAAATTACATTATCGTTTGGGATTCAGTTTTGCTTGATGAGGAACTGTCTTATGAGGGAGGGCCTGTTGCTATTTTATATCGAAAGTTCGCAAGTTGAGGTCAATAGGATTGCAAATCCCTCAAGGTGTCAATTGGAAATGATCGACCGTTGAAGAAGCCTTGGTGAGAAGGAGCAGATATGCGAGAAAGATCACCCATCTGTTTTACATATTCAGGTATCCTTTTCGCCCTTGTTTTCCTTCTTGTGATCGTTCGGGACCGAACTATGGGTAAATTGGGTATCTATTGTATTGACCTGTTTAGTTGTTTTGGCAACAAATTCTTGCTGGAAAAACTGGCAAGGTGAGACTGAGGCCACCCGACGGACCGTCAGCGGCAACTACGGACCGTCGTGAGGGTGTCGTTTCAAACACTTAGAACATTGAAATTGGTACTGAAAATCGACTCTCTGACCGTCCACGAGCACGAAATGGCAGACGGACCGTCACAGCGTGACGACGGACCGTCATAGAGTCTTTTGATGGAATTGTTCGTCTGATTGGAGCGACGGACAGCAGGACTAACCGTCGCAGCCGACAGCCCGCACGGGCCTAACGCAATCCCATTCTGGGTCGGATTTCTTTACAAAAACTTTTTAAAAGGGACGTTTTTGACTGTTCCTGCTTTAATTTATAAAAGTTAAAGGGTTAATGTAATAAGTCTACTTCCTTGGGTTAAAAGAGGTAACCACGTTCATTAGGGGTTATTATTGTCCAACTCTTTCATTCTTCTTTACATAAATAATTAGGGTAAAAGCAAGAGGGTTGATAAGAAAAATAGCAAGAACAAGACAGAAAGGAAAAAGAGGAGAACGAGTAGAGAGAGAGAGAAAACGAAGAGGACAACCGAAATTGAGTGAATTTGCTTGCTTGATCACGATTCTTCGGTGGAGGTAGGTTATGGTTTCTTTACACTATTCGTAGTAAACTCTTAATAGCGAATGATATGTGTTGGGGTAGTACTATAGAGTTCTTCTTTATCTTAATTGTGTGTATGCAGTAATGTGAAGTATTATATGATGTGATGAAACCATGATGACAGCTATTGATCCCAAATCTTTATAAAAACCTATCTCTTGTTCATGATGATGCCTTGATAGAAAAGAAGGCGGATGAATTTCAATAGAATAGATTAGTGGATCGGAGTGTCACGTGCCGACACATAGAATTAGTGGGTACGGGTGGTCCCGAACCGACACGTAGATGTAGTGGAATCGGATTGGTCCACGTACCGACACCTCGAATTAGTGGGACTGGTGTCACAACCGCGCGATAGGATTAGGGGATCAGAGTGTCACGTACGCGACCATTTAATTAGGGATCGGATTCACGTTCCGACACTAGAGTAGGGATCGGAGTGTCAAGTACCGACACAAGAGAATAAAGATAATGAATCTTGAAGATACTAATATACTTCAATCTAAAGAACATGTATGCCCCAATAAAGTTATGGCATGGATGCTTGAGTCCTCATGATATGTTCGGTGATATTATAAATAGGTTTGTACTTGTTGTCTATCACCTGTAAGAATATTAGGTGATTGTTTATTAATATTATCTGATATATATTGTTTTCTATTTTGAGTCTGCCGAATGATACCTCTCATACTTTGGTTTGTCCTGACCCCCTACTTTTATGTTTTCCTTTTTTTTTATTGTGGAGTCATCAAACGTGCCGTCATCTTCGACTCAACGTATTTCAAGCCAGTCTTCGTCGACAACCGGATCTTCAGGGTGGACTAATGCTTCTAGCTTGGACTGGATCTCCGCCCATGTCTTGATTCCTTGAAGTTCCCGGCATAGACTAGCTTTTATTTGTTTTAGCTTTCTTAGAATACTCTTAGTTTAGTAAAATGATCATAGATTGTTCTTGTGGGTGATGACTTCCAGATTTTTGTGGATATAGATTTGAATTTTAGAAGTGATTGAATTGTCTTTTATTTTAGCGAGTTTAAGTCGTTTCCGCATTGCTTTATGTTGATATTAAATTGAATGCATAAGGTTTGAGATTGGTTGGTTCGGCATCACGATAGGAGGGTAAATGGTTGGTGCAGCGCGGCTGTTTTGGGTCGTGACAAGATCAAGAAGATCCTAGAGGTTATGCAGTCACGCGTAATGATCAGGTTAATCTAGCATCTTACCAACTTAAGGTTGTGGTTCATATCTGGTATACTTAGTGGAAGGAGAACAGGGGTACAGATGCAACCCCTATTACTTGGAATTGTTTTAGTGAGACAGTTCTGGACAGGTTTTTCACGATAGAGTTGAGAGAAGCAAGGGACCAGGAATTCATAAACATAAAACAAGGTAACATGACGGTCCAAGAGCATGGGTCAAGTTTACCCAACTCTAAAGGAATGCTCCTAATATGGTTGTTGCTTCAAGAGCTTAGATGAATAAGTCTCTATGGAGTTTCAAACTTGATGAAGACAGAGTGCATAAATGATATGAAACAAGGAGGTATGAACATCGGTGGGCTTATGAATCAACAATTTGAGGGTGATAAGCTTATGGAATAGGACAAAGAGAATAAGAAATCTAGGTTGGGAACTATGAATATTCTCAATAGAAATCGGGTAGTGGAAATCGCCCACAGAATCAGCAAAAGTTTTGCATCCCATTCTTTTAATCAGCTAGTGTTCCATCCTCGAAGAACATGTATGATCAGAATGGTAGAGCATCAGTCTCTAAGTCTCAGGGAAACATTTCAGACACCAAGACCTACCCCACTTTCCCTAAGTGTAATGAGAACCACTCGAGTGAGTGCCTTACCAAATAAGAAGGATTCTTTGGATGCAGTCAGTCGGATCACATGTTGAGGGGTTGTCCTTCTGGATAGGGACAAAGAGGTAGTAATTGCAGAGCTGAGTCTACAATATCAGCAGCACCTGTAGATTGCCTGACTCAGTAATGTAACACATACGGTATAGTTAGCTGTCAATGCCAGAACAGGTTGTATGCTCTTCAAGATCGCCAGATCAGTAAGGTTCACTTGATGTAGTCACTCGTACTTTATAGGTCTTTGATATTGATGTTTGTGCATTGTTAGATTTATGTGCTACTTTTTCTTTTGTAAATCTTTACATAACGGTCCAATTCAGTGTTAGTCCAGAAACTCTCTCAAAACCATTCTTAGTCTCTACTCTAATTGGTGACCCAACTTTAGCTAGACATGTATATTGAAATTGCCCTGTCACAGTCTCTTAGAAACTCATCTCAGCAGATCTTGTAGAGTTATAAATTGTAGACTTAGATGTCATTCTAGGCATGGATTGGTTAAATTCCTTTTATCACTTAGTCGATCATAAGACTAGGATTGTTCATTTTCAGTTTCGAGATGATATCCTCATTTACTCTAGGAAGGAAGAACATGCGTCACTTGAGAGTTGTTCTGCAAACTGTCAAAGAGCACCGGTTATTTGCAAAATTTAACAAGTGCAAGTTTTAGTTACAATCAATGGTGAGTTCTCATTCTCCGAGGACAATAGTTATGAGTTTCTTTTTCAGTATTTTTAGTCCTTTAGTTTCAATTTTGCTTGATTTAGTTGGGGCATGTCCCAACATTTCTAGTCACTTAGAGGCTATTTTCACGTACAGATAGATTTATAATAGAATTGATTTAATATCTTCTTTGTATAAGCTCATCAATTTTCATATACCTCAGTTATAGTATATGGGTATTCCCATCTTTTCATTTTATTTATGATTATAGCTTTCACATCAATTTAGTATTCAGTTTATCTTTAGTATGCTCATGATCATGTTGATAGTGTTAGCTTGGGATCACTTGTGATCCTAGGTCCCGTGTCCGTGTCTCGATGGTAGCTCAGGGCGTGACAAACTTGGTATCAGAGCAGTATGTTGAAGTGTCCCAGGATGCCTGAAAAGTCGTCCCTTTCATGGGTGTGAAGTGCACCACATTTAATGAGAAGGAGACTACAAAGTGTTTTAGGAAAAATCTTCATTTTCTTTTTAGTTTTATCGTGTGTAAGGTATAATCTAATTCCATTCTAACTCGATGTTCTATGTTTCAGTAATCATGCCTCCTCATAGAGCTAACGCGAGAATGCCAGAAACGCTAATGCAGTTCCTCCACTCCCAGATTAGAAAGTCATGCTTAATTCATGAATGTAATTCAGATGTTGGCTTAGAGTGTCGCCAATCAGAACAATCAGAGGGTTCAAGCTCCTATTTATGCTAATGGTGGATCAGCAGTAGTAAGGGTCTGTGACTTTGTTAGAATCAATCCATCTGAGTCTTAGGACTGCACACTGGTGAGGAACCTCAGAATTTCTTTGATGATATCAAGAACATCCTAGAGGTAATGCACGTCACTCGGAATGATTGGGTTGAGCTAGCATCTTACCAACTTAAGGACGTGGCTCATATCTGGTATACTTAGTGGAAGGAGAACAGGGGTACAAATGTAACCCCTATTACCTGGAATTGTTTTAGTGAGACATTTTTGGACAGGTTTTTCACGATAGAGTTGAGAGAAGCAAGGTCCAAGAAAATTCATAAACTTAAAATAAGGTAACATGACGGTTCAAGAGTATGGGATCATGTTTACCAAACTATAAAGGTATGATCCTCATATGGTTGTTGATTCAAGAGCTTATATGCATAAGTCTCTATATGGAGTGTCAGACTTGATGAAGACAAAGTGCATAAATGATATGTTACAAAGGAGATATGAACATCGGTAGGCTTATGACTCAACAAGTTGAGGGTTATAAGCTTATGGAATAGGCTAAGCAGAATAAGAAGGCTAGGTTGGGAACTATGAATGTTCTCCATAGAAATTGGGTGGTGGAAATCACCAACAGAATAAGCAAATGTTTTGCACCTCAGCCCCTTCATCAACTAGTGTTCCATCCTCGAAGAACAGGTATGATCTGAAGGGTAGGGCATCAGGCTCTAAGTATCTGGGAAACTTTTCAGGCACTAAGACCTAACCCACTTTCCCTAAGAGTGATAAGAACCACTCAATTGAGTGCCTTACAGAATAAGAAGGATTCTTTGGATGCGGTCTGTCAGATCACATGTTGAGGGATTGTCCTTCTAGATAGGGTCAAAGATATGGTAGGTCGCCTGACTCAGCAGGGTAACAGATACGGTATAGTTAACAGTCAATGCCTGAACACGTTTTATTCTGTTAAGGCTAGCCTGATCAGGAAGGTTCACCTGATGTAGTCACTAGCACGTTATAAGTCTTTGATCTTGATGTTTGTGCATTGTTAGATCTATGGGCTACTTTGTCTTTTGTAACTCATTACATAACGGTCAAATTAAGTGTTAGTATAGAAACTCTCTCAAAACCGTTCTCAGTCTCTACTCCAATTAATGACCCAGTTATAGCTAGACAAGTATTTTGAAATTGCCCTATCACAGTCCATCAGAATGTCACCTCAGTAGATCTTGTAGAGTTAGAAATGGTAGACTTAAACGTCATTCTAGGCATGGATTGGTTAAATTCCTATTATTTCCTCAGTCGATCATAAAACTAGGATTGTTCGTTTTTTTAGTTTCGAGATGAACCAATCTTAGAATTGAAGGGTAGTAGCTTAGCACGTATAGGTCGATTCATTTGTTAACTTAAGGCCAGAAAAACGATCTCTAAGGGTTATCTCTATCATCTACTTAGTGTTAAGGATTCTAACTCCGAAACCCCAACTTTTGAATTAGTTTCAATATTCACTTAGATTCCTGAAGTGTTTCCAGAAGATCTTCCCAGAGTTCCCCCGGAAAGAGAAATTGACTTTGGAATTGATCTCCTTCCAAACACCCAACCTATTTCTAGTTATCCTTATAGGATCCAACAGAGTTTATGAATCTGAAATAACAGTGGAAAGACCTTCTAGATAACGCTTCATCATACCTAGTATTTTGCCATGGGGTTCACTAGTGTTTTTCGTAAAGAAGAAAGATGGTTGTCTCAGAATTTTCATTGACTATAGGCACTTGAACAAAGTCGCAATAAAGAATAATTATCACGATATACCTTAGATCAGGATATCATCAGCTAAGAGTCATCAATAGTGACATTCTAAGGACAACCTGCAGAACTCGGTATGTTCATTCTAAATTTGTAGTTATATCATTTGGACGAAACAATGCTCCAACATCTTTGATGGATCTAATGAACCGAGTGTTCATGTAGTACTTGGACTTATTCGTTATCGTCTTTATTAATGATATCCTCATTTACTCTAGGAAAGAACAAACGTACGAGTCATTTGAGAGTTGTTCTACAAACAGTCAAAGATCCTCATTTATTTGCAAAATCTAACAAGTGTGAGTTTTGGTTACAATTAGTTGCTTTCCTTGGGCATATTGTGTCTAGTGAACAGATTCGAGTAGATTCCTAGAAGATAGAAGCAGTGAGACAATGGCCTAGACCTACTTCTGCTATAGATGTAAAAAGTTTCTGGGTCTAGCGTGTAATTACAGAAGGTTTGTAGAAGGATTTTATTCCATAGCCTCACCATTTCTAGTCTGACTCTAAATATGGTCAGATGATTGTGAGAAAAGCTTTGCAGAACTGAAAACTAGATTGACTACAACTCTTGTGTTGACTTTACCAGAGGGTTCAAATGGTTATGTAATCTATTGCGATGCATCCAAAGTTGGCCTAGGTGTGTGTAGTTGATTCCCTTGGGCATATTGTGTCTAATGAAGGGATTCGAGTAGATTCCTAGTAGATAGATGATATACCGTGTCTTCACGGTATAATTAATACTTTTAATACTTCAGTTAGTGTGGTCCAATCAATCCCTTTTTTTATTGCTAATTTTTATACAAGTTTCTCTTTGTTTTTGCAGGAAATCTGTCCAGAGCCAATTGCGGAGATTTTGATATAGAAGCTGCTAAGGAAGATGGGGAAGTCCTGACAGTGTGGGATTACGACTTGTGACGGTCCCGTCATGGCATACGGTCCTTCCTGCATGTACGTCGTGAAGATCTTAGAAGTGATCCCAGTACCCAAATGCCAAGAGTTGAAGTCTTTTGAAACGAGACGCCTCTGACTGACCGTTATGCCTATGACGGTCCGTCACACTTGCCGTTGAGGGAATAAGAAGCACAAGGAAAAATGCGCAAGTATGGTACGACCGGGTCCACGACGGTCCGTCGCGTGGTCCGCGACCCGCCGCGTTTTGGCAGATTTCGCAATAATTAGAATTCTTGTTTATTAGGTTTTTGTATTTTTTTTTTATAAATGTAATCGAAAAACCTCGTTTTTTAGGTAGACACCTGATAATTAGACTCTAGCATATAGAACTATTATTATTATTAAAATTAATTGATTAGTGTTTTGATTCTTTGGAATTCTTGACAATTAATTTGTTGGTGATTAATCAAGCAATCTTTGGACTTTACTCTTTCCCTCATTGAAGTAGTACATGAATTCCTTATTTAATATATTTGAATATTGTGTTATGGTGCGATGAGTAACAAACTCATAACTAGGGTTGTGGGACCAGAGGCAAATAATGAGATAAACCCTAGCTAAATAACAATTCTAGAATAGTGTCTTGCATGTTTAATAAATTCTTTCGCTTAGAAGTCTTTTTAACGGATATCACGTTAGAACTCGCCTTAAATGCTACTTGCGGACCAAGAGGTAGATAATAGGAAAGAATTATTGCATAGATTTAGTGTATCTATCTAATATGCTAGTATTGATTGGTAGCAAGGTAGTAACTTAGTCAAATATCGAATACATGCTTAATATGATGTAACGATAAGGGTTAGGAAAGCAACACAAAAAAAACCGTTAAGCCAGCCGGACCAAGGATGCGGAGTGAGATTTTTCTAGATGCCGGACCAGATTTTAGACATACCTAACTTATTCACTTGCATGTCAAATATCTAGGAAGAATTGTTATAGTTAGAATTTCAGTTATGAACCTGTGGGAAACACGTAAACCCTAGTTAACTACTTTGATTAAGTTGATAAACCCCAACTTTAAAAGCTGTTAAGTGTCTCTTCATTTCGTTAGTTCTTTTTAGCACTTATTAGGAAGTACAACCCCAAACCCCCCTGTTTACATTTTTATGTTTTTTTACTTTCTAAGGAAGTTATCACCGAACAATAGTAATAACAAGTTAAAGTGAAGTCTAGACTATTTTCCTCGTGGGAAACGATCCCAACCTCACTAGTTGTGGGGTTTTTACTTGACGCTACCCGCCTTTACTTCCATTTGAGAAGTAAGTTGGAGCGTATCAAATTTTGGCGCCGCTGCGGGGAATTTAAGCTTTTAGATAATTTTAACTTATTCCTATAGTGTTTGTTGAAATTTTTCTTGATTTTACTTTTACTGTTGTGTTAATTTTTTTTGATTTCTTTTCAGAACTTCCCTCTTGTATTCCAAAACCCGGAGATGAAGAGACCCATGTTCCCCTACGATCACGAGTTAGAGTACACTGGCGAAAACATGAATCGTAATTTGGAATCAATGATGACGAGCCACAAGAACTCCCAGGCTCCGGTTGATGCTCATGGTCCGATGTTACACGGCCGAAGCTCCGGTGAACATCAACAGAGGGGCACAGAATCCCGCTCCACGGCCAAGCATCTACAGAGGCTATGATCACATAGCAGGACTTCGATGGGCCACTTGTTTTGCTCACTTACCCACAGCCACCACACTTTGTGGTAACTAGTAGTCTGATGGCAATGCTCACTGCCAAAGAAGGTTTGTTTCAGGTCTAAACCTTCTGAGGATCCACATCCATATAGCGAAGGTAAGGGCATTTTTTGTTGTGTGTAAAAGTTTGTGTGGGAGGCCGGATGTGGATCTAGATGGCTAGGCTCAAGAGTGTTTCCTCTCTCGACTGACGAGAGGCTGGCTATTGGTTCACTGATCTCCCATACAATCTCTACTCCATCTTTACTTGGAAGAATGATGGATGTCTTCTTTAGCACCTACTATCTGCGGTCTCCAAGAAACTAAACCACAAAGACAGGTGAATACTTTGTGGCCTACCAGGAGAGGTCATTTAGTAGGTTCTTGTATAGATTCACCTCATTTCTTGAGAAGTGTCCAAATCACCGTATAGATGATGAGTCCCTGAAAGAATACTTCTACAGGGGACAAGATGATAACAACAAAGCGGTATTGGACACTATAGGGCAGGTGGATCGTACTGAGAATGGTCCTTATGCATAGATCGTGAAAAATTGGAAAAAAATCCCCCGGAAACAAGCTTGGAGTACTAGAAAATCTGATATCAAAGGGAGAAACACCTTGGCATGCAGATCCACTCACAACGCCGCCCACAGATGATATTCGTGAAGAATGGCTCAAATGAGAACTGAGCTTTGGGTGTACTAAAACATGTCACTAGGGGTGCAGAAAGGTTCATAATCGCAGTCACTACCTTGCTAAAACACCACCTAATTGATGAGTGTTATTATGAGGAGGATTCCTATGCATTAATGAACAGATAGGTGGTTTCCGACCAAGCGCCAAGGCTCAATCAGGATAATTGGCGCCAAGGTCCAGGACCAAGGTCGGAACGAGATAACTACAATCCGTGAGGGTCATTAATGTCAGATATGGAAACTTCAATCGCGATAACACCTTAACATGGGTAACGTATGGTAATAGAAACGACAAGGAATGGACGCGCTAATGTTCCTCCTCAAATCGGGAGTTTACTCCTAGGATGGTGGCGATAGTATGGCGCGAGTTGAGGATATGTTGCCCAATGATGAGGAGGTTCGATGCTAGTGCCGAGCACAGTAAAGAATTAGGGGTGATTTATTCTAGTATTGGCAAAAAGTTTATACACACATCCACCGACGCAATTTCGATAAGCAGATTCAAGTTCAAGTGGCCAAATTATCTTCGACAGTGAACACACAAGAACACGGCAACCGGTGACTCTTCCATCAACACTATCAAAACAAAACCCAAAGAATGATGCTCACTGTATGGCAATCACTACTGACTCGTGGTGGTAGGCAAACCATTGACCCCCTATGTCCATCGGCCGAGAAAAATGAGAGAAAGGATAATGATAAGGGGTGAAGGGTAGTGGTGAAGCAGAGGGAAGTAATGGGAAAAGATGTGCAAGCACACCATCAAAGGTAATTCCCATGCCTGCCTCCACCACCTTTTCCTCATAGATTAGTGAAAAAGACGCGGGATGGGAAGTACCGGCTTTTCATAACGATGTTGAAGAACTCTCTATCCATGTCCCTTTGGTAGAAGATTGTCGAACAAATGCCCAGCCGTACGCAATTTAATGAGATCTGGTCACAAAGAAAGATGGTGTTACTTTGAGGATGATGATATACTACAGCCACGCCATTGTAGCGGCTATCGCTACTAGATCCCATCGTACAAAAGAAAGAACATCCTGGGTGCGTTCACTATCCCTGTACAGTTGGGTCATTACTTGTCAAAGCATTATGTGATCTGGGGGAAAGTCATAAATCTCATTCCCCCTCTCAATTTACAGAATTGGGATTGGGATGAATATCCGCAACCCCTACGATCGCTACTGTGGCCGCTCGGTACCGTAAACGGCGATAGGTATACTCCATGATGTGCTAGTAAAAGTGTAATCATTCATCGTTCCGCTGATTTTGTCATTCTTGATGTGAGGTCGACTTTGAAGTGGCCTTTATTCTGGGAGGCCATTCCTTGCTATCAGTTAGAGCCTAGTTGATATGAAAAGGGGCAGATGACTTTCCGGCTGAATAATGCAGAAGCGACCTTCAAACATTTGTAAGACCATTGAGGTCAGAGTGGTGAACTCCACTCGGTTTCGTGGCGCATAGACCACAAGAAAAGATGAAGAAGGAAACTAAACAGAAAATGCAAATAGCAAGAGTTTGTGGTGGGTGATTGGTGTTTGTAGACTTCTACTGGGGTACCTTGTCTACCGGGCAACTCAAGTCCGAATGACGGCCCCTTAATTTGAATTACCCAAGTATCCCTCATTGAGGCGTTTGATTTAAACTCCGAAAGCTCCAGGAGGGTATTGAGGTTTAAGAAGAATAGGGCAGAATAAAACCCTATTTTGGGCATAAAGCATCAGGAATACAGTAATAGAGGCGTACATCTTGATGAAGTCTGAGTAATCAGTGTCCCAGTCGTGCCGTGCGACATTAATCAGGCGTCTCGTTGGGAGCAACCCAATAACTAGCGTCTTTTTACTAATGGTAGCTTTTCTTTTCTATTAATGGGTTTTCAATTTGTAGGCACTCACTCAGGAATTCTGCAGAACACTACTCTTCGCAGTAGCCACTTCTGACGGATAGCAACGACGGACCGTTTCACTCGAACGGACCGTCGTAGGCATCCGTCACATCCATGTATTAGTACTGTCATTTTTGAAAATTAGGGCACATACGATCGGAACATTACGACGGCCGTCACCCATTGACGGACCTCGTGTTGACGAACGCGTCGCGCAATTTAATGAATCTACCCGACCCGACCCTGCTGGAACCCTTTGTCCAAATTTGACCGTTTATATTCCCCCCCTCCATATTCCACCACATTACTTCATATTCCACTCACCTCCCTCTCTTTTCAACCCCCACACTTCCGCACGCACTGCTCATTGCTCCCATCAATCACTCACACCTCAGCCTTATCATTAATCAACCTACTGTCTGTGTTGACCTTGCCGGATCATTCTCCATTTGTTCTTCTTTCTCCTTTCCAATGTATGTGTCTCGACATTTATCGCTATTTATCTTGGCATTTTGGTTTTGTAGTTAGTTTTAGCTTAGTTTTTAGTCGGATAATTGTTTGGCTTATCTGGGCGTTATGCCCTAAACCTAGGTTTAAAATGTTTCATAATGTTGCCATGTTGATAACCCAAACCCTAGGTAATTTTGCTTTGTTAGTTTCTAGGTCATGGATATAGCCACATATAGGCCCACATACTACACAACATGTGGGCTCAAAATCGGGGATATAGCTTCCTGGCCCCCAAGTCTAAGGACTGCTACTCAGACTATACCACCCCCGATGACGACCCATCGCAACTCACGACGGACCGGCATAGGGTCCGTCGCACAAGCCCTAGCACCCCTGCTAAACGTCGTGCCGTTACGGACCGCTTCCTCACGAGGTCGTCCTGCGCGCACCTCTTCATGGTTGTCAGAGACCCCTGTTTCCAGGGTCTCTCAAATTTTTCCAAGTGTCTTCGACGACTCTTGTTGAGGACCGTCTTTCCCACGACTGTCGTCCTGCGCGACCTGTCAGGTTGTCAGAGTACCCCTGTTTCTCAGGTCTCAAAATTTTTCAAGTGTCTTACGTACTACGACTTTTGTGACGGACCGTCTTAACCCACGACGGTCCGTCCTGCGCGACACCGTCATGGTTGTCAGGACCCTGTTTATAAGGGTCCTCTTCAAATTGTCTAAGTGTCCTACGACGGACTCTTACGACGGACCGTCGTATCACGACTGTCCGTCCTGCTGTGAAAACCGTCATGATGGTCAGACAGATCCTCCTTCAGGGTTCCGTATACATACATATACACGTAATAACACTACGTGACCTCATGACGGTCCTCATAGTCACGACGAACCCGTCTCGTGTCCCGTTTGTGATACAGTTTCAATATAATTAACACCACTATTTTCAAACTTTTAATGTCAGATGAGGTTGCCTGTCTTGTTTAACATTACTCGTCCTAATAGTGACCCTTTGCATGTACTATCTACTATGGCACCCAAGCAAGACCGAGCCTACGCACGCGGAGCGATCGCATCTGTTGCCCCGTCTGCACGATGATCATATCGGGTCTTGATGAATGAGAGGGACCCTGATAGATGCTCCCTGCACCTCCCCCGAACCTTCCTCGTGCTACACGTGCCAGCCACCAGAGCCACACGCCAATAATTGTGGGCGCCCGCGTATCACTGCCTCCCAGTCTGAGAGAGCGCACACTGACGCACACCCCGCCTCTCTGGGTCAGCCACCAACGAGGAGATCGTCTGCTCCTTAGGATATCCTGGTCCGAGGAAGGCTTCAGTCTGCTGAGGTTTCCCGTAACCCGCCACAGCTTCAGCGTCGGCCTCGTCTGATGAAGGCCTGACCAGTTCGACTCCACCATCCGTATCACCAGTTCAGAGATCCCCCATCTAGCCGCTGACCAGTCCAAACCGGGTGTTTGACGCAGTTTCAAGTTTACTCGACGCAAAGTCTTGAACGACAAAGGAGTAATGACTGACACTCACCTTTGGAGGCGCGGGTACTCACAGGGACCCTTCCCACGTGCAGATATTCAGAACCGCATTCATCACCAGGCATCGCTTGAGTGGACACAAACATCACGTCCATTGGGCGATCAGTGCGAGGAGAGGTCGCGAGGTTCCTACCGTCCTTGTACGACTCTCCGATCCCAGATTGACAGGCGGGCTGCCTCCCGCTAACAGGCCCCATTTGAGGCCGGTTCGAGTCCGGGCGTGAGGTCCGACATTTTCCCTGCCAGCCATCCGCCGGTTCCTATACGACTGCGAAAAAGTGTCGATGGCTACACAGAACCCCATCACCTGCCAGTTTGACTATCCGCTGGCAGATAGTGAGGATGGAAAGTTCCTACGAGAGTCAGCCACTGAGGGAGACCACCAAGAAGGTGGATCGCCCTGCACCCTCAATCGAGTGCGGAGAGGTTGCCGATTGGGTCACTGAGGCCCAAGGGGGCCTCAAAAGTGCCAACCTCACGTTCGCGCCAATTCTTGTGCTGGCTCGTGCTCACTATGCCTTTCTCCCCTCACAGCTTTAGATAACATACGTCACCTGGGATCGGCATGCTGATGGTCGGCGATGATAGCCGGCTTCGAGGTGTACATGCTGTCTTCTCATTCTCCGTGCAGTCAGCACGAGGAGGGCCTTCAAAGTCACCCACCCACCTACCCTTTCCGTGCATGATTTTTGTTGCCCTTTGCAGGTCTGCAGGTGTGCCCATTTGGCACATAGATCATTTGCGAACCCCGGCCGGGACCGTTGATGTAGGCCTCTCAGAGACGAGGCCATGAGTTGTCCCACTTCGAGGGCCGCCCGTCTAGAGGATGATGCCACACATATCAGATGATCTTGCGGATACGGTGGCCCAGGCTCCCAGCCCACTACATCCACAGACACTCTACCCCGGTCGAGTCTATCCCTCGGGTAAGTACACAGCCCCTCTCCGACACGGCCCACTTGCTCGAGTACAAAACTGGAGGCCACGATGGCCACTCTTCTGCATCATAATCCATCCGTGGATGCGAAGTCTATCGGCTGATCTGCGCGCGTATGGAGAGCAGATGTCAGCGGAAGAATTGGCTGAGGTTACCAGGCGCATAGATGCCTTTGAATTAAGAGTGTTAGCCCGACCACCCCCGCGTTATATGTGTCAACTCTTCAGGCTGCGTAGAAGTTTTCGTGCGACATCAGGCACGATCCTATAGACAGAGTTCCGTATTCTGTTCGAGCCTGTCTGAGGATACTGTATTATGCGCCTTGTTTTCTGACTCAGACATTCCCATCTTCCCGAGAGAGAGTGCAAGAGACGAAGGGGTCGATCAGGGGATGAGGCGTGAGCAAGGAAGAAGGAGCGCCGAGAGATGGAGGCCGCGAGGAGAGCCTCCCTTGCTGAGCGGAGGCCACCAGATCAGAGCATCGCAGATAGCGGCTGGCGTCTAGCTCCCCCGCACTGTAGAGAACAGCAGGAGGCTCTACTGAGGGTGCGGTTTTGCTGAGGACACCACTGAGGGGTCTCATATTGCAGAGGATTTGGGTTCTGGGAAACCGGATACCCACCAGCTTGTTTATCGAGCGACGCGCTATGCTCCAGCAGGTTTGCTTCACCTTACCCCTCTATCTTTAGATTTTTTATGGCATTGGGACAATTGCATGTTTTTTTGTTGGGGGTGGGGTAAATGGAAAGTGAGTGTTAGGGTGAAGTCTATTACCCAACTCACTATCCTCTTTTGGGGTTCTTTTCTTGGGCCTGAGTTCTTTTCCCCAAAAGACTGATGAATTTTTTTGTTGAACCGGCATGTTTATATCTTTTGTATCATAGTTTAACTCTGAAGCATGATGGCTAAAATGATATCCTGATAAACTGAAAATAATGCATGACAGGCATAGTAAAAACTGACAATTGTGTGGCTCTAAGCATGAATAGGAGTTACACCAATTTGCATTACCCTAAGTCTTATTCAACGAGGTGTCTAATGATCTTTATAGTGCTGACATGTTTAAGTGAGAGTGAGGAAATTTGACTAGTCCAACTATTGTACGGAGCTACGAACTTGCCTGGTTAGTGGTCCCTGCTAAAAGGAAGCTGTAACAACAAACAATTAGGAAAGGATCATAGGCCCTTATCAAGAAATCCCATTTCTAACCCAAATAAAAGAAACCAAATGAAAGTTATCCTTCTTTGATCCAAATAATTGAGCTTAATTAGGACGCTTTCCCCCTTTCACCCAACTGATCTTTGTTGGGAACAACGTTGGCCCGGGTCCTCTCCTAGGACATGTGCACCCTCAGCTTATGCCAAAGCATATTGATGCGTGGCTATAACCAACTTCGTTCGGCTCCTGACCCAACTTTGGGTATTGTGTAACCTTGACTCATGGCAGCCATGAGTTGAGGGTGGCTATTACGAAGAATGCTCGGGACAAGGGGGTTGAAGACAAAAGAGAGAGAAGAAAAAAGTAAACTGACTAAAAGTAGTTAAAGAAGAAAAAAAAAAGAAAGAACAAAAAGAAAAGTATACATAAATGAAAAACAAAAAAAAAGAAGGAGTCACTTACACACATAGAAAGAAGAAAATTGATCAAGGGAAGATACGAGAGACTGGGCGAGATAAGATGATAAGAAGTGGATTTTAGCTGATATGTCAAGGAGGTCAAAAAGTCCTACAGTTATCACCTAAAAATGTAGCCTACCCTTACCCTGAGCCTAGGTTATACAACAAGCTAAAAAGGTCCTATCGTGGATCCTACAGGGTTGTATAGGCGAACTTAAGGCATTGAAAATAAGGGCAAGCTTATGGCAATAGGTATAAATGAGTTGGACTTTGTTCTGAGAGCGAGTGTTGAAATGTAATCCTTATACTCAAACTGAATCACATTGTGTGAAAATGAGGATTTTGTTCTTAGCAGTGAGGACATTAGTTGCAATACGCAGACTGTTGCACCTCGTGAGAAATTGAATAAGTAGGTGTTAGTGTATGTGGTGAGTCTGTGTCTGTTCGAATCCCACAAAATTCAGCTAATAGTGATAGGCATGCATAATTTGATGAGATTAATCGGGGTATTGATAAGTCCCCCCAATGATTGCAACGGATAAACATGATACCTATTGTACAAAGATTTTAGTGAGTCATAGTGCGTCGCTTGAACAAACAACGAATTTAAGTAGGTGTTGATATACCGTGCTTCACGTATAATTAATACTTTTAACGTCAGTTTAGGGTCCAAAGCCCTTTATGCTAATTTTTATAGCAAGTTTCTCTTTGTTTTGCAAGGAAATCTGTCCAGTCCAGAGCCAATGCGGAATGTTGAGAAGAGAAGTTCTGGCTAAGGAAGATGGGGAAGTCTGACAAGTGTGGGATTAACGAGGCTTGTGACGGTCCGTCATGGCCAATGACGTCCTCCTGGCATGTACTCGTGAAGATCAGGAATTGATCCAGTACCAATTCCAAGAGTTGAAGTCTTTGACGAGACCTCGACGGAA
The DNA here is from genome assembly GCA_027704765.1 of Solanum habrochaites. Lineage (NCBI taxonomy): Eukaryota > Viridiplantae > Streptophyta > Magnoliopsida > Solanales > Solanaceae > Solanum > Solanum habrochaites. The sequence continues at coordinate 47,120,220 of JAKWJA010002493.1, read as the reverse complement.
CCGTTATGCCTATGACGGTCCGTCCACTGCCGTTGATGGGAATGACGAAGCAGCAGAGGAAAATGCGCGAAGTATGGGACCGCGGAATCCACGACGGTCCTCATGACCCGACGGTCCGTCGCGTGGTCCGTCGACCCAGCCGCGTTTTGGCAGATTTCCAGTAATTAGAATTCTTGTTTAATTAGGTTTTTGTATTTTTGTATAAATAGTTCGAAAACCTCGTTTTTGAGGTTGACACCTGATAATTATACCTACAATATTAGAACTATTATTCTTATTAGAAATTATCTGATTAGGTTTGATGCTTTGGAGCTTCTTAGCATTATTTTTGTGATTAATCAAGCAATCTTTGGACTTTACTTTTCTCATTAAGTAAGTACATGAATTCTTATTTAATATATTTGAATATTGTGTTTATGGGCGATGAGTACTAAATCCATAACTAGGGTTGTGGGAACCATAGGCAAATAATGAGATAAACCCTATCTAAACTAACAATTCTAGATAGTGTCTTGCATGTATTAATATTCTTTCGCTTAGAAAGTCTTTGTTAACGGATGAATCACGTTAGAACTCGCCTTAATGCTACTTCCTGCCAAGGAGTAGATAATCGTGAAAAGAATTATAACATATATTTAAGTGTATACTATCTCATCGGCTAGGTATTGATTGGTACAGGTAGTAACTTAGTCAAATATCGAATACATGCTTAATTATGATGTAACGATAAGGGTTAGGAACGCACACACTAGCCGGACCAAGGTGCGGAGTGAGATTTTCTAGAGTCTGGACAAGTATTTAGAAATAATACATAACTTATCACTTTGCATGCAAGATAATAGAAAGCATTGTTTATAGTAGAATTAAGAATTATTCAATGTTATGAACCTGTGGGAACACGTAACCCTAGTTACTTTGATTATCTGATTAAAACCAACTTTAAAAGCTGTTATAGTGTCTCTTCTCTAGGTTCTCTTTCAATTTCGTTATTCTTTTACTTATTAGGAAGAGTACAAACCCACCTGTTTAACATTTTTATGTTTTTTACTTTCTAATGAAGTTATCAACCGACAATATGAATAACAAGTTAAAGTTAATCTAGACTATTTTCCTTTCCTCGGGAACGACCCAACCTCACTAGTTGGTATTTACTTACGCGACCGCTTTACTTCTCATTTGAGAAGTAAGTTTGAGCGTATCAATAGAAGCAGTGAAATAACGGCCTAGACATACGTCTGCTGTAATTATCAAAAGTTTTTGGGTCTAACGTGTTATTATAAAAGGTTCGTGGAAGGATTTTCATCCATAGCCTCACCATTTCTAGGTTGACTCTAAAGATGGTCAAATGATTGTGAGAAAAGCTTTGCACAATTGAAAACTAGATTGACTACAACACTTGTGTTGACTTTACTAGAGGGTTTATATGGTTATGCAATATATTGTGATGCATCCACAGTTGGCCTAGGTGTGTGTAGGTACTTTCCTTGGGCATATTGTGTCTAGAAAAGAGATTCGAGTAGATTCCCAGTAGATAGAAGTAGTGAAACAATGGCCTAGACTTACCTCTGCTATAGATATCAAAAGTTTTTGGGTCTAGCGTGTAATTACAGAAGGTTCGTAGAAGGATTTTCATCCAAAGCCTCACTATTTCTAGGCTGACTCTGAAGATGGTTAGATGATTGTGAGAAAAGCTTTGCAGAATTAAAAACTAGATTGACTACAACTCTTGTGTTGACTCTACCAGAGGGTTCAAATGGTTATGTAATCTATTGCGATGAATCCATAGTTTGCCTAGGTGTGTGTAGTTGCTTTCATTAGGCATATTATGTCTAGTGAAGGGATTAGAGTAGATTCCCAGTAGATGGAAGCAGTGAAATAATGGCCTAGACCTACCTCTGCTGTGATATCAAATGTTTTTGGGTCTAGCGTGTTATTACAGAAGGTTCGTTGAAGGATTTTCATCCATAGCCTCATCATTTCTAGGCTGACTATGAAGATGGTCAAGTTTTGATGGTCAGATAATTGTGACAAAAGCTTTAAAGAATTGAAAACTAGATTGACTACAACTTTTGTGTTGATTCTACTAGATGGGTTCAGATGGTTATGTAATCTATTGCGATGCATCCATAGTTGATCTATGTGTGTGTAGTTGCTTTCCTTGGGCATATTGTGTCTAATGAAGGGATTCAAGTAGATTCCAGTATATGGAAGTAGTGAAACAATGGCCTAGACCTACCTCTGCTATAGATATCAAAAGTTTTTGGGTCTAGCGTGTTATTATAGAAGGTTCGTGGAAGGATTTTCATCCATAGCCTCACCATTTCTAGGCTGACTTTGAAGATGATCAGATGATTGTGAGAAAAGCTTTAAAGAATTGAAAAATAGATTGACAACTTTTGTGTTGAATCTACCAGAGGGTTCAGATAGTTATGTAATCTATTGCGATGCATCCATAGTTGTCCTAGGTTGTGTGTTGATGTAGCGAGGTAAGGTTATAGCTTATGCTTCTATACAACTTAAGGTACATGAGAAGAAATATCCTACTCATGACCTCGAGCTTGCAGTAGTAGTGTTTGCACTCAATATTTGGAAACACTACTTGTATGGTGTTCATGTATATTTGCTCACAGACCATAAAAGCCTTCAATATGTGTTCACCCAGAAAGAGTTGAATCTTCGCCAAAGGAGATGGCCTGAGTTCCTTAAGGATTATGACATGAGTGTGCATTAACATCCTTGTAAGGCGAATATAGTAGAAGATGATCTTATTAGATTATCTGTGGGTAGTGTAGCCCACGTTGAGGAAGAAAAAAAGGAACTAGTGAAGGATGTTATTAAGTTTGCTCGCTTGGGAGTTCGCTTTATGATCATATTAGACAGTAGTGTAACAGTTTAGAATAGGACAGAATCTTCATGGCAGTGGGTTAAGGAAAAACAATACAGTGATCCAATCTTGCTTGAGTTTAAGGGTGCAATTCACAATCAAAGAGTGAAGGTTTTCTCTCAAGGGGGAGATGGTGTACTTTGCTACCAGGGTAGATTGTGTGTTTATGATGCGGGCGAGTTGAGAAAACATATTCTTGCAGAATCCACATAACTCCATATACTCTATTCATCCATGTGCCACTAGGATGTACCACGATCTGTGGGAAATCTTTTGGTGGAATGGCATGAAGAGGGATATAACAGACTTTGTGAGTAAGTGCCCTAATTGCCAGCAATTGAAGGTAGATTATCAACAACCAAAGGGGTATGACTCAACAGATTAACATTCTACTTGGAAGTGGGAAGTGATCAATATGGATTCCATTATAGGGTTACCTCGTACTTGCAGACAATATGACTCCATTTGGGTGATAGTTGACAAAATGACTAAGTCTTCTTGCTTTTTGGAAGTCAAGACTACAAATTATGTAGAGGACTACACTAAGCTTTTCATGGGGTTCCTTTGTCTATTATCTTATATAGAGGTCCTTAGTTTACCTATACTTTCTGGAAGTCATTTTAAAAGGGTCTTGGTACTTAGATTAACCTTAGCACATCATTTCATCTGCAGACGTATAAGCAGACAGAGCGTACGATTTAGACCTTAGAGAAAATGTTGAGAGCTTTCCTGATCAACTTCAAGGGTAGTTGGGATGATCACCTTCCTCTTATAGAATTTGCCTATAATAATAACTACCGTTCTAGAGCATTCAGATGGCCCCTTATTAGGCATTGCATGGGCATATGTGCAGATATCTTGTTAATTGGTTTGATGTAGGTGAAACAACCTTGATAGGACCAAATTTAGTCCATTATATTATGGAGAAAGTGCAACTCATCAGAGATATACTTAAGACAACCTAGAGTCGCCAAAAGTCTTATGCATATGTAAGGATAAGGGAACTACAGTTCCAAGTTTATGATTGGGTTTTCCTGAAAGTGTCACCTATGAGAGGGTGAAGAGATATGGCAAGAAAGGGAAGCTCATTCCTAGATATTTAGTCCCTTACAAGATCTTGAAAATGGTTTACAAAGTGACATATGAGTTAGAGTTGCCAACAGGACTAGCAGCAGTGCTTCCAATATTCCATATCTTGTTTTTGAGGAAGGGCGTGAGTGATCCAGCATCTGTAGTGCCATTAGAGACTGTGGTTGTGAAAGATCATCTTTATTATGAGGATGAAGCAGTTGAGATTTTGTATCTTCAGGTTAAAAGGTTGAAAAACAAAGAAGGCGATTTAGTCAAGGTTTTATGAAGGAGTCAGTCCGTAGAGTGGGCTACTTGGGAAGCAAAGCAGCCATGAAAGCCAAGAATCCTCACCTCTTTCCTTTTGATTCCACTACAACTTGAGGTAATAGTTCCTCTTTAGCTTTCAGTCATTCATGTGTGAATTCAGTCTTATAATCATGATCCCTCAATTTGTACTTGATTTTTAGTGTATTTGCATGTTCCTAGAACTCAGTTCAGTTAGAAATTCAGTTCTTAGCGTTAAGTGGTAGGACTGTAGCTCTTATTGTCACGCCCCGAGCCTACACCCTAGTGTAGCTGGCACTCGAATACCATTGTTGGCCTCGAGCGGACCATTGGCCTGACTTACTTAACTCAGAGGAAGACAATATACATAGCTATAATGATCAATACTCATCTGAACTACTAAAACATTCTAACTAAGAATGTAGTAAAGATTAAAACATTTAATTGGCCAAAAGTGGCAACCCAAGTCTTAACTAATAGAAATAAATGAAAAACTAAAGGACTAATATCTCACTATTTGTGTATGAAGCCTCTAAACTGAGATGGATGTTGGGGTAGACCCCACAACATCCTAATAAAGAAAATACTGAAAAACAAAAAGAGTAGTCCTCCGAAATGCAAGAAGGCTCACCAACTGACTCTGGGGGTGCTCAACTGTATCAACGGTGTGCTAGATGCCGATCCTCTTTACCTACGTATGCATCATAATACGATGCAGACCAACTGACATCAGTACATTAATGTACGAGTATGCGAGTTGGAATTCTAAACAACATAAGCTAGAAAGAATTTGAAGGAAAGTGAAGAACTAACCTGGCTCAACTCAATTCAACATAACTGACTCATTTCAATGTAAATCAATTTAAAGCAAATGCAATATAAAGAAAAGCTATTCAAAAAATATGTTGTAAACTTTGTATGTATGCAGGGATACAATTAACTCTGGGAATGTATACAAAAATACAAGTAAAGCATGTATATATAAATACATTTAACTTTTGTGGGAGTTTCTCTAATCAACAATTATCACATAAGAGCTATAGTGATTATACAACAATCTACCTCACACTTCCAACACATCTGATACCCGACAAAAGGTAAAGACATGAACTGTTGAATGGATCCACTAGTCCCTTTGAAAAGGATTCATCTAAAAACTATGACCCTTTTCTACCTATGGTGGCTACATGGTTTTATAGAGATATGATTTATTTGAACTCATGCTCGTCCACATTTCGATGCTTTATACTACTCCCAAAATATAATGACGCTTATGGTATTAAAACATGTTGCTTCTGTGATTTGATATTAGTGCTCAAAAACTTAGCTCAAAGGCTATTTTAGAAATCAGAATTTCCCTACTTTCTTCATTTAGAAAGCTATTACTTTTTTCTGAAAACTAGCCCAAAGTCTCAGTTTTCCTTCTTTTTAAATGCTAAAACATTTTATACTCCTTTGGATATACTTAGTCCCCATATACCATTTTAAAGAAAAGACTTCACTTTACTCTGAACTGAACTCAAACTTAAGCCTTAAATCAAAGTTAAAACGTTTGTAAAAGACTTATGAAAACTTGAAATGAACTTCTATTGACTTTGATATTAACTGATCTTGACTTGACTCTTAACTGATCTTTGAATTGAATTATGGATTTAAGGATTAAATTTTGTGTTTGGAAAGATCTCATGTTGTTTAGGATTGATTTTAGATATTTAAACATAAGAAAAGACCAAATATTAAGATTTGGAGGTAGGTCCGTGATGTGGAGGCATATTTGAATTCTGGTTTTGAAAACATCCTTTGAGGCTAAACACCTCGTGTCATCTTTACGACGCGAAGTAGAAATTTTTCAAAATTTGGGATCAGGTGCGTGACGCGTAAGCCGAAATTTCTTTTTTCTTTTCCAGCCCTAATTTACCCAAACTCCGATCGTTTTCTTTGATTACTTTTAGATACATATACCTAACAAATGTACCTAAAAACTAACTTCAAAAATGACCCTATAACGCGATATAAATAATTCAAAAACTTCTCAACTCAGCAACTCAAGAATAACACATGAATTCAAGAAGTAGATATTAAGATCATCAATATTCTAATGCTTTTAGGATGAATCCAAACTGAATTAAAATTCTTGGCACATGGGAGAACAGTTTAATGTTATGAGAGACTCACATACCTTTTTAGGGATCACCCCCAATGAAATCCATAAGTTAATTTGACGATCTGGGTGAATGTTGCCCTTCTCCTTCTCCTCCTTTCTCCTTAGCCCTTGCGTTAGAATTCCCTACTTCTAAAACTAAGTTTTGTTATGACCCACATTAAACTCTTAAAAATGGATTAAAATAATAGGATAGTGAAAAGACTTAAATACCCTTCAAAACCCCGAATTGGGACATTTCCTTAATTCTATAGCCCAACTTCCAAAGGTCATAAATCGTTCATACGAAGTGGAAATCATGCAAATTTGGAGGCTTTCAAAAGATCATTCCAAGATCTTTCCAAATATATCTGAAATTACACCTAACTCATCTTGAGCTAGGAGTTATGACTGTTTGAAATTGACTAAAAATCCATTTTTAACTTACAATTTTTTTTTCCAAATTTCCTTACACTTTCAAAAAGTAGTATTTCCAGATTTTAACTCCTTTCTGGTTCTTTCTTGTTGAGAGATGTTACACATGCTTGAAAATTCTCTTCCAGGCATTCCAGATAAGAATATAACCAACTCATATCGAAGATATCAAGCCCCCCGTCCTACTACTCCAAATTATCGTCATATGCCTTTCCCTAAACAAGGAAACTAAAATTCCCCCACCGTCCCTGATTTGAGAATAAACCCATGATAATTTTCACTCCGCACATCGAAAGCCAAACAAAGCTGTTCGAGCGATCAAGTGCGGCAGGATATATTCATCCAGTAGGGCCCAAGCCAGTTGTCACTAGCTCAAGGTTTTACAGACCTAATCAGAACTACGCATATGACTCCAAAGGTATTAGATATGATTCCTAGGACTGTATCAATCTTAAAAACAAGATTTAAGACCTTATTGACCAGAAAGTGGTCTCTCTCTCCAGACAGTCGCACCCAATGTCAATAGTAATCCTTTGCCAAATCATGGGGCGTCACTATTAATATAATAGATACAGATAATGATTGGAGTGTGACAAAGACAATAGTTTTGATTGTTCATGATGAACTGGAAAGAGCCGTCGCTTCATTAAGAATTAGATAGAAGAAAGAGTTTGTGATTTTGGCACTCGAAAAAGATGTTGCCTTGGTGTCGAGAGAAACTCTTGCTCAACCAAATTTTTGATTGAAACTGCTTCCGCTCAAGGTATGACCATGTCCATAGATATTACACACCGAAATAGTTAGCTGAAGGGAAGGAAAAGAAATATCAAACGAAGAGACCGATAGGGGAGGCCGAGGCTGAGGAGTTTTGAATAAAAATGCAGCTGAAAGATTATTCAATTGTGAAGCATTTGGAGAAGACTCTGAATTAGATTTCTGTATGGGCCTAGTTGATGAGTTTGCAAATGCTTTGGCAAGCCCCGCTGAAGTCTTTGGATGACATGTATTGCCCAGGGCACCAATAGTAATAATGTAGAATCCATGACAAACCAGGTCATCCAGGGACACTGAATCAGTTTTTGTGACGCAGAGCTACCCTTTGCATTCTGTATACAAAATGATTGCTACTGTGATGCTTGAGAGCGGTTTCGAACCAGGTTTTGGATTGGGAAGGAATTTCCAGGGAATTGTAAATCCTATCCAAAATAAGCCAAAGAAGCAAAGTTTGGGTTGGGGTATGTCCCCACAGATGATAAAACAGAGACGAAGAGCAAGAATGTCGATCAAGCACTAGATAAGCCAATTCATCATCTGTACCAATCATTCCTAGTTTGAGAGTATGCCAATGCTGATGGCCTTGTGGAAGGAGTCTGGGACTTCTTTAAAAGACTAATGCGGTCATGGACGATGATGTCGAGACATCCGGAATCCCCGATGCCGATCTAGTGCAGCAATTACAGCACTGGACCTCCACATCACTTTTTAATCCCCCGAACATCTTGGTAGAAAGGAATATGTTTATGCTTGATTTGAAAATCAGTGGTAGTCCTAAAGAGGCCCGACACCCACCATTTTACAGTTTTTTCATTATTTTTTGAGTTTTGAAATTCCCTTTTGATGTTTAAAAAGGCAAAATGTCCCTTCCCCAAGGACAAAGTTTGCTCTTGTTTTTTAAAATTAAATGAAAGCCTCTTTTGTCGAAACTTTGTTCATTTTCTTATTTGTTGTATTTTACTCACCTAACTTTTTTTTATGATTTCAGTAATATTAATTCAAAACCTATCAATGTCATGTCATGTCACGAGCTGAAGGAATAAAATGATGCAGGTGATGATGAATGTGAAAAATATAAAGGAGAAAATGAGGTATTGGAATATGTTGTTGAAGAGTTTAGGGATTTTGAGAATCAACCCAAGCCAAATTTGGAAGAAACTGAGACTATGAATCTTGGGGACGAGGAGTGCGCCGAAGAATTTAGAATTAGTTTCTATCTGACTGAAGATCAAAGAAGGGACCTGGTTTGTTTGCTTAGAGAATACATTGATGTATTTGTTTGTTCATACGGAGATATGATAGTGAGGAGTACTAATATGGTATCCCAAAAATTGCCGATTAATCTATATTCAGTTTAGTAAAACAAAAGACTCAAAACTTCAAGACAGAGTTAAGTTTAAGGATCAAAGAAGAGATTACCAAATAGATCGATTCTCAAATACTGGAAGTGATGCAGTATCCGACTTGGTTGTCCAATATTGTCCTAGTTGACAAGAAAGATAGGAAGATCAAAATTTGTGTTGACTACAGAGATTTCAACAAAACAAGCCCAAGATATAATTTTCTGTTTCCAAACATTCACATTTTAATTGATAACTATGCTAAGCATGAAATACAATTGTTTGTGTGTTGTTATGGGGGTTATCACCAGATCCTAATGGATGAAAAATATGCAGAGAAGACAACCTTCATTACGCTTGGGGTGTCTATCATTATAGGCTGATGCCATTTGGACTAAAAAATATCGGTGCCACTTATATGAGGGGTATGACAAGTATAACATGATTCATAAAGAGATTGAGGTGTATGTAGATGACATCATAATCAAGTCTCACTAGAGTTCGGACCACTTGACTCATTTAAGGAAGTTCTTTGATCGTCTGCGCCGATAAAACTTGAAGTTAAATCCCGCCAAATGTGCTTTTGAGGTGCCAGTTGGCAACCTATCGGGATTCATAGTTAGCAAAAGGGCATTGATGTTGACCTTTATAAGATCAAGGCAATTCAGGATTGACCTCCTCTGAAGACGAAGAAAGAAGTGATGAGTTTCTTGGGAAGATTGAATTACATTAGTTGGTTCATATATCAATATGCCGTGCTGTGTGAGCCTATCTTCAAGTTGTATAAGAAAGATGCTTTGAAAAAATGGATCAGAGAATCTCTAACTTTTTTTGATGCCATCAAGTATTATTCGTCTAATCCACCAGTGTTGGTTCCTGGCAAGAAGGGACTCCATTCTTGCTATATTTTTTTCTCTCAGATAACGCATTTGGGTGCGTGCTTGAACAATATGACGAAACAGGGAGTAAGGAGCGAGCCATTTATTACTTGAGAAAAAAAATTCACTCCATATGAGGCCCAGAACACTCTTTTGGCAAGAACATGTTGTGATTTGACTTGGATCGTTCTGAAGTTGAGACATTATTTGTCTTCTCACACCACATACCTCATTTCTAGGATGGACCCATTGAAGTACATTTTCAAGACGGCGATGACGATCGGAAATTTTGGTAAATGACAAATGCTTTTAAGTGAATTTGATATTGTGTATGTGACCTAGAAGGCGATAAAAGCACAAGCCTTGGCTCTTGCGAAAAATCCGATGAAAAGTATGAACCGCTCAAGACTTATATCCCCAACAAAGAGGCAACATTTGTGGGTGAAGACATTTTCGAAGCATAACCTGATTGGAAAGTATTTTTTGATGGAGCGAAAAATCACCAAAGAAAAGGTATCGAAGCAATTTTAGTGTCAGATTCTTGTCAGCACTATCCTATGGCAGCTAAACTCCTATTTAATTGCATGAAAAACATGGCTGAATATGAAGCTTGCATTCTTGGGTTGAACATGACCATTGATATGAATGTCCAGGAGTTTCTAGTCACTGGAGATTCAGAATTTGATGATTCATCGAGTTCAAGGAGAATGGGCTGTGAAGATCACAAAGATCACACCGTATTTTAGTATATACAGAAGTTATGTAAGAAGTTTCATAAGATTGAATTCAAACACACTCTGAGGACACATAATAAATTAGCTGATGCTATCTCCACCATTGCCTTAATCATCAAACATCCAGATTGAAGCAGTAAATGAGCATCCAGTCCATGTTCACATATTGAAGCGGAACCAGACGGTCTGCCGTGGTATTTCGATATAAAAAAGTATTTAGAGACCGGAACTTATCGTGAGAATGCAACATTCAACCAGAAAAAGTCGGTAGACCGTATGACCCTCAATTTCTTTCTAAGTGGGGAAGTCCTTTATATAAGTACTCTAGATTTAGGCCTTCTCAGATGCGTTAGTGCTGCTGAAGCTGCAAAGCTTCTTGAACAAATACATGGTGCAATTTGCAGTATGCACATGAATGGACTTACTCTAGCAAGGAATATCCTTTGAGACGGTTATTTCTGGATGACTATGAAGAACAATTGTTGCAAATTCGTGTAGAAATGTCATAAATGTCAAATGAATGGCGATCTAATTCAAGTGACGCCTCACGAACTTAATGCTATGAGTTATCTTCGGCCATTTGTAGCTTAAGGCATGTATATCATTGGTCCAATAGAGTCAGCCGCCTCTAACAGACACTAATTTATTTTTGCTGCCATTGGCTACTTCATAAAGTGGGTGGAAGAAACTTCGTACAAGTCGGTGACCAGGAAAGTCATAGCTAATTTTGTTCGTAGCACTTTGATATGTAGGTTCAGAGTAAAAGAATCCATCATTACTAATAATGGTGCGAATCTAAATAATCACTTGATAAGATATATATATGTGAGGAATTTAAGATTACTCATTGTAACTCAACCGCTTATCATCCTGAAATTAATAGAGCTGTAGAGGACGCCAATAAGAACAACAAGAAGATTTGAGAAAAATGATTTAAAATCATCGAGGTTGGCATGAGATGTTGTCATATGCTTTGTTGGGATACAGAACGACCATCATAAACGTCCGTTGGAGCTACTCTATACTTGCTAGTATACGGAACGGAAGTAGTCCTACATGTTGAAGTAGAGATACCATCCTTGAAAAAAGTTGAGTTATGCAACGCTGAATGGATCCGCAAGCATATTAATCAGTTAACATTGATTAGAAGAGAATGTTTGCTATTTTTCATGGTCAATTGTACCGACAGAGAATGATTCGCGCTTTCCACAAGAGAGTTAGAGTCCGAATTTTTTAAATTGGTCAGTTATTCCTTAAGCATATTTTTCCTCATTAAGATGAGTAAAAAGGGAAATTTGCACCGAATTGGAAAGGACCCTACATGGTTCACAATATTATGTGGAGGTGCTTTGGTCTTGTCATAAATGGATGGCATCAAATGGTCGAACCTGATCAACTCAAATGCTGTCAAGAGATATTATGTGTGAAAAATTTCAGTTTGTATTTTTGTTTTTTCCTTGTAGTTGTTCTGTTTTCATGTAATTGTTTTGTTTAGAACCCCATCCCTTTTGTAATGAACTATGTATGACCTAAATTCTCAAGAATCAAATATGTAGGCGACCTATGTCAGCCTCGGTCATCCCAGTTATCCCTTTTAATATTTCTTTGTATTTGAACTATGTTCAACCTAAATTCTCAAGAATGAGATACATAGGCTGCCTATGTCGGTATCAGTCATTTTTTTTTAATTTCTTACTTTTGTTAATCTATGGAGGGGAACTATGCTTGACCTGATTCCTGCCTCAACGGGATATGTAGGCGCCACAACATTTAGTCATACCTCCCGTAAGATTTCTATATCTCTTAATAGAAGTTGGGACAAATTTTTTGAGAGGGACTTAAAAATTCTCAAAAAGAAGATTTTTCCCTAACAAGTCAAGATTGAAGTTACTCTGAGATTTGCAACTAGGACAGGATTTTTGAGAAGATCTCAAAAATTCTAATTTTCTTAACATTGTTTAAAGATAAACCATGATAGTTAACTGGGACAAATATTGTGAGGATGGTCTCAAAATTTCAGCATAGTTTATCGACTATTTAGAGCAACCTTGAGTTCTTCCCAACAAGTAATCAGATAAAACTCAAGGCATCAACCTCAAAGAAGTTTATTAAGATTGACGTGACATGACACTTGATAGTGATTTTTTCCAAATGTTTTCTTCTTTAAAGTCTATCATCTTTAAATCTTTCCTTCATGTTTCAATAATTTGTGCATAAAAAATATTTCATCTTATCTACCAAGAGGCGCGAGTCCACAAAATCGACAAGAGATAGCAGGACTAGGAGTAGACAAGCAAAGAAATCGACAAAGATCAATTCATTGAACTAACAATTTTTCTGTGAATGCAGATTTATAGGTTTACCTCAAAATCACTACATTTCTCCATTCGAGGAATATGGATATGCCAAAAGAGCGAAGAGCTCCCCAAAATGGATAATTTTTCTGTGGGTACATGAAATATTTTTTGCTGCTTATATCAAAGATTTGGGAATATGAATAACATTATTCCATTCAATTCACACCAACAAGAAATCCATAATGAAAGTGCAACTATTTTCAGAGGTGAAACAAACGAAAATACAGAAAGATATTTTACTATTTTCCATCAGCTAGAGATACACGGAGGGCATTATTTGCAACATATTATCAAACATGATAATATTATTATCTAGAGAGTTATTTATATCGTTTTTTTTAAATGAGATGATACCATTACTCGGAGGGTCATTTTACTATTGACAATTGAGACAATATCACTATCCAAAATGTACCCAGAAGATCACTATGTTGATCGATGAAACACTATATTTACTTGGTACCAGGGATGTCATTAGGATAAAGAAATCATGCATAAAAAGAGAAGGAAGTCACACATAGAAATAAAAGGAGTCATGCATTGCAAGAGAAAGGAATTATGCATTGCAAGGGACAGAGTTGCGCATCGGAATGAGTCATGCATTACAAGATAATTAAATCATGCGTAGCAAGAGATGAAGTCATGCATCGTGAGAAAGAAATAATGCATTGCAAGAGAAGGAAGCCATGCATAGCAAGAGAATAAAGTTATGCATAGGAGGAAAGAGATTCATGCATTTGTAAGAGAAGATTCATGCATGGCAAGAAAATATGTCATGCATTACAAGAAAAGGAAATTATGCATCATGGGAAAGAGATTCATACATCGCGGTAAAGATATGAATGCATAGTAAGAAAAGATTCATGCATAGAAAGAAAAAGAATCATGCAAATCAAGAGAAGGAGGTCATGCATCGTAAGAGAAGAAGTTGTGTATCACAAGAGAAATAATTACCCATTACGAAAAGACAACCTCAAGAGAATCATGAAATACGACATCAAGAGAACTATAAAAAATGACATCGTGAGAATTATCAACATATCACATGAGCCTTTTATTAGTTTGACAAGAAAGAGCACATAAAGATTATATTTCAAATATGAATAACAAGTTTTATTTGCTTTACATCAAATCCAATACAGTTGACGTCAAATGGTCAAGGAGAAAAATTAAGTGTCAACACAGTAAAAAATATTATCTCTCATTTGAATTGTATTTTTATGCTAACGACTTTTATCTCAGCCTCTATCGAGAGCATTCGGAAAAATGAATTATCCAAAAAAATAAAACACAGGTGCGGACGACATAAATAATGGTGTAGCACAACGTGGAACATTTTCTTAGCAGTAAACTGGGACATAGTCCAAAGAGGAGTGTCAAATTCTTAGGACGCGAGCAGAGGAGCGACTTCCACCACAATCAAACTACACGCCTATCAGAAGGAATGTGGATTTTTCTTTGGGTTTGTCATTTTCATTTTTGCATCTGGAAATTTTTGTATCTATTGGAAGCAACTTCCCCATCCAAGTTACAATGCTCCAAGAGCTTTGGAAATTATGTCCGTGCAAGTTCTTGATTATAAATGTGAAGCGCACCACGTTCATGTATAAGAGATTGAGAGAGTCCTTTTCATACTCGACTTGTTTTGTCAAATGTCCAGAACCAAAGATCAGCTAGTGTAATAGATTTCGTTTTCCACCGATTGAATTAAACTACAAGCAACCTAATTCCCTAAGTTGAGGAATATGTAGGCGGGATCCTGTTGAAAACTCTGTTGTATTCCGATATTCATTCTTAATTCTTATTCCCAATCATCCGTCCCCTTCATAATTCGATATCAAAATTTGCTTTTGATTTTTTTCAAAATCATGCATCAAATTATGCGTGTTGAACTACGAGTGGTATGAATTCTCATATAACCTGATACATGTAGGATGGATATTTTCGAGGCTCGACCATAATTCCTGATGTCTGTACCAAATCCCTTTCCTAAGGATGAATATGTGGTCAGACAAAATTGGATTAGTCAATTTCATTTTGCTCGAATTTCTTGAATTAATCCAAGTAAAATGAGGGACAGTAGTTGACATCCAATTTTGAACCTCCCAAATATAGATTAATCACCAAAATTCGTTAAGTCCAATGATTTGAAATAATTAGTTTTATAAAATTTAAAATATCTTTCAAATTATTTCTAAAGTAATTTTGTCATTATATATATATATGTGTGTGTGTGTGTGTATGTGTGTGTGTGTGTGTGTGTGTGTGTGTGTGTGTGTGTGTGTGTAATTTTGTATATAATTAGTATATTTTATAAAAATTTTGAGAATCATCTCATGAAGATTTTTATTTTAGTAAGTATTCTATCAAATTAGCTTGGTTTGAATTATAGGTATAATCTTGAATTATTAGTTTACAATTAAGTTAGTTATTTTGTTTCGTTAATATTATGAAACTCGTTAATTAATTAATATAAAGTTATCTTATTAAGGGTTTACCCAATTTATTAATTTAACTCAATTAGTCTATTTGTTATGTTCCAATCCAACCTCTTCTCTTACCCACCTTAAACCCATTAAGATCACGTTTTGGGATATTTTCTCAATAATTTTGGCCCTATTCCAACAATCAAACGATCCTATTCCATTAGCATCCCACCCAACCCTTATTTCAAATTCCCAACCCAATAACATCACCCACCAAAGGATTTAATACAGTACGCCATGGACCCTATTCCAATTCAAAAGAAACCCATAAATCAGTGCGTACAACTACATTACAAAAAATGACGATACACGACATATAGATGTCGAATTCACTGAAAAGCAGCAAGGAATGCAAAGGACTCTTCTTTTCCTTCTCGTCTTCTCCAATGTCCCTCTCCATTGTTTATGAATTTCAGCAGGACAGAGGCACTCATTTTCTTCCTTTAAGATCGATATCGAACCAAGTAGCAAAAAAAGGACATTGTATCGATATGGAGTATCCACGTCCATCTTGCCCGTTCAAATTTATGGAAAATTGGGGAACCAATTTGGGGATATTCTCTTTTTTTGGAGAGAATTCCGTTTGAAATTCATATTTTGAGGGACCAATTCTTATCCATTATTGATCTGTTTTTCCCCCAAAACAAGCCCTAACTTCATTCTATATAAACTCCTTTTTTCTCATTTGTAAAGGGGTTGGAAAAAAGGATTATGACATATTTTTTAGTTGAAGATTTTACAGTTGGAAGATTTCATAAGCAAAAGTATTGAGAGTAAAATTTCATCAAATTAGCTAAAATACAGTAAGACTCCCATGGCATAGAAGGCATTTTAGTTCTGATTGGAGTATCACCCTTCCTATTTCGCTTTGGACCATTTTTTTCTTAATATTTCTTCGAATATGAGATTCTACACATATTTTTAGTTGATTGTGGTGTTCGAGATTTCTTTTGTTGGTGAGAGTTTGTTGTTCATTTAGCTCATCATGGTCTCAGTTCGTTGCACCACAAAAGTTAATCTTATTCAAAATCCCAACTTTTTTATTTGATGAGTTGTTTTTGTATGAACTAATATAGGATGTTGGCCTATTTTCTTCCTTTCAAAATGTGACGCCTCTAAAATGACTTAGGTGAACTAGAGCCTAACATGTTTTTCATGAGGGTATAAGGTTCTAAAATGGTTTATAATGTTGTGATGAGGCAGTGTCTAATGGCTTAGGTGAATTGGAAGTCAAACGTAAAGGGACGACCACGACGTTCGACGACTAGTCACCTATATGCCTTATGTGTTTTATGTGCTTATGTGAGTGTCATGATCTTTACAGGTCCTTATATGAGTAACAATAGTGTTTATATGAAGCATGTTGAGTTTCATGAGGTTTGGAGGTCAAACACCCAATAATGTTCAAGGCGTTCGAAAAGTTTGCCTTGGAACAACCTTGTTGTCTTAGTATGTTTTGTCGAGTTTTATGTGTTCGTTTTCGATGAATTGATGTGAGCGGTCATAACTCGTATAAGATAATATTAGGGTTGGAAATATCCGGTATAAAGTCCCCAAGAACCAACAAAGGGTCCTTTAGGAAGGACCCTTCACAAAAGCCTAAATTGTCAAGCCATCCCAACCTACGGTTGTGCAATCGACGACCAATAGGTCAGTCGATGACCTGCAGGTGAGGGGAGTAGGTTGACACTTAGGAGTGGTAGGTTTCCATCCCTTTGACTAGTCTTTGACCCAAACCACGGACCAACAGGACGGTCCGTTGGTTGGGTGATAGTCCGCAGGTGACTAGACGTCGATGGTGCCTGCAATTTCGAAGGTTATAGTTAAGTGAAAGGGTGAAGTAGTAATTTCATCCTACGTCCAAATAAATTTTTGGGCGGTTTCTTAAGGGTATTAAAGTCATTTTAAGTGGTTTATAAGTCCTAGCTACCTAAATGAAATCATTATTCCAAAATCAAAACCCAAAACCTCTAAAGAGCTCTAGAAAACTCTATTAAAGCTTGAAGGTTGATTTATCCACCAATTTCTCTCAATTTTTGTGGATTAACATCAGTTAAGATATGGTTCTTCATCCTCGAAACTCTTTTTTTCCAAGGATCCTATATTCAAAGTGATTTCTAAAATCTTCTAAAGATGAACTTGTCCAAATTTGTTATCTATCCATGGGTTCTTGTATTAAAGGTTTTGAATCATTGCATATTGATTGAATTATTGTTAATTATATGATTTTAACTCAAAAACTCTATGAACACATGTAATTCAGAAACCCTAGTTTTTGACTAATTTTTGGGTGACTTGATTATGTCTTAATGCTATTGTATTATTGTATAGATTGATTAGGGCTATTGAATTATGAATGAATCATTATAGAATTGTTAGTTGGCTGCCTAAAATTCATAAATCTATGTTTTATTGTCTTTGATTCATTGTTTATTGTAAATACTGAATCGAATTGGTGATCATGACCATAGGTAAGGGCCTTTTGGTATTGTATTGGATTATTTAGCTATGATTGAAGTGGTGAGAATGGATTGGTGGTACCCTACTCTAATTCTCTTTATTTTATGTAAATTTAGTCTTGTATTATGTTGTGAATTGTATGGTCCACTTATGGTGGAAGTGCTATGTGTTTTACTTGTGAATTATGTGGCCTCGTTGACATAAATTTATGAATTATTATGACCATGGTCTTGTCGACATTACTTGATATATTATGATGAATTTTCTAGTGACTTATGTGAAGTATGATCATATCTATATACTTGTGAGTAATGTGAACGTATGTGTCTCTTCTAATTACATTTGGTGATCATGTTAGACTATGACTATGTCCTTGTATGTCTAGTCTTAGAGTTGGTGCATAATGATTCCTAATTGACTATATGGGTCTTGTGATTGTTATGTTTATGATCCTATGCTTATGTATAGGGTGACCTAAAGTTGACTTGGTTGTTCTTATGTGCTACTTAAAAGATATGCTATATGTGATAAGGTGAAGTATTAATGTGTCTTGTTTAGGTTGATTGAAGTCCCTCTTCTTGATGCATGAATGATATGTGAATATGTGATATCTTGACTAGGTAAGCTAAGTCCACCCTTGTCTTGTATGTGAGACCCTGAATATTGCTAAGAAGGTCCTTTATGTGGAACCTTCAACGTAGTTGTAAGGTTAAGATATCCTTGAAGTCTCATCTCGTAATGGTCATCCTTCCTTTTTGAATGGTGGACTTATGGATTGATTGGCTGGAAAGGCATGAAATCATCCTTAGGAAAGACATTTAGCTATCCTTTTTACTATTGTAAGGCAAACCTAGGAGACCTCTTTGGTAAGGTAAATGTGATTGGGTTGTGAACTTGATATGGAACCTCTTCATGTACTCCTTTATGTGAATTCCTCTATGAGAACAAAGGCTAGCATTGCGTGAGTATGGTTAGGGGAGTTGCTCAATTTGAATCATGACAATGGAGAACAAAGAAATCCTTCATAATCCTTATCCATGTGCCTACATTGGATGTGGCCAAGTTCTACCATTGGCAAGTAGAACACCCTTTATCGGAGTAGGGTTGACTCCAAATTCCATGCCTAGATACCATGGTCTATGTCAATTATTGCCTATTCTCATCATATTGGATACCCACTACTATTGGAGAAGTTCTATGAAGTTTAGGTGGTGTTATGGAACGCTATCTAGAAATTGATGTTAGTGAGTGAGTCCCTAGGTCTTCTCCAAGACCATTACTTGAATTTCCTTATATGTTAAATGTCTCTTAAATGAACTAATGAAGATAATGATTTGAGTTGGAAATCATGTAAATGAATAAGTACTTACCTAGAGTGTTTTAAGGGTTGTCTAGTTAAGGTATGAAGGGGGTATAGGAATGGTCCCTTCATATATTACCTAGGGAAGTCTTAAGGAAGACTTTAGATAGGAAAGTTAGTTGATACATTAGACATGATCTAAACATAGGTAGTCTTAAGGATTATTTAGGTAATCTTGGAGAGGGTGTATGGGCGTTCTCTTTTTGATTTACTTAAGTAAGTTTTTTTATAACCTTTATGAGGAGAATGTCATATTACATATATATTATTGTATGAAGTGAGGATGATCTTACTGTTTATAGTCTAAAGGATCTCATGTTAGGTGTTTTAGTGTATTTACCTCATTATAGGTAGTTCTAAGGATCATTTAGGTGTGCTTAGAGAGGGTGTGTGGCCGTTTGGTCTTTGTCTTACTTAAGTGAGTCTTAGGATAAATTTTAGTGAGAGGGATTGCATGCTAAATGGGTTCACTTGTGAAGCTTGATGTAATTAACTTTAACTTGGAATGTTTATTGTAATGTTCCTTGAAAAGTGAAAAAATGTTTATGTGATATCTTATGTGTTTCTAAGGTGTTAAATGTTATTCTTATGCTATGATGTTTTAAATAAAAAGAAGCATATTTCCATTAAATATCCGTTTTTATAATTTTATGCATTAAGTCATACTTAGTACAAGTGTTTGTACTAATTCCATACATTTTGTTATATCTAAAGGTGCAGGTGGAATGTGAGAAGCATCTTGAAGTAAAGCTTAGAATTTAGTATAGTAATAGATATTATATTGTTATATTCGTATTGTATGGGCCGTTTCCCAAGTATTTCTTGAGTCTAAGGATGGTGTATGTTGATATTTTGTGGTTTCTATGATTTTTATATGAAAGAGGTTATAAGATATTTCATGTGAAAAGTTTTAATTTTGCACTAATTTTCATACATGTATGTAATTAATGATGTCAAAGTTCTTGTACAAGATCTCTGAGAGGTCAAGTACGCTGTGCCATGACCTAAGAATATCCTAGCTTCTAGGGTATGCATGCGGGTCATGATAAATATGGTATCAGAGCCTAAGTAATAAAAGTGGTCTTAGGAATAAAAAAGTCTCATAAAGCCACTAGAGTCTTGACCATCGGTGTGAGTCACGACACATCTACGGGCAAGAGGCTATGGGAAGATAGAGTTTCAATCTTTTTGTTAATATTGTGTCCTGCCTATAGAGTTGAGGTTGTAAGTGTCTATTAGAGTTGAGGTTGTAAGTGTCTATTCCTAATCTCTTCTCTTATGTTTATAGGAAGGTTAATAATTGAAGGATGGCTGCTAGAAGGAATGAAGAAGGGAGGGTGAATGAGGGAATTCCTCCACGAGGTGTTCAAGTCCCTATGGTGGGTCAAGGTAAGGAGGTTATGGTGGTTCCCCCGGAAATAACCAATGGGGAGATTAGGGACTTGCTCTAGCCCGAGTCATGACAACTCATTCAAGTAGGGGTGTTGAGCCTATATTGAATGCTTTAGAGAATAACATGACCTCTAGATTTTGGGACTTTGTGAGGATGAATACTCCTATTTTTATTGTCTCTAAGGTGGGAGAGGATCCCCAAGATTTTCTAGATGGTGTGTATAAGGTGTTGAGTTCCATGGGGGTGACTTCTAGGGAGAAGGAGAAGTAGCTTCTTACCAATTAAGGGAAGTTGTTCAAGTGTGGTACACTCAATGGAAAGATAATAGGCCGGTTGAGTCGGACCCTATAGAGTGGGAAGAGTTTAAGGAAGCTTTCTTAGGAAAGTACTTTTCCCCGTGAGAGGAGGGATGTGAAGGTTTGGGAGTTTATTAATATCAATCAAGGCAATATGACTGTTGAGGAGTATTCCTTAAAGTTCACTATGTTGTCTAGGTATGATCCATCCTTGGTGTCTAACCCTAGGGATGAGATAAGTAGGTTTGTGACTGATTTTCCCGACCTTGTGAAAGAAGAGTGTCGTTAGGCCATGCTCCATGATGATATGACTCTATCTAGGCTTATGGTGTATGCTCAATCCATAGAGGAGTCCAACTAAAGAGGATCACTATAAACTTGAAGAGGAGTGGACCAAGTGAGCAAAACCAACCTAAGTTCAAGAAGAGGTCTCAAACTCAAGATGAACCTAGAGATTCTAAGGTCAAACTTGAGAAGGGTAGTGATCCTTAAGTTAGTAACCCTACTTGTGATACTTGTGGGAAGAAGCACTATGGGGAGTGTCTAACTGGTACCAAGAATTGCGTTGGTTGTGGTAAGGATGGGCACAAGGTGAGAGATTGTTCTACTATTGCTTCTAGAGGAAGAGAGGGTAAGAAAGCTCCTCCAAGTGTTCTGGTTAATGATGCTCCAAAGGAGAATCATTTATATGCACTCCGGCTAGGGGATTAAATCCGGATGATGATGATGTTGGTAAGTTATAGCTTCTTTCTCTAGTTGTTATGAGTTCCTTCTAAGTGGGGGGAGTATGGTGAGTAGTAGAGTTTTGATTGATTGTCTCATCTGTTCTATTCAATTCAAGATTGAGAGTAAGAAAGTCATAGTAGCATGTTGCATGTGCATTGTACTTAGGAGTCTTGTTGAGATTGAATTTCATTGATTCCTTGAATTGTGCATTTCATGAAGTTATGATTATGTTTCAAATCAATTTTATATGGTTTTATCTTTCATATTAGCATGTTTCCATCATCAATAGCCTAAATGTTGCATTTTTGGAATCTTGAAGCATGTTCGCTGCCAAGGAATTTAGCTCACTGTGGAAATTTTGAAAAATTGCATGTTTAAAATTGTTGTAATTTGTATAAAACTGATGTATATGAGCGTGATAATGAATATAAAAGGATTTCTTACTATTTGAAATGAAGGATGTGAGTCTTATTGCAAAATGAGTTGTATATCTATTTCTAGCTTCTTGTTGTGTTGCGAGTCTCTTGATTATGTGTAATTGATATTTTCTCCTAAATTGTGTATTGTATTACGTTTTATGTGGTATGTTTATGATATTTTATTTGATTCTCTACTCTTTGGAATTGTTCGGAGAGTGACAAGTGTCATTCGAGGACAAATGTTGTCCAAGTGGGGGAGAATGTGATACCTCTAAAACGACTTAGGTGAAATAGAGCCTAACATGTTTTTGATTAGGGTATAAGGTCCTAAAATGGTTTATAATGCGTTAAGGAGTCATTTTCTTAAGATTTAGGTGAATTGGAAGTCAAATGTCAAGGGACAACCAAGGCGTTTGACGACTAGTCACCTATATGCCTTATGTTATATGCCTTATGTGTTTTATGTGCTTATATGTATGTGTGTCATGAGATTAAGAGGTCCTTATATGATAAATAATAGTGTTTATAGGCAGCATGTTGATTTTCATGACGTTTGGAGGCCAAACGCCCAAGAAGGTCCATGACGTTCGAAAGGTTTGCCTTGAAACAACCTTGTGTGTCATAGTATGTTTCGTCGAGTTTTATGTGTTCGTTTTCAATGAAATTGATGTGAAAGTTCCTAAACTTGTATAAGGTCATATTCATGTTGGAAACGTCTGGGAAAAAGTCCCCAAGCACCAGCCAAGGGTCCTTGAGGAAGGACCCTTCACAAGAGCCTAAAGCTGTGAAACTGATACGCTCAAACTTACTCCTCAAAAGAAGGAAGGTAAAGCGGTGGTGTGTCAAGTAAATACCCAACTAGTGAGGTTTGGGATCGTTACCACGAGGAGGAAAATAGTCCAACTTAAAACTTCAACCTGTTATTACTATGTTAGTCACTTACGTCCCTTGGAAAGTAAAAACAATAATAAAAAGGGGGTTTCTATTCTAAATGAGTGAACATAACTAAAGAAGTTTCAAAGAGCCACTTGACAATTTTGAAGTTGGAGTTTAATCCAATGAATCAAAGGGAGTAACTAGGTTTACGTGTTCACCACAGGTTCATAATTGATAATCTAACTATAACAATTCTTTCCTAGTATCTGGCATGCAAAGTGATAAAAAAAGAAAATGTTATGTAATTCGAAATCCTTGGCCGGCATCTAGAAAACTTCACTCCCACCTTGGTCCGGCTACGGGTGTTGGCTCCTAAACCCTTATCTTACCTCATATTAAGCATCGTATCGAATTTGACTAAGTATACATTGTACCAATCAATACTAGCCTAGTAGATAGTATACACTAAATTATGTTGATATTCTTTCCATTATCTACCGCCTGGTCCGGCAAGTAGCATTAAGGCGAGTTCTAACGTTGCCATCTGTTTTTAAAAAGACTTCTAAGCGAAAGAATAAGAATTATATACATGCAAGACACTATTCTAGAATCGTTATTTTAGTTAGGTTTTTATCTCATTATTTCCTATGTTTCCACCAACCCGAGTTATGGAGTTTTAGTTATTCATAGTCATAATCACAATATTCAATATATATTAAATAAGAATCATGTCCTTACTCAATGAGAAGATTAATAAAAATCCGAAAGTTTGCTTGATTAATCACCCCAAAAATCACTTTGCAAAGAATATCAAAGTAATCAATATCTCACAAAAGTCTTATGATAATCAAGAATCTAACAATAAGTATCTACTAAGCGATGTCTAACAATACGGATTCTAACAATGATCCAGAGTCTACCCCAAAAACGAGGGTGTTGCATCTATTATCGAAAATATAAAAATCAATTAAACAAGACTCTATTTGCTGGAAGTATGCCAAAAACACGGCTGGGTCGACGGACCTCGCGACGCGATCGTTCATGGTCAAGACGGACCGTCATGGACTCCTTTCGTCCCATACTTATTGCATTCTTTGTGCTATCTTATTACCCTCGCGGCACGTATGACGGACCATCATGGCACAACGGTCCGTCGAGGGGTTTCGTTCCAAAAAACATCAACTCTTGGCATAGGGTACTGGGATATTACTTCTAAAACTTCATGACGAACCTGCAGGATGGACAGCAAGACACGATGGACCGCCACAAGCTTTGTAACCCAGGACTGGTCAGACTACCCATCTCTTCAGCAGCGCCACTACGCATGCCACCTACAGACTTTCACAAGCAGACGGACCGTCTAAGCTCCGTAAGTGGTCTCTTATGCATTTCTTTGTCAAATCTCCGCATTCAGCTTTGGACAGATTTCTACCAAAATAAAAGGAAACTTATATAAAAAATTACCACAAAAAAGGCTTTTGGGAACACAATAAACTTAAGGAAAACAAGTATTAATAATACCGTGAAACCAAGGTATATCAACACCCTCAACTTAAATTCGTGTTGTTCGTCCTCAAGCGACGATTTGAATCAATTACAAAATCTTTGTCACAATAGGATCCATGTTTATCCATTTGCAATTTTTGGCTACAAATCCCAATTAAATTAATCTCAGCAAAGTATTGCAGCTATCACTATAGGCTGATTTATGGGGGATCAGAGCAGACACAGACTCACCATGCACTAACAACTATCCTTTCAATTTTCTCACCGAGGTGACTAAACAATTCCTGGGTTATATTGCAACTAGTGTCCTCACTTTAAAAAACAAAATCCTCATTATTCACACAATTATTTCAGTTTGAGTATAAGGATACTTTCAACACTCGTTCTCAGAACAAAGTCCACACTCATTCATAAATCTAGTGCCATAAGCTTGCCCTTCTTTTCACTCCTTAAGTTCGCTATACAAACTTAGGTCACGAGAGGAACTTTCTTAGCTTGTAACATAGGCTCAGGGTCAGGTAAGGGTATATTTAGGGAACTTTAGTGACTTTGCCCCCTCCTTGAATTCGGCTAAAAACTTTCCACATTCCTATCATTTTATCTCGCCTAGTTTCTCATATTCTTTCACCTTGCTATTTCTCTTCTTTCGTCATTTGTGTAAGTGACTCTCTCTTTCTCTTTTATTTCTTGGATATTTTTATGGGTCTTTACTTCTCTTTAAACTAATTCGGTAGTAACTTACTGTTTGTTCGGTCTCTCTCTTGTTCTTTCAACCCCACTTTCCAGAGCCATTCCTCATAATAACCACCCTTCAAACTCATGGCTTTGCCATGAGTCAAGGTACACATAACCAAAGTTGGGTCAGGGCCAAACGAAGTGTTTACTGCATTAGCCACCCTCAACTTATGCTTTCTGGCATAAGCTGAGATGCACATGTCCAAGGCTGGGACCAGTGCCAACACATTATCCAGAAAAAATCAGTGGGGTGCAAAAAGAAAGGTTTAATTTAAGATCAGATCATTTGGATCAAAAAAGGATAGATTTCATTTGGTTTTCTTTTATTTAGGATAAAATGGGGCTATATGAATAAGGGCTATGATCCTTCCTAATTGTCTAGATAGCTTTCTTTAGCAGGACTAACCAGGCAAGTTTAGCTCAGTACAAATAGTGGGACTCTGAAAAATATCTTCATCACACTCACTTGACATCTTCATCACTCTCCCAGCTTATCAGACACCTAGTTCGAATTTTCAGACTTAGGGTATGCAATGGTGTACCTCTATGTCATGCTTTTAGAGCCAAACATTAATCAGTTACTATGCTAGTCATGCATCATTTTCCAATTGTTAGGAGATTATTTTTATCCATCATGATCCAGATTAAACTTATGTCAAAAGATATAGACATGCCGCGTTCAAAAAAAAAAGTAACAGTCTTTGGGGAAAAAGATTAACACAGGCAGAAAACCCCAAAAGGGATAATGAATGGGCTACTTAGACTTAACCCTAACACTACTTTCATTTACCCCACCCCAACAAAAAACATGCAATTGTCCCCCAATGCATGTAAAAAAAAATTTAAATAATAGAGAGTGGTAGGTGAAGCAACCGTGGCGCACGCAGCATCGATCGCAAATGGGTCTGATTCCCGTGAACCCAGTCCTCTGCAATCTGGACACCCTCAAGTGTGTCATCAAGCAACAACCACCCAATCGTAGTGCCTCCTGCTATTCCCAAGTTCGGGAGCTAGGACGCCCCAGACGCTAACTCTGGATGCTCCAATTGATGCGCATACTCCTCAGCAAGTTGAGGCTCTCCTCGCAGGCCTCATCTCTCGGCGCTCCTTTCTCCGTGCTCGCCGCCTCGTCCTATGGCTTGAACCCTACGACTCTGGATGCCCGAGGGGAAGGTGGTGGAATCTCTGAAGTAAAGGAAATAGGCCCTCAAGCACTGTGTCTTCAGCAGGCTCGACAGAAAGGGGCCTTAGACTTCCGGCTCCCTAGCCTCTAGATGTCGTGTCAATATTGCACGAAGGGTAGCGACCGCGGCCTTGAAGAGTCGACAAAAGCCACTGGAGGGCTGGCCGGGCTAGCACCCCTCGACTCAAAGGCGTCAAGCGCTGGTGGAACCTCAGCGATCTTCCGCTCTGTATACTGGACCATTTCCACTCTAGGGCTCTTATGAGTCAGTTAATAGATCTTGCATCCACGGCTGGATATGATGCAGAAATGTAGCCATTTGCGCCTCTAATTTTTTGACCCTAGCAAGCGGGACCAGCGCCGGTAGAGGGGCTGTGCGAGAGGAGCTCGAGGAAGTGCTAGTACCCGGAATAGACTCGACCGGGGTAGTGTCAGTGGACGCCACCTCTGTAGCCGTGCGGGCCTGGGCTACCGTATCAGCAAGATCATCAGCAAGTGGGGGCAGATCTGGACGGGTCCCTCTGCGTGGAGACAACTCATTGGCCTCATCTCTGATGAGGCCGACGTCAAAAGTGCCCTACGGGGTCTTGAGCTGATCTACGTTCCATATAGGCACAGCTGCGGACCTATAGAGAGAAAAGATCATACACGAGAAAGGGTAAGTAGTAGTGACCTTGAAAGCCCTCTCGTGCATGACTGCCTGTAGAAGCCACGCGAAATCCACCTCGAACCCAGCAATCATCGCCGCCATCAACACTGCTCGATCCCATGTAACGATATTATCAGCGGCTGTGGGGGAAAGGCAGTGGTGGACAATCAGCCACAAGAACTTCGCCGTGAAATTTAGGTTGGCCTTCTTGATGGCCCCCTTTGGCTCCGTCAGCCAGTCGGAACCCTCTCCATTAACTGACAGGTGCAGGGCCATCCACCTCTAGGTGGTCTCTCTCAGGGATGGCTCGCGCATGAACTAGCCAACTTTAACAATCTGCCATCGATAGTCAAACTTGGCAGTGAGAGGGGTCCGAGTAGCATCAACACCCTCGCCGTATAGAAACCGGCGGATGGAAGGCAGGGAAATGTCAACCTGCACGCCCCGTACTTGGACCTGCTCCAGTGGGGCCTATTTGCAGGGGTAGCCTTCCTATCTATCTGTTATCGGAGAGTCGCTACGTAGGATGCGTAGAACTCTCGAACCATTTCTTCACTGTAACGTCCCAATGGACGTGCTGTCCACTCCAGGAGATGCCTGGTGAAGAGATTGTGGAATCAGGCATCATCGGGAGACTCCCTGTAAGGACCCATCGCTCCAAGGTGAGTGTTCGTGTCATAACTCCTTTGTCAGTGAGGAACTTGGCGTCCGAGTAGACTTGAAATTTCCCGTCGACACACCACCAGTTAGGCTGGTCAGTAGCTGGGGTGGGGGCCTGAGCTGGTGAACCTTATGTGGATTCTGAACTGTCAGCCTCATCAGACGAGGCCGACGCTGCAGCGGTGGCGAGTGCGGGAACCTCAACAGAGAGGCTTCCTCCAACCAAGAATCCGTCCTAATGAGCCACTCTTCTTCTTATTTGGTGGCTGACCCCGGAGGGTCTGTGCCGTCATATTTCACGCTCCTCACAGACTTGGGAGGCAGTTCTACTCACGGATTGCCACCTTTGTTTGTGGTGTGGGCTCTGGGAAGTACGTGAAAGCACGGTAAGGGGTGGAGAGTCTGGGGGAACTTATCGGGTTCGACACTCTCATCATCTATAGCCAATGGAACATGTGGGCAACGGGGCGGGCACAAACTTCAATCGCCCGCTGCATATGATTTTGATCTTGCTTGAGGTGCCATAGTAGATAGTACCTGTAAAGGATCACCATTAGTACGAGAAGTGGAAAACAAGACAACAAAACACACCAGAAAAAATTAAAACGTAATGTCATTTCTATGGTAACAGTGACACAGACGAGTCCTGTGACGACTCATCCAGGAACTAGGACGGATCTCCATGGGGGTCCAGTGTTTCTTACTGACAGGTATATATGAGAGACCCTTAAGGAGAGTCTCTGACTAGTATGACGGTCATTATGCCAGGACAGCCTCATAGGTCCGCATCCATCGTATGGTGTCCGTCAGGGACAACTTAGAAAAAATGAGAGACCCTTAGGAGAGGGGGGGAGAATACAAAGCTACATTACTAATAACTATAGAATTGGGCGTAGACCGATGACGCGCTCTAAAGATCTCTTACCATCATAACGGTCATGCTGATGACCGTCGTGGTACGACGGTCCGTACATGGTTCCGTTAAAGAACACTTAGAAGAGTGAGAGACCTTTATAGAGGGGTCTCTGGTGTCATAACGGTCCTGCAGGATGGACCATCGTGGGTACGACGGTCCTCACATGTGACCCGTTGACGGACACTTAGAAAAAGTGAGAGACCCCAGAAAGAGGGTCCTGACAAACAACCAGAATGGTTTTGTGTCAAGCAGACCGTCATAACCGCATTAAGGACCATAGAACAAGATGGACATAGAGTGTGTGGTTAGGCGCTTTTGGAATGGACCCTACACGGTCCGTCAATGGTAACGACGGTCCGTCATCGGGGTCCCCGTTCTTAGATCAGTAACAAACTGGTGCACTATTCATCCCCCATGACCCAAATCAAACTTGCATGTTTTTGACCTACATTGTCTAACCCAACTACCTATAAACTGTAATGAAGCGAAAGCACCTATGTCTAGCCTTTGTAAACATGGCACTTTCGAAACATTTTAACCTATGCTAGACAGAACTTATATAAAGAAACGAACATATCACGCAACCTAAGCTAATACTAATTAAGAAACAAAAATGCAAGATAAATGAGTAGAAATAGAGCCACATACCGTATAATTGGGGAAAAGGAAAAAGGACAGTACTCGGTGCCAGGAAGACAACCCACAACAACGCACTCCGACTAGAGATTATCACTTTTTAGGGTTTTGAGAATTGTGGCGGGCGGGGGGGGCAATGATCGTTTGATATAGGTAGAGTTGTAAAGTTGAAAAGAGAGGTAATGGGAGTAATAATGAGGAATGGCGGTGAAATGAGGGTTGGAGTTTAAAAAATTGTGAAATTTTAACTTTATAATAAACTCCAACCAGGTCGGGTCCGGGTAAACCCTCACTTAACACGCGATGATTCCCCGACGACGGTCCATCGCAGTTGTACGACCCGTCCTTGGTTCCGTCTTGTGTCCCTGTTTGAAAATAACAGAAAGACGTACCTGGTACGCACGGCGGCAACGACGGTCCGTTTTTTTTTCCCCGGAGGCGTCCCTAGTCTCCGTCCGCTGTTCCGTCGGACTGCTGCAAGTAATTTCTCTACAGAATTTTCCTGGTGATATTCCTGTAAATTTAGAAAACCCCTTAGTAGAAAAATGCTACCAATTAACTAAAAAGACAATAAGTTTGGGTTTCCTCCCACACGCGCCTGATTTACTGTGCTGCATGACTGGGGACACTTTGATTACTCAGACTTCCATCAAGATGGTATGCCTCAAGCACTTTCTTCGCCGATTCCAGCCTTCACAAAATAGATTTTATAAAATTATGCGCTGTCCCTATCACCTTGAAACCCACCCCTCCTTAGTTTCCAACTTAACTGCTCCATGAAGGGAATAGTTTGGTAACCCACGTATGACCCAGTCATTTTGGACTGAGCTTTGCCCGAAAAAAAAACCAAGCGCAACCTGTAATTAATAAAAGCAACATCCCGAGCCTAAACTCTCGTTTCTCAATTTTGTTTGTCATGGTACTGTCTTCTTCATCATTTCTTTTGTATAACCAGGGCTGAGCTTTCATAGGATTAGGCGAAATTCATCGCTTCATTCAACCCATATAACGTTGTTCTGTCGCTTCGCTCCAATCCATTTTCAACTCTTCATAACCCACATGGCTTATGATCTAACTCAACCGGCAAGAGACAACTTTCCCCAATATACAAGTTGGGTATGAACATACTATGGGAGTCTCTTGCTGTCCGGTAGCCCAACAAGAGCTATCATCAAGTCTCCTTGACCATCCTTTCTAACTAGCGGTCACTTTTTTTGCAATATCTGTTTTGATCTCCCTATTGCTCACTTCAACTTTGCCCCTGTTTGAGGGTTGTAGCTTGTCCACTTATGGCAGAACCCCATAATTCTCAATAACCCCTTGAAACAATCTGTTGCAGAAGTGAGCCCCCATCACTAATTCATGGCCCCTTGGTGTCCAAAAACGAGAGAATATATTCTGTTTTTTCAGAATGCATTGACACTCTTCCTTCATTGTTTGCGAGGAATGGATTCGACCTATTTAATACATATCAACTGCTAACTAAGATGTACTTCATCCATGAGAACTCACAAAAGGGCCATAATGTAAATACCCCAACAACATCAAATAACTCAATCATAAGAATGTGGGGTTAGAGGGATCTCTTGTTTCTTGAAAATGTCCGCCATCTCGTTGGTCTATTCACATGCTTTAGCAAACTCATTGCATCTTATGCAATAGTTGGCCAATAGTACACATTGTAATATATTATGCGTTTCGGATACCACTGATTTCCAACCACGGGTGGGAATTGCATAGCTCCCACACACTCAACATCTCACTTCTGGCACCAAACGCCGAATTGTAAGCCCGTCATGCCCAACTCCTATACAAGTAATGTGTTCATACCAAAATATTCTTCACATCCGTACATTACTTTTTTTATTTGGATGAAATGAAATTTCTGATGGAACAATATCACTAGCCAGATAGTTCGCAAATCTGCGAACCATGGACCCGTCTTGTGAAGCAGCCAATACATGCTCATCGGGAAAGTATCATCCCAATGTCATCTTATCGCCCTAACTCTCTCATAGATTTCGATCCTATAGAAGGACAAGTGATCAGCAACTTATTTTCAGTTCCTTTCTATCCATCACTTCACAGTCAATTCTTGTAGCATTAATCCCAACGCCCCCAGCAGGTTTCGCATCCTTTCTTCACCATCAAATATCTCAATGCTGCGTGGTCAGAGGCACTATAACTCTAGTACCTAGCCATAGGGATCGTAAATTCCCCTCAAGCACAGACCTACTGTGCAAACGGAGTTTCTTGCTCGTGTTACTATGTTATTTCTTCTGAGCTTTCATTTAGGTTACTATCATAGTAAATGGTGGTAAAGTATTATTGTTTTTCCTCTGTCCCAATCTACACCAAGACCACCCCACTGCATCGCACATCACCTCAAATGGACTGTAAATCCACAGAAATAATGATAGCCTCACTACACCATTTTTCTTTTAGCTCGACGGAATGAGCTTTAAGACAGGATTCATCAAACCAAAATTTGTACAATCTTTCTCCCGCACCTTTGCACAATGGATGTGGCAATCTTTGAAAAGTCTTTGATTAAATCTCCGGTACAACCTGCATGCCCAAGAAAGCTTCTCACACATTGTCACAGAGATCGTGGGGAAAGTCTCTCTATTACTTCTACTTTTGATCTCGATAAACCTCTATATGGGGGGCCTTTTCCCTGAAATCGATGCCCCAACCCAATACCCTCTTTCACCATGAAATGATACTTTCCCATTTAGTAATAGTACTAAATTGCAGTCTCACATCTCTTACGACCTCAGATAAATTGTCAAACACTCACGCTCGAAAAATCACACCACCACAGAAAAATACTCCCATAAAAAACTCCTCCTCTTCTATAGTATCCTCCACCATGGTCAGAAAAGCTCGACATCATACATCTCTGAAATGTGGCGGGTCTTGCACAACCCAAGGACGACATTCTTTCCGGAATGCAAAGGTCTCATATAGACAAGTAAAGTGGGTTGTTCTCTTGATCTTCTGTGTCAAATAGAAAGTCTTGATTATAACCCCTTAATATCCATCAGAAAATAGTAACCACAACCATTTTCCCTGCAGTCTATCCAAACATCTGATCCATGAGGGTAATAGGCAAGTGCTTTTTGTGTCCAGAAGTTATTTGCGTTAACCATACACACAAACAACACCGGTCCAATCCAGTAACCGGCGTTCTCATTGGAACATTTCATTGTTTTCGTTGGGGACACAGCATTCCCCTTTCTTAGGTAACACTGAACAGGGCATATACCCAACTACTAACTACTATCGGGCATTGGATAGATTACCTCCGGCATCCAAACACTTAAATGATTTTCCCTTCTTTTCCTTCTTCCACGGCCTCTTGCATAAGGAGGATCTAAGCTCTCTGTGCTCAATCTTGCTTATACCTGATTTTTGCTTTTTTGAGAGCAAATACCAAGAGGGCTCCCAATAATGTCCGCAATAGTCCCACCAAACAGATCTTTTGAACCTTTTTAGCCCTTTACACCAAACTCCGAACTTGTTGTTTCATATTCCATGTCTGATGGCAATGCTTACCGTCAAAATTGTCACCATTATCCTAAAGCAAATTCATACCTGAGATGAGTGGGAGAGCTTTTAGTTCTAATTTTGGAGCCTCCCTCTAAGATGGTTTCGCAGGTGGGGACTCGCCATTCTTCTATCTAAGCTCAAATTCTTTCTTCGTTGTAAACCAAACATCACCTGCGGTCAAGAGCCCTCAACTATGACTCATACTCTTCAATCAATCGCTATCAAATTCATTATCATTGCCGCTAAGGCTTCTACACCTATATGTTCTTCGATTTGTGTCTCAGAAGTCCTCAACCCATGTTTTTAGATAGAGCAGATACCTATTGGAGCTCTACCACTCTGCTTCGCACCATTGACGCTATAATGTTAAAGTCACTTCCTCTGTTTCAACCAAAAATTTCATCTGCCCCTTTTTCCGGTCTACTATGGCTCTTTCCCGTATCCGAATGGCCTCCCAAAAATTTGGGCACTTCAAAAGTGACTTCACACTCAAGAATACACAATCTTTCGGAAATATTAACGCTTTCAGTCAACTTTTTACTAGCACATCGTGGAGTTCACCTATAGGCCTATTTCTGTTCGATCAAGTCCATCATGATCTCACGCAGTGGTCTTTGGATCACCCAACCCAACCTTCTTGTAAATCAGAGGGGGCATGATATTTATTCTTGACCTCAGACAACTAAACTTTCGCAAATGTATATCCCCGATTGTACAAAGAATAGTGACGCACCCGATCTTCTTCATTTTGGACCCAAGATCTTGTAGCAATAGCACTAATCTGCATTCTTATCTCATCCTCAAATTGACGCGATCTTTTTCCTTTTTGACCAGCATAATTCATAAACGTGGTGTAACAGGACATTTGTTTCTACAAGTTAACCAAAGGACCTTGATCGAAAGTTTGCTTCAACATTGTTATAAATCCCGATATTTTACCATCCTCGGCTCTTTTTCAATAATATTTGAGGAAATGGGGGTGGTGGCCTAGGCATTGGAAGTTACCTTTTTAGGATTCAACATCTTTTGCATTGTTATCCTCTAATTTCCACTCTCACATCTCCCACTTTATCGTATCTTTTGTTACCCTTTTTTCTCATTAACGGCATAGTGGGTCAAGGTTTTGCTTGCCCCCCGTGAGTAGTAATTGCCAATACATGTCCATCATTTTTCGTATTTTGGATAGTGTTGCTAGAAGAGTGTCCGGTTGCCGTGTTTCACAGTTTGCAGATAATTGGGCGCGCAATTGTAACCAAGGTGCCTAATCGATGATTGGCGTGTATCGACTTTTTGCCGCAATACCCGCTTAACTCATTCCTCAACTCTTTATTGTGCTCATCACTAGCATCGAACCTCCTAATCATTTTATGCAACATATCCTCAACTCGTGACATACTACCCTCCACCATCCCTAGAGTAACTTCACTATTTGAGGAGAACATAGATCCATTCTGTCATTTTCTATTACCAGAGGTAACCCCTGTTGAGTTGTTGTCCTGATGGTAGTTTCCCATCTCGGAAACATAATGACGCCTCACGATTGTAGTACCATATTCAAACTTGTCCCTCTAGCCTTGGCGCCATTCTCCTGATTAGGAGCCTTGGCACTTGGTCGGAAACCCCCCGTCTTTTTCATTTACTATTACTGCATAGGAATCCTCCTCATACTAGCACTCCCTCATTTTGTGGTAGTGTTTCGACCGTAAGTTGACCACCTTTAAGCTTTATCTGCACCCCAGTGACATGTTTTAGTACCAGACCCTAGCTCTTTTCTCATCTTAGCACCTTTATTCGCGAATCTCATCTGTGGCTGGTTATAGTGGACTGCACTGCGAAGGTGTCTCCCTGTATCAGACTCCTAGTCCTCCAGCTTTATTATTCGCGGGAGATTTTCTCTAATTTTTCGGCATTTCACATAAGGACATTCCTATAAGATCCACTCTGCTATATGGTCCAATCCAGCTTTCATTATTTTCATCCTGTCCTTCCGAAAGAAATATTCCTTCAGTGACTCATCATCTAATCGGTGTTTTGGAAACTTCTCATAATTAGGTGAATCTATCCCAATAACTACTAAACTGCTCCCTGGTATGCCACAAAGTTTTCATCACCTCTATCTTTGTGTTTTAGTTCTTGGAGACCGGATCATATTGTGCTAAGAAACATCCCTTAGTTGGTTCCAAGTGAAGCATTGGGTTGTATGCGAGCTCAGTGAACCCTCTAGCAGCCCTCGTCAGTAAGATAGGAAACACTCTGAGCCCTATATTACATCTAATCCAAATCAAGGCCTCCCTACACAGCTTTTACACACTGCCCTTACTTAGCATAGGGCAGTGGATCTCAGAGGTGAGCCCTGAAAACAAACCCTGGCATTGAGCATTTTTGATTAGGCTTCTAGTTACCACAAAGTGTGGGCCTGTGGGGTAAGGAGCAAACCTAAGGGCCCATCGGAGTCTAGCTATGTTCCTCATGTCCTCTGTATATTCGCTTGGGGCCGTGGAGCGTAGATTTATCCCCTCTGTTTTGTTCACCACCAACCAACAAAATAGAAAAACAATCCCATCGAAGTACAAACTGACCATGAACATGCACCGTAGCTGGGATTTCGTGGTTCGGATCATTCTCATTTATTCCCAAGTTTTCGATTCATAGTGCGCATTGTACGCTATAATTGGCGATCGTTAGGGAACCAAGGGTTCTCGTCTTCTACGTGTATTTGGCCATACAAGGAGATGTGATGAAAAAAAATTAAAAATAATAAAATAAAGTAAAATCTAGAAAATATCAACTAAACCTATAGTAATAGAGTTCAAGTTTAATCTAAAAAGCTACTTTCCCCCGGTGCACAGGCACCATATTGATACGCTCAAACTTACTCCTCAAATAAGAAGTAAGCGTTCGGTGCCATAAATACCTCCGAACTAGTGAGGTGGGATCGTTTCCAGAGGAAATAGTCTAGACTTAACTTCAACCGGGTGATTACTATTGTTCAGTCATGACTATCCTTGAAGTACAAAAATAAAAGGGGGGTTTCTATTTCTAAATGAATAAATAACTAAAGAATTGAAAGAGACACTTAAAGTTTTGAATGTTGAATTTTAAGCAATTAATCACAGAACTAGGGTTTTACGGTTCCCCACAGGTTCATAATGATCATTCAACTATAACAAATTCTTTTCTAATATCTTGTCATGCAAATTAATAGTTATGTACATTTCTAATCCTTGTGCGCATCCTAGAAAATCTCACTCCACACCTGGTCTGGCTCGTGTGTTCTATCCTAAACCCTATCTTTTACCCTCATCTTAAAGCATCATATTCGATCTTTGACTCAGTTATTACCCTCTACCACTCAATCATATTAGCCTATTCATGTTAACCTAAATCTATGTTGATAATTATTTTGCCTATAATCTACCTCCTTGGTTTCGGCCAAGTGGCATTCAGGCGAGTTCCAAACGTTTCCATTCTTTAAAAAGACTATCTGCGAAAGAATTATTATAAATGCAATACACTATTCTATAATCGTTATTTGTAGGTTTAGGTTTTAATCTTATAAATTTGCCGATGGCTCCCCCAACCCTAGTTGGTGGAGTTTAACTTACTCATTGGCATAATCACAATATTCAAATATCTTAAAGAGATTCCCATAATGTACTTTACTTCAACGAAAAAATATTAAAATCCGAAAGTTTGCTTGATTTAATCACCAAAAAGCACTTAAAAAAGAATCTCAAAATAACAATAATCTCCCCAAAATCTTAATGATATCCACGAATCTAACACAGTATCGACTACTCGATGTCTAATCATGAATCCATTAGTCTAACCCCAAGACTGGTTTTTTTTCGAACTATTTATTAACATCAAAATCATAATTACAACAAGGTACTCTATTTGCTGGAAACTAGCCAAACGTGGCTGGTCACGGACCTCGTGACGATCGTCATGGTCAACGACGGACCGTCAGGACTCCGCCGTCCCATACGTATGCACTTTCTTATGCTTCTACTCTTCATTACCCTCGACGGCAAGTATGACGACCGTCATAGGCACAAACGGTCCGTCTAGGGTCTTCGTTTCCAAAACACTTTCAACTCTTGGAATATGGGTACAGGGATTACTTCTCTTACTTCATGACGAACCTGCTGGGACGGACCGTCATCGACCCGACGGATGTCACAATCTTTCTTAACCGCACCTTGGTCAGATTCCCCATCTTCCTTCAGCGATTGCACTACGCTTCCACCTACGACCGGCACAATCACGACGGACCATCATAAGGTACGTAGGTGGTCTTTCTGCATTTCTTCTTCGCTCAAATCTCTGATTCATCTTTGGCAGATTCCTGCAACATAAAAAGAAATTATATAACAATTGCACAAAAAGGCTTTTTTACACACTAAACTTAAGGAAAAAGTATTAATAATACCGTGAAACCACGGTATATCAGAAACCAGCCCAACCTACGATTGCCAATCGAGGAATAGTAGATCAGTTGACGCCTCGCAGGTGAGGGGCGCAGGTTGAAACTTAGGAGTGGGAGGTTTCCATCCCTTTTGACCAGTCTTTGTCCCAAACCACGGACAAACAGGACTGTTCGTTGGTTGCGTGATGGTTCGTAGGTGACCAGGTGTCGATGGTGCTTGCAATTTTGCAGGTTCAATGTTAAGGGAAGGGGCGAAGTGGTAATTCCACGCCACATCCAAATAAATGTTTGGGAGGTTTCCTAAGGGTATTCTAGGTATTTTAAGTGGGTTTTTAAGTCCTAACTACCTAGATGAATTCGTTGTTCTAAAATCAAAACCCAAAACCTCTAAAGAGCTCTCTAAAACTCCTTTGAAGCTTGAAGGTTGAATTATCCACCAATTTCTCTAATTTTCGTTAATTAACATAAGTTAAGGTATGGTTCTTCATCTTTGGAACTCTTTTCTTCAAGGATCCAATCTTCAAAGTAATTTCTAAAGTCTTCTAAAGATGAACTTGTCCAATTTTGTAATCTATCTATCTGTTCTTGCATTAAAGGTTTTGAATCATTGAAAATTAATTGAATTATTGTTAATTAGATGATTTTAACTCAAATTCTCTACGAACCCATGTAATTCATGAACCCTAGTTTTTGACTACTTTGTGGGTGACTTTATTGTGTCTTAATGCTATTGAATTATTGTGTAGATTGATTAGGGATATTGAACTATGAATGAATCATGCTTGAATTATTAGTTGGATTTCCTAAATTCATAAATTTATGTTGTATTATCTTTCATTCATTGTTTACTTTAAGTATTGGATTGAATTGGTGATCATGACCATGGGTAAGGACCTTTTGTTATTGTATTGGATGATTTATATGTGGATTGAAGTGGTTAGAATGGACTGGTGGTACGGTGCCCTAATTCTATTCATTTATGTAATTTAGTATTATATTATGTTGTAAATTTTATGGTCCACTTTTGGTGGCGGTGCTATGTATTTTACTTGTGAATTATGTGGCCTTGTCAGTGTTACTTTATGAATTATGATGATCATGACCTTGTCGGCATTACATTATATTATGATAAATTATTTAGTGACTTATGTGAAGTATGATCATATCTATCTACTTTTGAGTAATGTGTGTATATGTCTCTTCTATTGACATTACGTGATCATGTTAGACTATGAGTATGTCCTTATGTGTGTAGTCTTAGAGTTGGTGCATGATTCTTCCTAATTGACTATATGAGTCTTGTGATGGTTATGTTGATGATCCAATGGTAGTGTATAGGGTGAACTTAAGTTGACTTAGTTGTTCTTATGTGCTTGGAAGATATGTTATATATGATAAGGTGAAGTATTGATGTTTCTTGTT
Organism: Solanum habrochaites; assembly: GCA_027704765.1. Lineage (NCBI taxonomy): Eukaryota > Viridiplantae > Streptophyta > Magnoliopsida > Solanales > Solanaceae > Solanum > Solanum habrochaites. Next base: position 47,081,618 of record JAKWJA010002493.1, on the reverse strand, counting down.
TAGGTAGACTTAAGTCCCTCTTATTTATGCTTGAATGATATATGAATATATGATCTCTTGACTAGGAAAGATTAGTTCACCCTTGTCTTGTATGTGAGACCTTGAATGTTGCTAAGAAGGTCCTTTTTGTGGAACCTTCAAGCTAGTTGTAAGGTTAAAATATCCTTGAAGTCGAAAGCCGTAAAAGTGTCCTTCTTGTGTGAATGGTGGAATTAGGGATTGATTGGATGGAAGGGCGTGAAGTCATCCTTAGGAAAGCCATTGAGCTATTCTCTTGACCATTGTAAGGCAACCCCAGGGGACCTCTTTTGTAAGGTGAATGTGATTGAGTTGTGTACTTGATATGGAACGTCTTAATGTACTCCTTTATGTGAATTAATCTATTAGAACAAAAGCTAGCATCGAGTGAGTATGGTTAGGTCAGTTTCTCTATTTGAATCATGAGAATGGAGAATAAAGGAACCCTTCATATTCCTTAACCATAAGAAAACATGGGTGTATCCAGGTTCTACCATTGGCAAGTAGAACACCCTTTATCGGAGTAGGGTTGACTCTGGATATCATGCATAGCTACCATGGTCTATGTCGGTTATTGTCTATTCTCATCATATGGGATACCCACTAGTATTTGAGAATTTCTATGAATATTAGGTGGTGGTATGGAAAGCTATCTAGATATCGAACGACTAGGCTTTGAAAATGTTAGTGAATGAGTCTTAGGTCTTCTCCAAGAACATTACTTGAATGTCCTTATATTTGGAATGTCTCTTAGATGAACTAATGAAGATAACGACTTGAGTTTGAAAGCATGTAAACGAATAAGTACTTACCTAGAGTATTTAAGGGTTGTCTAGTTAAGGTGTGAAATGGGGATAGAAATGGCACTTCATATCTTACTAGGAACGTCTTAAGACATCCTCTAGATGGGAAGTTGGTTGATACATTAGACATAAATAAACTTCGGTGCTTAAGGATTATTTAGGTAACTTGAGAGGGTTTATGGGCGTTCTCGTCTTGATTTTTACTTAAGTATGTTTTTTGATTTATTAAGGTAACTTGGAGAGGGTTGATGGCGTTTCTCTTCTTGATTGTAAAACTTCCAGTGTGTTTTTTGATAACCTTAAAATTTGAGTAGAATGCATATTATAATATATAGAAATATATATATATATATTATATATAAATCTTATATATAGATATATATATATATATATTATTGTAATGATGTGAGAAGAAAAATCTTACTCTAGATATCTAAAGGATTCATGTTATGGTGTTTGGTGTATTATAAGTGTATTTAACTTGTTATAATGTAGTGCGAAGAATCATTTAGGTGTGGGCTTAGAAGAGGATGTCTGGGAGTGTCCCTTCTTTGTCTTACTTAAGTGAAGTCTTAGGCTACCCTTTTAGTGAGAGGAATTGCATGCTAAATGGTTTTCACTATAAGCTGTGAATCTTGAAGTACTTCACTGTAAATATAAATGTTTCATTGTAATGTATCCTTACACAGTGAAAAAATGCTTATGTGGATATCTTATGTGTTCCAAAGTTGTTAATGATTGTCTTTATATGCTAAATATCTATGAAAGCTTTAATTAAAAGACCATGTTTCCATTAAAATGTCCATTTTCATGATTTTATGCATTAAGCTATACATAGTACAAGTGTTTGTATTAATTCCATACATTTGTTATATCTAAAGGTGTAGGTAGAATGTGATAAGCGTCTTAAAGTAAATCTTGGAATCTAGTTATCGTTCAAGCAAGTAGAAGTATGTCCTCACTTGACTCGAGGGCATAATCGTGCTTAGACTTCTTATGTCAAAGTATTGTAATAGATATTCGATTGTTATATTCGTATTGTATGGGCCCTGTACCAAGTATTTCTTGAGTCTAAAGATGGATTATGTTGAGATTTAGTGTTTTATATTATTTTTTTTGTATGAAAGATGTTTTAAGATATTTCATGTGAAAATTTTCAATTCTGCACTACTTTCCATAAATGTATGCAATGAATTATGTCAAAGAGATTATCCAAGACCTCTGAGAGGTCAAGTACATCGTGCCATGCCTTCCTGGTTCGTGGCTTTCGTGTGTTTAATGATCATTTGGTTCTGAAATTAGTGTGTCTTGGTTGTTTAAAGTAAAAATTAACTTTTTCTGGCAAACTAAAGGCTAAAAATTTATGAAACCTTTGGTACATTCTCGTTGGCTTTTTGATTTTTGGTGTTATTAGCGTTGTTTAGGAATGAATGACATAATTTGTGGTCTATTCCTCCCTTTTCTTGTTCTGCTAATATCACTTTACTTTCAAAATAGGAACTTAATCTAGAAAATTAGTTAATATAGAGTAAATGTTAGAAATGAAACTAGTTCATCTTGGTTACCTTATTCTACAATAGGCAATGCTTTGGGATAATCGAATTTGTGGTAATGTATAAATTTTCATTCTATGTTCCTAAGAGAATTTTTCTTAGTTCTTCTTATTATAAATTGTTGATTCATACTCGCGCCTTGTTATAAAGATCATCTTGTCCAAATGGAGTGTGGACTTAACTTCTACTATTTGGACTAACTACTATATTGTTCTGCTAGAAATATCATTGAAAATTCTTGTTGTTGTCTGAGTTTGAAAATTCCCTAAAAAGTTTATGCTTTGATGCCTTGTTCTTTGGTCCTAAGCTCATTCTTACTGATAGTGGTGTGCTATGTGAGTGTTTGGGGGAAAGGAAAAAAAGGGAAAAGAAAAAAAGGAGGGAGAGGTCAAAAGAAAGAGAGAGAGAGTAAGAAAGAAAGTAAGAGCAAGGAAGTTTGGACAGGGGATGGGAGGAGATGGTTAAGTGATTTTGTCATTCAGTTTATAATTATATCTTTGGTGAATTAATAATGTAAGATTTTTCCTCCACGGTTTATATTATTATTTAAATAGATTGCGAAGATTAAATACTACTCTCTTTGGCCTGAGAGGTTACCCGTTAAGCTCAGACTAGACATATAATGTTAATTGGTTTGCCTCGCTTGTGTACAACTGATTGTTACATTTTCTCTATCACTCACTGGTATAAGAGTATGTTTGCTCGCTAATACTTATTGTTACCTTATTGTTTCATATAAATGATTGTCTAAAATCATATGGTCACTAGTTAATTGTCTTAGAGTCTTTGTAGTTTGAAATTTTCAAATATTACTTTAGGTTTATAACTGCTTGATTTTGATAATAGCTTTTAATAATCCAAAGACATTGTAGTGTCATTTGTTTATGGATTCAAGGTTTGATAACATACATTGTCTTTTATCATGCTTATATTAGTATATGTGTATAACTAAAACATTATGGTTTTATTGGATGTTTTTTTCTTAACATTAGACAGCAAAACTCCTACTTAGTAATTTTCTCTCTTGTTTCATGGAAATATGTCTGAGTTTAAAATCATATACGACTCCCATTCCTTTCGCATTTCAGAAAAGTCATAAAGACTCATATTTCCTTCCATCGAGTAAGCCGACCACTAAAATCGATGGACAGGTCCCAAAGTTGAGAAATTCAAAGCAGGGAGATTTAGAGAGTTGAAAGAGATTGAGCCTTGGCCCACTCTTTATTTTTCTAAAATTGTATTTTTCTATATTGTCCCTAAGCCCTTTCCTTTTTAATATATATTATTATTATTATTGTTTTCTTAGAATTTTAGGATAGGTGAAATATTGGACCTAAGACCCAAAGAAAAGTAATCATTTTATGTTAGCTTAGGACAGGTGCAACTCTAATGGGTCTAAGGCCCATAACGAAATAACCCCAAATACAGGTCCAGGAGGACAGAAACCAGATTTGGGCCCAACTCTCTTTCCCTATTTACTTTACTGTGCTTATTTTGTTTTTTAAGCAATTGTTGATTAATCTTAGGGTTGAAAAGATTCAAATCACCTAAGGATTCTTATTTCCTTTTAACAACTCAACTAAGTCGATCATCTTTCAATAGACTTAAATAATAAACTTTTGCAAACAAATATCTCACTTAGATAGTAAGTCAATATTTTCCTTTAAAAGGATTCTAAAGAAGTTTTAATTCAAATTAAGTTAAAATTACTTTTAGCCAAGTAAATTAATCATTGATAACCGCGTATTAGTAGGTATTTAGAGTGCCTTAAACCCCATCTCGAAGTTCTAATAAGAACCTTTGAAACCCCTTAAATATTTTCAATGGATTTATTGTTTTTATGCTTTGAGAATAAGTTTTCTTGATTTTTTCTTAAAAAATAAAAATTCAACTTGCTCTCTCAACCCAGTCGTTATAAATATTTTTTATAATAAAAGCGAAAAAAGGATGATCCTGGGTCTCTCAAGTATTAAGAAAATCTAAATAATTGAAATCAGTCATAAAAACACACTTCATAATTTATTCATCATTACATGGGCTTAGAAAAACCTTTGAACAAGGAACCCATGCTTTGGAGTGAATTTGTGCAAATTTTATCTAAAAACGGTCTAATGGAAATCATTGATAGAACTGCTTGAATGAAAGGTTATCCAAGGATAAAGAGTTACCATACCTTATTGATTTAAGACCCATAAAATAATTTGAAAACCCATATCCTAGCTTGAGCTTGGTCTCCAATGGAGCTTTGGGGGAATCTATTTGGGAAAGAAGGTTTTTGTTTTGAAGAAAGAGTTATAATTCTAGGTTTAGCGGTTTTAACCAACTTAAAATACCCAAAAATAGATAAAGGAGGAACATCCTAATTGTGTTTCTTGTAATTATTTATAGGCAGAAAGGTTTGTGATGATTACATGATGCAAAAACAGCTTAAGGGCTTTATGTTCTGGGCGCGAGACACGCAAGCACCTCCCAAAAGGGTGTTGCCTGCACGCTGCCTCGGCAGCCTCTTGTCCAAAGCTTGGGTCCTACTTGAGGACTCTTAGGTTGGTCTTTGGGGAGTCATGCCCAGACATTTTGAACCATAAACTCAATTATTAAGACACTAGGGTGACTTCTACTGATTTTAGGCTCCAACCAACGCACTGAAATAAGAAAAACTTACTAGAACACAATAGCACACAAAAGACTTGTTTCCGGACGTCTTGGTCGTCCTTTGACGTTAGAGTTCCAAAATATTTAAAACTGACTTCAAAGGCTGAACTTCCTTATTTTAAAAATTCATTAACCCATAAAACTCATGTGAGACTCAATGATCTTTCATCCACAAAATGATGGGCAAGTAGAGCATAATATCCATATTTGGAAGATATGTTGAGAGAATGTGTAATTGACTTCAAGGGACATTGGGATGATCACTTCCATTTGATTGAGTTCTCATATAACAATATTTATCACTAAAATATTAGTATGGATCCATTTGAGGATCTATATGGAAGGTGTATATCTCCAATAGGTTGGTTTGAGAAGGGTGAATTTTCCCTATTAGGTACCAAAATGGTAAATGGGGGTATGAAAAATTTGACTTATTAGAGAAGGTTGAAAATGCCTCAAAGTCTATAAAAATCATATGCCGATGTTAGAAGAAGATATCTTGAAATTGATGTTAATGATTGAGTCTATTTGAAAATTTCACCCATGAAGGTGAATAAAATTTAGTAAGAAAGGGAAGCTTAGATTACCTAAATATGTGCAGAACATATCAACAAGGTTTGATAGCGTATTAGCAAGGTTTGTTATTAACTTAAACTTTATTTGCCTAAACAAATTGTGAAGTCAAATCGTACATCTAGTTTTTCATGTCTCCTTTTTTAAGAAATATGTGGGAAAACTGCCATCTATAGTTCCTTTAAAAGGTTTATAAGTTAAGGAGATTTTTTCTTATGAGGAGGTTCTGGTTAAAATCTTAGATAAGAAAGTTAAGAAGTTGAGAAATAGGAAAGATGCTTCGGTGAAAGTTATTTTTATATGAATTAGTTAGTTGAGAGTGCTACTTATGGAACCGAAGGACGATTGAATGTCCCCTTATCATTACTCTATTCCCTATGAATCCCTACTAGTTGAAGGCTTCAAATAATTACCATCATAGGGGGTTTACCTCATTGGGCGTCATGATGTACTTAAATATATTCAACAAATGATTTTCCTCATTATCCCATGCAATCAAGAAAAAAATCTTAAGTTTTGAGAAATGAAATTACATAATGGATTCCTACATATTTTATGTGCATTTGAGTATGAGTTAGATTGGAATGTAATGCTGTGAAAATCCCTCCTCGAATATTGTTGCATTTATGATGATTGCATCATATTGGTTGTTTGATATAGAGTTTCTACCTTCAAAATTATATATCTGGCACTCACATCAAGAAAGAGGAAAAATGATCTCAAGGGGGAGATAATGTAACACCTCATATTCAAAAAGGTAAGTGACAAGTTTTTTTCCAGAAATAAGGTGTCAGTCCGAATAAGACACCTATGGCTCGTGGAATGACACACACACTAGAGGTAAGGTCAATAATTTGGCCAGCCAAGTCTTTTTTCAAAAAAATCAAGTTTCAGCACTTTTTCTAGGGTTCACCAAGATAGTTCGTCATGCCAGTGCAACAGCTAAGATAGTCTGTAAGATTAGGAAATCCCAGTCTAACAAAAGGGGATTCGAAGTGAGAATAAGTTTGAACCCATGGTCTATCATTGGGAACACAGTTCGTGTGTGGGTCTCGTTAGTGAAGATTCAAGGATCAAGGTCCCTGAACCAATTGACAATCGACCAGGATTGCCCGTTGGTGGGACCACCGGCTACAAATCCCCACCTTTGATGGTGTCAACAATTATTTTCTTAAGATATTTTGGGTCTTTTCCTAATTAACCTATCCTAATACTATTTTGTATTACCCTTACCTAGAAGTTTTATATATGTATTTTAGCTCCAAACCCAATTCAAATCAATCTGTCAAATTCTTAAAATAAGAACAAGTTTCCTCTTAATTATTTCTCTCTGTACAGGTTGAATCAAAATTCCTAGGGTTTACTAGTCAAGTCTCCAACTCTACCATTGAAGTTAAGCTCTTGGGAATGAGGTATGATAATTTTAATTCATAGATCCCCTTCCTCGGTGGAGTTTTTAAATTCTCCAATTTACTCAGCTATAATTCCTCAATTATGTTGGAGTTTTCTTCCATGTCTTGGGTTATTTTCAATGTTGATTTACTTAATTGATTCTGAACTTTTATGCGTGAATTAATATAATTTCATGATTTTAAGATGAATCCACATGAACCCATGTCTAACCCATGTTTTCTAGAGCATGATGATTGGAAGTGGATTTTGAATTATGAAAGATCACTTATGAAATTATGCATGTTCTTATTAAATCAATGATATATAATGTAGATCTTCTTTGAGAGTAAAATCATATATGTTGTTATTATGGTTAGTTTTTGTTAAAGGTTTACTCACATAACTACTTCATGCATGAACGTGAAAGATTTTCTCACATAAAGAATTCTAAGTTTTAAAGGTCATCTCAACTAAAATGAATCAAACATATGGAGCTATTCTATGAATGAGGCAAAAGGCAATTACCGATGACCTCCATTGAAGTACAAGATGTGATTACCCACGTCACACGATGTAAGTATAATAGGCGATAACTCAATTACCTTAAAGAAAATATAAATAAGAATAAATATATTCTATCAGAGTTATGCTTAGCACCGAGTTGAGCAGAGGTGATTACCAATGTCCCACAAACTATGTGCTAATATAGGTTGCCTAGATAGACATCATCTAGCGGATCCATATAAGCTAGAAGTTCATGGTCCTTATTATTGCAAGTGTGATAGCCTTTTTCGATGTGTGCAATCCCCAAATCAATAATCCATGATTAATAGCTCACATTGTCTTCATAATGTCGCTATAAAAGAGTCTAAACTTATACTATCCATAAGAAAAGCCAATGATGAACTAATGTTACATCAAGAAGTATCTCACATATGTTTTGAAATGATATTTGCTTGAATTAACCATGTTTTCATGATTCATGTTTTTAACCTCTTATCTCACGTTTTAGCTTGGTCATTGTATACTGTGAAATATATCCATTTTAAGCATGTTTCCAAATATTTTATGCGTGGTTATCATTCTTTGTACATGTGTGTTCTAACACATACTCTTGCCTCTATTTCCCCTAAAATGTAGGATTCATCCTTACATATTCACACTTTCGTGGATAGGGATCTCATATGAAAGATTGAATATTTGTGAATCCTCATCACTCGAGGACTGAGCTTGATTTCCTTTTAGTCTTTAGTTTTAGTGTTTAACTTGATATACGGGTTACGCCCCGATAAATCTTATGTGCAAAATGCCTTTGAGATGATGTTTAGATTCTCATTTTTCTCTATAAAACTTTAATATGTTGAAATCATCGTTTAAATCTTGTATGTTCTGTTATCTTATATGATGAATGTTAAGTGGCTTGTATGGGGACTTTCAGGGTCATATACTTTATGCTACGCCTAGGGGTTACAGTGAGTCGTGACACTAAGCCTCCTTTTCTTTCCAAATTTCATCACACCCTTCATTGATGAAGCTTTTGAATAAATCCAATCATCTACATCAAACTCAAGATCTCTCCTTTGAACATTGACATATGACTTTTGTCAATTTTGAGCTATTTTCTACCTTTCTCTAATAAGTCAAACTTTCTCCATGTCCTTATGTACCAATTCAGGACCTACCAAACAAACTTCACCCATGTCAACCCAAACTATATTGATCTACACCTCCTACCATATAGATCCTCAAATGTAGTCATACCAATGATTAAATGATAGCTATTGTTATACGCAAACTCAATCAAAGTCAAATTATCAACCCAATTTCCCTTGAAGTGAATTACACAAGCTCTGAACATATCTTTCAAAGTTTGGATAGTATTCTCCGCGTTCTCATTGATTTTCTGGTGAAATTTTGTACCCTTTTGAAAAGATTTCCAAAATCGAGAGGTAAATTGGGTACCACAATCGAAGATAATAGATAAGGCACTCCTCGCAACCTAATCATTTCCCTTAGGTACAACATTTCATAGTCTTTCGCCGAATAATAAACCTTGACGGGGATAAAATGGGCTTATTTCGTCATATGATATACTATAACCCAAATAAGTTCATGTTGTTGTCGAGTGCGGGGTAGACCAACAATGAAGTCTGTTGTATCCCCTATTTTGAACCACCCGAAACAGTTCAGAACATAATATGGCTACCACTCTGAGTTTTGGAAATTTGTTTTTTTGTTATAGTCGCCACCTACAGTTTAAGAAAAATATTAGGAAATCCGTTTCTAATATGTAAATGTAAACTCTTTTTTGATTTGCGAAATCAGTGAGATTTTAAGTTAGCATTTTAGTTACTCGAGGGGAAGGTATTAAGCATCTATTAGAATCTATAGAAAGATAGTCCTTAAACTGAATTTATGAAATATATAATTAGTAAAACTTGTTTATTTATTTTCTTTAAAATAAATGATAAGTAAATTTTATTAGTTGAAGAAAATAGAAAAATACAAGCTACGACATATATATGTCTATTAAATAAAATTAATTGTAGTATGTTTATCATACGGTAAAATAAATAAATAAATGTACTAAAAATGTATGAAAATTTTAAATGTTGTAAATGTAGATGTGTCTCCAAAATAAATGTAAGTTTAAATGATATGAAAATTTATCATTTTATTTATATATAGAATTAAGACATGAAAGAAAATAAAAATAAAAAGAGATAGTGATCAGGTGAAAATATGTAGTAAAATGATGTGTATATTTAAGTGTAGGGGTTTATAAATTATATTAATAAATATATAATGACATTCGCAAAAGGGGTAAAAATAATAGGTTAGGTACAAAAAGAATATATAAATTATACCTTTGTGTGTATATGTATTTACCTTGTATTTTGAACCTGTTAGGAAGCTGAAAAATTGAAATAAGTATATATTAAGAAGTTAAAATATTTGAGGAAAATCTGATTATTTTAATATTTGATAACAATAAGTCATTTTTTGTTATTAAAGGAGTTGTTTAAAAATAAGATGAATGGGTTTTACTATTAAAATCTGATGCCTACCTATCGCTCTTCTATATTAAGTTTTAGTGGGCTTAAAAAGACCAACGTCTAATTATTTCAAAAGGGAGAATTAAGAAATCTAAATGTTGAACTAAATAATATAAGGTTAACTCGTATCAATGGTCTACTAAAACTCATGTAATTCAAGTAGGATATGCTAGTTATCCTGAAGGAGAAGGATTAAAATCTTTCTTTAAACGGGTTTTTAAATTAAAAAAAAAAGAAGCTAACTGATCAAATTTAGATTAATAAAAAGAGAATTTATAAAGAAAAAAAAGTTGAAGAGACAATATTAACATCTATTATAACGAAATATAAATTAGCCTCAAAAGAAACGGGTTAATGTATGAAGTTTATAAAATGCTTACTATACATAAAAAAATATCAAAAAAAAGTGGAATAATGTCTATTTTAATTTCAAAGACACAAAATTAGCTAAAAATATTAAGTTGTTTCTTCTAACAAGCGAAAGGGGCTTGAGGAAACACGTATAATTTATTGGTTAAAATTTTTCATGAAAAACTAATATAACGAAAGTTTCTTAAGGACTAGGAGGTCTAATTATAGGCGATTATCTTTCAAATTTTTTTTTGTATTTGCATTTTATGTTTTACTCTAAAAAGGAGGTTATGTTTTACTCTCAAACAGAATCAATTACAAGGTCTGCAAGTCGACGTAAGCTTATGATGTTTCTTTTATCCTAAGCAATACAGATCAAAAATCCATTAATAGGGAGATTTGATGTTTAGAGAACAGAAAACTTAAGAACTTAGAAGGCAGCGAAATATAACCATGTTAAGGACAAAATTAAAGCATTTTTTTAGCTCATTTGTAATCCTTTCTTGCAATGCAGAGGCAGAGGCAATCGCAAGCTTGCAGCAGATACAAATTCAATTGAGTCTAGTAGATAATATTAAAAGTAACAAGGGAGTGAAACACATATTAAAATACGTAAGTCTTCAATCATAATTTTCAGTAGATCATGCTCTGCTTCCTCCTTTTAAACTTCAGGAATTGCATTATAGCCTTCCTTTTAGATATTCAAACATTTTAGGTTCATGATTTGATTCCCTCTTCTCTGCACCAATATATAACACTTAAATTCAGTTGATAAATGAAATTGAATGCGTTGTTTTTTTCAATATGGAAAATTCATACCTGGAGGTTATGTTTTACTCTCAAACAGAATCAATTACAAGGTCTGCAAGTCGACGTAAGCTTATGATGTTTCTTTTATCCTAAATCAAATGAAAGATTAATAATCCATTAAATGAAGGGAGAATTTGAGTTTAGGAAACAGAAGTCACTTAAGAACTTAGAAGGCAGCGAAAATATAACCATGTTAATGGACAAATTAAAATCCTTTTTTTTTTAGGCTCATTTGGTAAATCCTTTCTTGGCAATGCGAGGCAGAGGCATCGCAAGCTTCACAGACTACAAATTCAACCATTGAGTCTAGTATATATATTAATATAACAAGGGAGTGAAACACATATTAAATACGTAATCTCAATCATAATTTTCAGTAGATCATGCTCTGCTTCCTCCTTTTAAACTTCAGGAATTGCATTATAGCCTTCCTTTTAGATATTCAAACATTTTAGGTTCATGATTTGATTCCCTCTTCTCTGCACCAATATATAACACTTAAATTCAGTTGATAAATGAAATTGAATGCGTTGTTTTTTTCAATATGGAAAATTCATACCTGGAGGAGCTCATTCAAAGACTTGGATCCACAAACAAATTTGATGCTGGAGGTTAGAGATTTTCTATTGTATACTTGACGGGAAATGATGGTTGCTAAATTTTTCAAGCCATTTGGCCATTTTAATCACATTTGAATCTTAGCCTCATCAATTCTTTAGATAGTGAACTCTCCTTTTCTCTCAAAACCTCTTTCATTTAAGAGTGCGTATGAAAAAAAAAAAAAAAATTCAAACGGTGGATTACATTATTTTAGATGAGTAGAATCATCTTCAATGTAGACTTGTCCTTTAATTAGGTCGTATTTCACCATGTACATCCAATTTAGGAAGCAATATATCTTTCATGAGAAGAATAAATATTTGTATAAAAGAAAAAAAATCAAAAATTGAATAACACAAGAAAGAACAAATAAGTGAGTGGCCTAAATAATGCATAATCTTTACTTTTGATGTCACACTCGTGTTGGATTCTCAAAAGATGCACTAATTTTGTAGAATAAAAAACGCGCCCATTGACATTTTTGGAAGATTCCAAGCAACAAAATAACTACTTTACTCCACTAAAAGCTCTTTACACCTCAAATTTATTTTCATGATTAAAGTCCACGAGTTACCTTTAAAAGATTTTATGTTCAAAATTGTGGTGCCAGAATATAACCAAACAAGACAACTTACATGGAACATCATATCCAAAATTTAATCACACTTAAGGAGAAGCTTGAAAGTGAAAGATAAGAAATTATGTGAGTAGATAACCAAGCCAGAGATTTTCAAAAGCATGTTGTCTCTTGTAAACTGATCCAATTTGCATCAGCTCGTTTCCCCCACCACCTATACGAGATGCATCAAAGCCTCAAGCATCGATATATAACAAAATTCCAGCTATATACAACAAGGGAGCAAAAGGTAACACACCTGTCCGCCTATATACAATTGATACGATCATAAAACCTAACTTCTCTACAAAATTCTGGAGCTTTACTTGACATTAAAAGTGTTAAACATAGTACACAAAAAATAAACAAACACAAGACGTATGATGAGGCTGAAATGAATTTATGTGAAGAAAACCAGCTAGACTCCTAAAATTCAACAAAATTTTGTATCAACAACACAATAATATGAAAACCCTAAGTTAAAATTTAGAATTTCAACGATACACATGAATATCAAAACCCTAATGCTAAAATGTAGACTTTTGGAGATGGAATTTCTTACCTAAATAAACCCTATTCCAACAACCCTAAAGCTCTAAGATGTGAGGCGTGTTCATGTGCAAAGCATTTTATTCATCTGTTAAATCCAGCGGAACAACTCATTCTTCAGCTCTTCATTCTCAAACAAGGAATCAGTGATCAATTTTGATGGAAATCTGTGAGTGGAATGATTTTGTTCTGCGTTCTCTCGAAAGGTATGAAATGTTTCATCTGTGAACAAACAGGGTGGGTGTGATCATTGAGGAAAGTGACAATTTTTTTTCTAATTTGGGATGAAAAAGTTTCAATGTCTTATAATACTTATTTTGCCCTATAAAATGGAGGGAGAACAAGTTTTGATGTTAAAAATAATGGAGGAAATATAATATTTTAGTAAAAACATTAAAGACACATTTATAAAGTTGTTGATTATTAAAATTATAAAATAAGACACTTTAAAAAGATTTTAGTCATATATTTAATATTTGTTGCCAATTATATGATTTTTAACAAACGGAAAACTATAGACAGAAAATGTATTTCAACATTAAGGAGTCCTTTACAAGTTTGTCATGTTATTCAAAAAAAAAAAAAGGGAGCTAAAAAGTTAAAAACTTGGTATACACTTTAAAAGTGTCCCCAAAAGTATCTTAGACAACACTTCAAAAGTGCTCTAGAATAAGTGTGGTCATAGGCATAAAATGGTGTAGTGTTGGCAAATAGTTGGTGTTCCCTCAAGACTTGCAACACCTCTCTCAAATGATCCATATGATCACCCTCATTTTTCGAATACACCAAGATGTCATCTATGAAAAAAATCACAAAGGAATCTAGGTAGTTTCGAAACACCCTATTCATTAGGTCCATAAATGCTGCCGGAGCACTAGTCAACCCAAAAGACATCACCTTAAATTCATAGTGACCATATCTTGTTCGAAAGGTCATTTTGGGAGTATCTTCATCTCTCACCCTAAGTTGTTGATATCTCGACCTCAAGTAAGTTTTGGAAAAGTAGTTTGCCCCTTGGAGTTGATCAAACAAGTTGTCAATCTAAGGGATATGATACTTATTCTTAATGGTCACTTTGTTGAGTTGCCGGTAGTCAACACACATCGTAAGTGACCCATCCTTCTTTCAAAAATAGATCCGGAGCACCCAATAGGGAAATACTTGGTTGAATGAAGCCTTTGTCTAGTAAATCCTTGAGTTGAGCCTTCAACTCTTTCAAATCGGCTGGAGCCATCCGATAAGGTGGAATTGAAATGTGATTTGTATTCGGTAGCAGATCAATACCAAAGTAATTTCCTGTTCGGGAGGAATTCCGGGAAGATCATTAGGAAAGACCTACGGAATTCCCTCACCACTGGGACTAATTCAATGGAGGAACTTCAGAGTCTAAATATTTGACTTTCACAATATGGTGTAAACACCCATTAGAGATCATTTTACAAGCCTTTAGGCAAAAAATGATACGACCTCTTGGAATAGAACTTCCCCCATTCCACTCTAAGATGAATTCATAAATTTTTTTTATACTTGACTGCTCTTGTCCTAAAATCAAATGAAGCAAAACAAGCATGCAACCAATCCATTCCCAAAATGACATAAAAGTCAAACATATCAAGTTCTACTAATTCAACATGAGTAAATCTATTGGGAAACATTATAGAACAATTTCGATATACCCTTTTTGCAACCACCGACTCACCTACATGGGTATTCACCATAAAAGGCAAATAACAAACTTTCTAGCTACCAAAGGAGTAAAAAATAACAAGGTATCACCCGGATCAAGTAAATCATAAACATTTATAGAGAAGACTTGTAACATACAAGTCACCACATCGAGAGAACTCTCTTGTTCACCCCTAGGGAGCAAAGAGCATAAAAGAGATTCTTTCTTGGAGCATCAAAATTAGAACCACTTGCTTGATTTTGCCCACTAATCTTGTCTTGCCCCTTTATGTTAGGGAAATCTCTCACCTTGTGACCATTTTTACCACACCCAAAGATATTTTCCAACCCAACTAGACATTCACTCCAATGCTTCTTGCCACACTTTCAACAAGTAGGCTTCTTTCTTGGTGAATTGGAACCTCTTACCCTTTGAGACTTGAGTTAGACACTTTATTCACGAGCCTTGGGAAATTTGGAAGGGAATTGATCGGAGAACCTCTTCTTAAATTTAGGATTATCTTGAATTTTCAACTTCCCTTTGAAGAACCACTTTCAAAACACTTGTGCCTCTAGGCCTCTCTATATATCTTGCATAACCTACTTTCTTCCACTTGTTGAGCATGAACCATTGACTAGAGATATTCATATAATTGTGAAGCATACCCGAAATTTTTCCACCAAGTCATCGGACACTTAGAAAATTTATTAAACTTCAAGGAATAGTCAAGTACACTCATACCTCCTTGACGAAAGTTGATGAATTATTCAACCTTAGCTTCCCTCAACTCTCTAGGAAAGAACCGATCAAGGAAATCTGTCTTGAAGATCTCCCATCTCACCGGACCACCTCTTAGCACCCTATTATCCCTCCAGTGGGTATGCTAAGTTTGTGCCACATCTTTGAGTTGATAGCTGACCAACTTGTACTTTTCACCTGTAGTCACACCCATAAGAAGTAAGATTTCATAGAATTCATCTAGAAAATTTTGAGGGTCTTCATCGGCCCTTCACCCTAAAACATATGAGGATTAATTCTAGTAACGTCTCTCAAAATAGATATCATAGTGCTAACATGTTGAGGCATATGGGGACCAACTTCCCAATTAACTTGGGTCGTCATGGATGGGACTTAAGAAGTGATGGCATTAGCTTGTGAAGTCATCGATTGGGAAAAATTGAGAAAATTTGTCCTTATCTCTCCATCCGTAATAGGTGTAGGAATATCTGGAACTTGATCGCCCATAGCAACTTACTCAAGTTGATAGCCTTGATTGTCTTGCGGAGGAGCTTGGTTGTCATGAGCTCCCGCTTTAGCAATCCCCTCCTTGTCCCTTCTTGCATCTGTATTATGAGTATTAATACCTATAACAACAATAAAGCCTTAGGTGAAAATAAAACATGAAGTAAAACTGTAGAGGAACCACATAGGGACACAAGAAGATGAGGATTTTCTAAGCATCACAGACTTTCATTAAAAAGTGTGGCACTCTTTATAATTATGAATAAGAATATAAATAGACGTGGTCTACTGAGACATAGATCCTAAAAATATTCAACCAAATTCTCTAATACCAAGTTTGTCACAATAGGGAAGCACCGATAGAAATAACCGGTGTCGTTGTCCTCGGAGAGGACTAAGACTAACCTCTTAGAATTTTTCATTACATTTCATAGGTTAAATTGCGGAAAATTTAAAACTTTTTATGTGCATCGACCATA
The DNA here is from genome assembly GCA_027704765.1 of Solanum habrochaites. NCBI lineage: Eukaryota > Viridiplantae > Streptophyta > Magnoliopsida > Solanales > Solanaceae > Solanum > Solanum habrochaites. The sequence goes on along the minus strand of JAKWJA010002493.1, from coordinate 47,065,258 downwards.
TTAAGTTTACATAGACCTCGATTACACATAATATATATTTAGTGAATTTATATAGACTCCTCGCATAGGAAGCATTAGCTTCTACTTTTATTTCACACACAGTATATAGAGATATTCGAATAAGAAACGTCTCAAATGTAAACCATCTAGATCGAGTACAACATTTAGGCATAGCCAATACTTCATTAGAACAAAAGCCACATATATGCTTATACAGTAATAGTCTTCAAATGACAGAGAAAGAACTAAATTGTCTTTAAGACTAAAACAACATCAATATCTAGATAGTGGTATCCTCCTCGGAAGGTGAGGACCTACAAAACTTGGAGAATGAGAGTCCAAGTTATCTTCAAATGGACCTTGTAGAAGCTCAACGACCGAAACCTACATAATTGTAGAAACATAGAAATATGGTTTAATACACACTTGTACTAAGTATGGAAACATGCACATAAAACATTTGAAATCATTCTAAATTGGACATTTGTTCAAAATCATGTTAATTTAATTTGAAAAGCCTTATGCACAATCTGGAACCCATATAATCCAATAATCACATATTTCATTAAGACAAGATCATATACAACACAAGACCAATGTCATCAAGTATAACAAAGTCAAAATGTATCATATCATATTTGAGACATAAACCAAATCCCAAGTCCATTATATTAGCATGAAATAAGAACTTCCAGCTGTGTAAGAGTTTTTGTTATAATCATTATAACATACACAAGACACCGTTAATCATAAACCTCATCAAAGTACACTTAGACTTATTTAACATTAACCCAATACTTTATTTTTAATTTAAAGCAGGGAAATCGTCCAAAACGCCCCTTAATTAATTAATTCAGAAATCCGAAAACCTGCCTGGGATTACGCAGGACCGTGACGGGCCGTCGTGCCTTTGTGAACGGTCCGTCTGCTGTCCGTCGCAAGGGTCAGACACCTGATTTTGTAAAAAGTCTGGTGCGGGGACGTCATGCCTGAGACGGTCCGTCCTGCCATAGTTTCGTCGTGGCGTTCAGAGGAGGGTTTCCCGGATTTCAGTACCCAATTTCAGAAGTTCTAAGTGTCATGGGACGAGACCTCCACGACGGTCCGTTGTGGCATCCATTGCCTCTGCCAGTTTTCCAGAAATAAAATCTGCTGCTCAAAACGACTAAACAGGTCGTTACACTTTTAGCTTGTATCAATACTAAAATTTTCTTACCATTTGAATGCAAACTCATTTTGGTGTAATTTTCTTGCCTTTTTATGTCTAGGCTAAAACCCCAATTCTCGGTGAGTGATTTTGTGAATATGGGTTAGATTATCTATTGGTCTCTATTGTTGATGATTTATTTGTTGTTTAAATGTGATTTTTCTTAGAAGTTGTGTATGAATTAATGGGGTTGTAGTTTCAAATATAGTTTCACCTCCGTGCTTACAGCTTGTGAGAGAGAGAGAGGTTATAACACCAAGACTACTAAGTTGATGGTCGGTAGTATTAGGTCGACATGAGGTTCATATCGAGAGAGTGAACCCTAGTCCTTTTCCACACACTCATCTCGAGAGAGTGAGTGAATGGGCAAAGACAGATGTTATGCATAATGCAGAAAATGGGTGTCCTAGAATAACCCATTCGATTCGAGGTAAGTCAGTCAAGAGAGAATTTACCCCCACTACTGTCTAGCATAGTCATAATTGTTCAACAAATTTATCGTCAAAAGCATGTAACCAATAGTTTAGTCTATCCCATATTCTTATCACATCCCAAGAATCTTGTTCTCATTAATCTCTTATTGTATTCACCATTTTTATCTATAAATTTTGAATGCAAAATTCCCCATTGTTAATTTATGCTTGTGTCACCCTTTAGATTTAAATATGTTTATATTTGATAATATTTTTAACAATGACTAATTAGAATTTAATTTTATTTTTCTATTAATCATCAAAACCACTCCATGTGGAAATGAACTGAACCTTGGTTGAGTTACTGTACTATTGTGCGATCATAGACACCTGCATTGGAAGTTGTTCTTCGATGACATCACATATCAATGTTACCCACACCGAAACGGGTTGTCCTACTTGCCTAAGGTAAAACCAAACTCTTAGATTAGGTGGATCCACTAGCTAAATAACCTATGGGGGCACAAAGTATATAGGATACGAAGATCACTACTAGAAATCCGATTATGGTAGAAGATCTCCATCTCATGAGACATACTTCAGGAACCCAGGATCAACTAGTCTAAAAGTTCACATTGGGAAGCCGGACACATGTAACGACCTGTTTAGTCGTTTTGAGCAACAGATTTTATTCTGGAAAAAACTGGAGATGGGTGCGGGGGCCACGACGGACGTCAAGGGCACGACGGAACGTCGTGGAGGGTGTCGTTTCAAAACACTAGAAAAAAAACTGAAATTGGGTACTGAAAATCGACTCTCTGAACAGTCGTGCGGAGTGGCAGGACGGACCGTCCAGGCCGCGACGGCCCGGCACAGGCCATCCACTAAACAAGTCTGTTGCAACGACGGAAAGCAGAAAGAACGGAACGTCGCAGGCGCGACGGTTTTGTTTTTTACTGTCACGGGCTACGCTTTAAACTCCCCGTTCGGTGTTGGTTTTCTTTACACGTTTTTATTTAAAGGGAACGTTTTTGACTATTCCTGCTTTAATTATAAAGTTATAGTGTTAACGATTAATAAGTCTAATTACTTGGGGGTTAAAAGAGGGTAACCTTAAGTACTTAGTGGGTGCTTATTGCCATCTTTGATTCTTAATTATATATTAAATGTTAGGGTTTAAAAGAAGAGGGTTGAATAAAGAAAAAATAGAAAGAACAGCAAGAGAGAGGGAGAGACGAGAGAAGAATCAAGAGAGGAGAGCGAAGAGGTACAAGGCTTTTGAGAAAGATAGCTTGTTGATTCAATTCTTCGGGGAGGTATTAGGTTATTGGTTTATGGTTACGTATAGTAGAAACTCTTAATAGGAATATTATGTGTTGATAGTATTGTGAAATGCTATGTGCTTAAAGTGTATATGCTTGCATGATTATGATTATAAAATTGTGATGAATAACAAAGCATGATGAAGCGATTGACTCCCAATCTTGAAAGGAAACCCTATTCATGATATATTATTATTAGAATGATATGCCTAGTATGAAAGAGCTTGATAAATTATATAATGAGAATAATGGATGCCTTAGTGTAAAGAAGGCTTGATGAATTAGGGATCGGGTGCCACGTTTCCTGGTACCAGGATAGAAATGAGGATCGGGTGCCACGTTCCGGTACCAGGATTATAGACTTGAGGACGGAGGGTCACGTTCCGACACCAGGATAGTATAGGATAGGGTGCACGTTCCAGGGGTACCAGGATAGAATATGCGGGGATCGGAGTGCCAAGGTCCGGAACACCAGCGATAGAAATAGAGGAGCAGGAGTAGTGTCAAGTACCGACAAAAGAGGAAGAACGATAATGAATCTGAAAGAAAATGAATATTACTCAATATAATGAAATTAATTCCAAAATAAGTATGGATTGAGGATTGAGCCTCATGTGTGAACTCGGTTTGTAGTGATTGAGAATCATGGTTGTTATTGCGACAGTTGAGTATTGTAGTGATTTACATTATTATTGATGGATGATGTCCCTATTTGGAGTGGGGCCGATGATACATACTAAGTACGGTGGTCGTATGCCCCACTTTTCTGTTCATCGTTTTTAGTGGTGGAACCAGCAAACGTTCTGTCAACTTTCAACTCCACAGAAGATCTGCGCAGTCTTCACTTAATCGGAAATTCAGGTGAGACTGCAGTCTAGATAGATTGGACGGGTCTTCTTCGTCAAGTCTGGATGCCTTGAACTTCCGGGCATGGACTAGCTTAGCTTTTTAGTTATTTGTTCTTAGAAATACAGTTACCGTAATTTGGGAGAAGATTGGTTTTGTGATTGATGATTCCAGAATTTGGGAAATAATAATAGTATTGAATTGTTTTATGTATGAGTTAGTCTCCGCATATGTTCTTGTTGCCTTATCTGAAATGTTAAGGTTTTAGATGGGGTGGTTAGTCACATAGGAGGGTTAAAATGTGGTGGGTTCAGTCGCGTCCCTGATTTGGGGTCTGTGACAAACTTGGTATCAGAGCATTAGGTTCATTGGTCTCATCACACAAGAACATGTCTAGTAGAGTCTTAAGAACGGTAGGAGAGGGGACGCCTTTATTTTCCTTGAGAGGCTATAAGACTTTAGGAAAATTTCACTCACTCTTTCATTCTTCTTTCGTGCTCTACTTGAGTCCAATTGGTATCTGACCATCTTCACTCTATTTCGCAGATGGGTTAGAACTGAGCAACGACCGCACCACACAACGACAAAGACAAAAACACTGAGCCACCACTGGGGCTGTAGCTCGAGGAAGAGCAACGGCAAGAGGCCGTGGGAGAGGTCGTGGGAGGACGTTCCTCTGAGGAAGAGGACAAGCACCTACCCATCTGATACTAGGGCGCGTGACTCCTCCACCGACCGAGGAGTGATAGAGAGGGGAGGAAGGGGAGAATGAACAAGGGCAGAATGAGAAAATGCCACCCCCCAACCTACCCCAGAATGATCAACAACAACCAAGTACTCGCTTATCTATGTGGGTATCCGATCAGGGTCAGGCACCTCCAGTGTTTTCTCTCACCAACACCCTCCGGTTTCAAAGGTACGACATGCGGCTACTATGGCTCGCCCCCGCATGGATGCCATCATTGGGAATAGCACATTTCCCCACGTCTGACTACTTGCCCTATTATGACAAATGATCAGCATAACTTTCATAGTTTCTTGAAATTAAACCTCCAGTCTTTAGGAAGGCGCAGAATCAGAGGATGCCTACGATTTTCTGTTGATTGTCATGAGCTACTACACAAGATGGGTATATTAGAACGGTTTGGCGTTGAGTTCGTAGCTATCAGTTTCAAGGGAACGCCAAAATGTTGTGGCGGTCACATGTTTGAGTGTCAACCAACAGAGGCACCACCTATGACTTTGAAATCATCTCTCTACTACTCTGTTTATGGAGAAGTATATCCCAAGGACTTTGAGAATAGAAAAAGTGACGGTTCTTGAGTCTAAACAAGGGAGGATGACAGTTAAGCGGTATGAGCTCAATTTCGCGCACTATCCTATACGCCACCCAACTGTGTTCACAGTCCCAAATGATTCGCCGTTTTGTGAAGGGTTGAGGTCAGAGTTGCGGATTTCAGCTACAAGTTTGGCTACGGCAACATCCTTCCAAGAGGTGGTAGACTTTGTGATAGAGGTGGAAGGAGTGAAGCCAGACGACTTCACCACGACATCGACATCGAAAGGTTTGCAAGGGGAGAAGAGTTTAATGGTTCTCACTCTAGATGGACAGAGCTCCGGATGGTTACGCTCAAATCGACCAATTCCAGTCTCAACTCAACTGACTGTAGTTGGGGTCCACCACAGAACGTCAACACTCTTACGCCGGAAGTCCTATGCATACCCCGAATTAGTTTTTATGGATGTGGGGAGGTGACACATCAATGGTATTGTCCAAACCAAGTTACAGAACCCCACTAGCTAAGGGTAGAGGTGGTCATGGTAGAGGCCGCTTTTCTGAGAGGACGTGGTGGTCGAGGTAATTGTGGTCTCACAACGGCAGAGGTGATGGGCAAAATGTAGCCACTACTCCGAAACATGTGTAGGGTCATGGACAGACAACGATAGGGCCCATTGTTACGCTTTTCCTGGGAGATCTGAAGCGGAGGCGTCGGATGCTGTTATCACAGGTAATCTTTGGTTGTGATTGCATGCATCTGTATTATTTGACCCTGCTCCACGTTTCATATGTATCTTCACATTTGCTAATGGTCTAAAATGCTTGTGAATTACTTGACATGCCTATTCGTGTTTCTCACACCGGTGGGTGATCTGTGGTAGTTGAAAAGGTACATAGGTCTTGTTTGGTGAACTTTGTGGGAGCAACACTTATGTAGATTGGTTATTTTGAGAAATGGGTGCTTTGATGTAATTCTAAGTATGACTTGGCTTTCTCCAAATTTTGCGATCTTGGATTGTAATGCTAAAACTGGACATTGGCCAACGCCTGGGACAGATCGCGGTAGTGTGGGGAGGGTGACTACACTTCCATTCCGGTGCGATACCATCTCATTCTTCTTGTGCTAAGAAAATGGTTAGTAAAGGGTGTTTAGCTTTCTTGGCCCATCTCAAGGATGACACTACCCAAGTACACTTCGATTGAGTCGGTTTCGGTGGTCCGTGAGTTTTCTTGATGTGTTCCCTTCAGATCTTTCCTGGTATGCCACCAGATAGGGATATTGATTTCTGTATCTCGATCTTGAACCGGGCACACGCCCCTTTCTACACCCCCGTATAGAATGGCTCCCGCGGATTTAAGAGAGTTAAAGGCTCAACTTCAAGATTGTTGAGCAAGGGCTTCATTAGACCAAGTGCATCTCCTTGGGGTGCTCGGTTTTGTTGTGAAGAAAGAAGGGAGTTTTCGAATGTGCATAGACTACCGACAGTTGAACAGGTAACTATGAAGACAAGTATCCCTTCCTCGCATTGATGACTTATTCGATCAATTACAAGGTGCTTGTGTCTTCTCTAGATTGACTTAGATCCGGTTATCATCAATTGAAAATACGGCAACGGATGTTGACAAAGACTGCTTTTCGAACGAGGTATGGACATTACGAATTTGTTGGTGATGTCTTTTGGTCTTACGAATGCCCCTGCTGCGTTCATGAGTTTGATGAACGGATTTTAAAGCCATATTTAGATCTCTTTGTGATCGATTTTTATTGTGATGATATACTGATATACTCCAAGAGTAAGAAGGAACATGAGGAGCATTTGAGAATGGTATTGGAAACGTTGAGGGAGAAAAGCTTTATGCCAAGTTCTCTAGTGTGAGTTTTGGCTAGATGCAGTGGTCTTCTTGGGGCACGTGGTTTCTAAGGATGGAGTAATGGTGATCCTTCTTAGATCGAAGTATTGAAGAATTGGGTAAGACCTATAATGTGTCGAAATAAGGAGCTTCGTGGGTTGCTAGCTACTACTACGCCGCAATTTGTCAAGGGATTCTCTTCTATTGCTTCCCAATTGACGAACTTGATAACAGAATGTTCCATTGTATGGTCAGATGAATGTGAGGAAAGCTTTCAGAAGCTTAAGACTTTGTTGACTACCGCACCTATCCTCACTTTGCCGGTAGAGGGTAAGAACTTCATGTTTATTGTGATTCATCCTATTCGGGTTTAGGTGCAGTGCTAATGCAAGAGGAAGAACGTGATTGCTTAGCCTCAAGACAATTAAAAGTGCTGAATGTAAACTATCCAACCCTGACTTGGAATTGGCCGCGGTAGTGTTTGCATTGAAGCAATGGAACACTATTATATGTGGGTTAAGTGTGGGTCTACACGATCATCGTAGCCTTCAGTATGTCTTTACTCAGAAAGATTTGAACTTGAGGCAAGGAGATGGATGGAAACTACTAAAGGACTACGACATCACTATTTTGTACCATCCGGGGAAGGAATGTGTGTAGCGGATGCCTTGAGTAGAAAAGCGGGAAGCGGGAAGTCTAGCTCATTTGCAAGCCTCTAGACGCCCATTGGCTAGAGAGGTTCAGACTCTGCTAACGACTTGAAGGTTGGAAATAAATGAGAAGGGAGGATTGTTGGCTAGTGTGGAGTCAAGATCTTCTTTTCTTGACAAGATTAAGGGAAAACAGTTTGATGATGAGAAACTAAGGCGAATCGAGATAAAGTGTTGCGAAGGAGAGGCTAAAGACAGACAATCGACGAGAAGTGTGTGTTGAGGATTAAGGGAAGGGTATGGTACCCCGCATTGATGATTTGTCAACACTATTCTGGCAGAAGCTCATAGTTCAAGGTATTCTATACATCTGGGTGCAACCAAATGTATCGCGACCTAAACAACACTTTTTGGTAGTGAATGAAGCGCAATATTGTGACTTTATTCCAAGTGTCCAACTGTCAACAAGTGAAATATGAACACCAAGGCCCGGAGGAACACTTCAAAGAATGCCCATTCCTGAATGGAGTGGGGAGAGAATTGCAATGGACTTCGTGGTTGTTCTTCCAAAGACATTGGCAGTTTCACTCCATTTGGGTGATTGTGGACAGATTAACTAGTCTGCTCATTTCATTCCGGTTAAGGTGACTTACAATGCAGAGAAGTTAGCCAAAATCTACATCTCAGAAATCGTTCGATTGCATGGGGTTCCCCTATCTATTATATCAGATAGAGGTACGCAGTTTACTTCTAAGTTTTGAAAACATTGCATGCGAATTGGGTACTAGGTTGGACCTTAGTACCGCCGCGTCATCCTCAGACCGATGGTCAGTCTAGCGAACGATTCAAGTGTTGGAGATTATGCTTCGCGCATGCGTGATAGTGTTTGGTGGCCATTGGGATAGCTTCTTACCTTTGGCAGAGTTTTTCGTACAATAATAGCTATCACTCCAGTATTGATATGGCTCCATTTGAAGCATTGTATGGGAGGAGGTTTATCTCCCATTGGTTGGTTGATGCATTCGAGGTTAGACCTTGGGGTAACATCTCTTGAGGGATTTTCGTTAGAAAAGGTGAAGGGCATTCAAGAAAAGCTTCAGCGCGCAAAGTAGACAAAAGGAGTATGCAGACCGAGGTTAGAGACTTGGGAGTTCATGGAAGGTGAACAAGTCTTGTTGAAGGTTTCACCCATGAAGGGGTGATGCGGTTGGCAAAAGAGGTAAGCTAAGTCCAAGGATATTGGACCATTTGAGGTACTAAAGCGAATAGGAGGTGGCTTATGAATTAGCCTTGCCCCCAGGGCTGTCCGGAGTGCATCCGGTATTTCATGTGTCCATGTTGAAAAGATACCATGAGATGGAAACTACATTATCCGTTGGGACTCAGTGTTGTTGGATGAGAATTTGTCTTATGAGGAGGAACCTGTTGCTATTTAGATGGAAGTTCGCAAGTTGAGGTCAAGAAGATTGCTCCATCAAGGTGCAATGGAAGAATCGACCGATTGAAGAAGCCACTTGGAAAGGCAGATATGCGGGAAAGATACCCACTACTGTTTACGATTCAGGTATTCCCTTTCGCACTTGTTTTCCTTCTTGTGATCGTTCGGGGACGAACGATGGGTAATTGGATCTATTGTAACGACCGGTTTAGTCATTTTGAGCAACAGTTTTTATTCTGGAAAAACTGGCAGATGTGACGGAGGCCACGACGGACCGTCAAGGGCACGACGGAACCGTCTTGGAGGGTGTCGTTTTCAAAACACTTAGAAAAACTGAAATTGGGTACTGAAAATCGACTCTCTGAACGTCGTGACGGAGGCAACGGACCGTCGCGGCTCGACGGCCCGTCACAACCCATCACTTAAACAAGTCTCTGTTGCATACGACGGACAGCAGGACGGACCGTCGCAGGCGCGACGGCCGTCACGGGCTACGCAATCCCAGTTCGGGTCGGATTTCTTTACACTTTTAAGGGACATTTTGATTATTCCTGCTTTAATTATAAAGTTATAGGGTTAATGATTATTAAGTCTAATTACTTGGGGTTAAAAGAGGTAACCTTAAGTTAATTGGTGGGTTATTATTGCCATCTTTTATTCTTAATTATATATTAATTAGGGTAAAAGAAAGAGGGTTTGAATAAAGAAAAATAGAAAGAACAGCAAGAGAAGAGAGAATCGATCAAGAGAGAGAGACGAAGAGGATACAAGGATTTTGAGAAGATAGCTTGTGTGATTCAATTCTTCGGTGGAGGTAGGTTATGGTTTATGTTACGATATTCGTAGATAACTCTTAATAGTGAATATTAGTGTTGATGTATTGTAAACCTGCTATGTGCTTAAATTGTATGCTTGCATGATTATGATTATAAAATTGTGATGAATTAACAAAGCATGATGAAGCTATTGAATCCCAAATCTTGAAAGAACCCTAATTCACTTGATATATTATATAATGAAATGATGAGCCTTAGTATGAAAGAAGGCTTGATAAATTATATATGAGAATAATGATGCCTTAGTTGTAAAAGAAGGCTTGATGAATTAGGGGATCGGGTGCCACGTTCCGGTACCAGGATAGAATATGAGGATCGGTGCCACGTTCCGGTACCAGATAGAATTGAGGATCGAGTGTCCACTCCGACACCAGGATAGTATATGGATCGGGTGCCACGTTTCGGTACCAGGATAGAATATGAGGATCGAGTGCCACGTTCCGGCACCAGGATAGAAGAGGATCGGAGTGTCAGCTACCGACACAAGAGGAAGAAGATAATGAATCTTGAAAGATAATGAATAACTCAATCTAATGAACTTAATTCCCAAATAAGTAGGCATTGAGGCTTGAGCCTCATGTGTGAACTCGGTTTGTAGTTATTGATGAATTCATGTTGTTATTGCTACATGTGAGTTTGTAGTTGATTTACTATTATTATTGATATATACTGTTCCCTATTTTGAGTTGGCCGATGATATCTACTCAGTACGTGTGGTGTACTACCCCCTACTTTTATGTTTTCCTCTTTGTTATTTGTGTAATGCAGCAAACTTTCTGTCAACTTCAACTCAACACAGATCTAGCCAGTCTTCACTTCATCGGAAATTCAGGGTGAGCTAATGCGTCTACTTGGACTGGGTCTTCTTCTTCAAGTGTTGATGCCTTGAACTTCCGGCATGGACTAGCTTAGCTTTTTAGTTATTTTGTTCTTAGACATTCCTAGTTAAGTAATTTGAGATAGATGTTCTTGTGATGATGACTCCAGATTTTGGGGATAATAATAATATATTGAATTGTTTTATTTATGAGTTTTAAGTTCTTCCGCATTATTTTCTGTTGATATATCTTGAAATGTTAAGGTTTAGATGGGTTGGTTCGCTCACATAGGAGGGTAAATGTGGGTGCCAGTCGCGTCCCTGATTTGGGTCGTGACAACACAACTTGCATAGAAGCTTCTATTTCATATACAATTGTAACAACCCAAAAGTACACCCTAGAAGAAGGGAGCACTATTGAGTCGTCACAAGGCGTACTTGACCCTTCGGAGTTCTTATACAATCCTCTTAGCTATCATTCATTACATAAGATATGAAAAGTAGTACCGAATTAAAACTTTTCACAAGAATAATAATAATAAATATTTTATAAATACTAAGAATAAGTCTCGTTGTCACAATCCAACTTTAAAAAACAACATAAATATCTTAGGTTCACGGCCCTTTACGTTGAAAGAGTAAATCTTATACAAGTCTTAAAGAAGAACTAAAGAAACATTATCTATGTCCTCGAATATATGAGGATATACCGATTCTTGAGAAATTCAACTTCCCAAGCTTTTCCTTCTCAACTTCCGCTTGTCTCCAACCTATAATTATAGAGTACAGAAAAGTATGAGATTAGTAAAGACATTGCACTAAGTATGGAATTATGCAAAAACACATGTAAAAAAGGGACATTTTAGTTAAAATAAAGCTTTCATGATATATAAGTAAAATCTTCATGGATATACTAATAAAACGAACATATAAATCAACATTTAGCCCATAAGGTGAAACTCCCATAATTTTAACACAAGAACATACCTTACAGTGAACTCATAAAACCTTACATTGAACTCATTTCCCTTGAAGTTTCCTTATCCAAAGTTATCCTAAGACTCTGTAAGGTAAGACATGAAGAAACTGGCGGCACAATCCCTTCAATACACACCTAAGTGATCCTTAAGACTACCGATGATAGGCTTACTTCACACAGGTGACAAGCCCACACTCAACATCAAAGACACTAGAGGAACATACTTAACCCTTTTCCAAGGCAACCCCCAAGTTACACATACTATAATGTGAAATTAGCATCCCATACTACTACTCCCACCAAGTGCTCCTTGAAGATTCCCTTCGATTAGGCACACCACATTCATCATTCATAAACATTATTATACAAGACATAACCTAAACATGATTTCTTAACTTTAGACATTAAGTCACATAACTTCACTTACATTACATAATGACCCATACATACCTTTTATATAAAGACACACAAGGACTCCCTCCAAATGCCTACTTGTGCAATGGATAGAAAGTGTCCCATACCACCACCTAACCTAAGTAGTACACCCTTTAGAAGACTTAGTTCAATACATTCTTTTGGGGGTACTAGCTTTAGCCGACATAGACCATGAGAGCTAGACATGGAATCCCGGTATTAACCCCTACCAGATGAGGTATCTCTACTTGCCTATGTTAAGTCATTCTTGAGCCTTTACATGGGTTTTTTAATAGATTCACCTATGTAGGTGCATAGTTAAGGGATAAGGAGATTTTTTTTAGTAACTCATTCTCTACTAAGAAAGAGTACTCATATAAAGAGGTACATTGGATACAACATCTCTACTCACGAAGAGTACCCACCCATTCTTCAAAATCCTCTCGGTGCTAAGCATAAATCCCCTACGGAGTCTTAAACATTCATTTACTTATAGGTTAAGGGATAACTATTTGGCTTCACATCTCAACACACGAAGGGTACTTATCACTAGAGGTTACTTTTGGACACCATATTCTCTTCTCACGAAGGTTATCCAACCTCAAAACTATCTTGGAAAGCTCTTTGGAATAGTGGTTTCTACTAAACACTTCATCTCAACTTACGAAGACTGTTTACCCTAAAATCCCCCTTTTTCATACTATAGGAACAGTAGGGATGCTCTAGACACTTCATCTCCACTCATGAAGAGTGTCTACCCTACAAATCCCCCATTTCATTCATAACTTCATTCTTTCATTCATAAATCCATTCTTTCATTAATAGTGTGTGTGTGTGCCCATGTGGGCACACCTTTCACATAGTCACCATATTCAAAACATGACTTCTAAACATGCTTAAACCTTCACTCATCCTAATTCACACACTATAATGTTTCACACATTATCTTGCTTCACACAATATTATGCGTCACACATTATCATGCTTCACATATTATCATACTTCACACATTATCATGTTTCACATACTTTCATGCTTCACTTATACATATACTTCATTTAGACATGATATCTTCAAGGTAAGCATTAACAAATTCAAAATAAATATCAAGTATGTACATCATAATCATCAATTTCTTCACATTATAAGCCTTCAAGTCCATAATCACAACATACATACTTAAACATATTCATATACTTAAAGTAAAAACCGCCACCAAAGGTGGACCATACCACTCAAGATCATTTCACAATAGTAACTAAGCAAGATAGAACAACTTACTCTTCATCCAAGACTTTACCACCTTTTCTAAATATCTCCAAAAATTCATCATAATAAAGCATTAAATGCAGTAGCTAATCAAAATATAACATAAAGAAAACCATAGTTCTAACATTATCTAATCATGTTCATTACACAAACTTCACAAGTTAAAAGTTGGAAATATGCATGAGCATGGGTTAATTGGTGATTTACTTTAAAATCATCATCTAACATTAAAAATAACCTATTTCAATCATTAAAACGTTTTCATACAAAGACCCATGCTTAGAGTCAAAGATAGCTTCTATGGAGTTTGGGAGGGTCTTTCTTGAGGTAGCGGTTCTAGATATTTGAAAATAAAGTCTAAAATCTGGTGTAGGAGTATAAACTAACTTAAAATACCCATAATACCCTAAAATAAACGTCCATGGTTCAAAAAATACTTGGGGTGAATTTACCAAACCACCAAGCTTGGCTGATTCCAGACATCTTTTGCAGGCCACCATCGACGCCTCTCAACGACGGACCATCGATTCATCGATGTCCCATTGATGAGGGCTCGTGGTTTTGGACTGCAACTCACAAAACCTGCATACTTGCAGGTCCAATCGACGAACCAGGTTGACGAGTCATCGATCGGTCTACTAGCCATCAACTTGTTTGTTAATGGGCACGGTCTTGGCAGTTTTGTTGCCAAGTCTTTGGTCCTTCTAGGGCCCTTTTTAGGTTTAGATGGAGTAGTAACCGAATGTTGAACCCCTAAACATGTTCATATAGGTCTTAGGTTCCTACCACATCAATTTGGACTCCAAAAAATTCACCAAACATGCCAAGGCACATAAGAAATCATTAAGCCCTATACGTCTGAGATCTTTGAACGTCTTGGGTCGTCTCCTGCTACGTTTGGACTCCAAACATATCAAACTACTAAAACATTAAAATTAGATATTTTAACATATGATTAACTCACGAAACACTTGCGAAGCTCTAATTTAACCTAGTTCATTATGAGGGTCGATTACAATTCTCCCCCATGTAAAAAAACCAATTCATTCTCGATGACATCTAAACTTTTAAAAATATCAAGGACTCAACTATCAGAATATATCACATAGCATCATGGTTAAAACATTCATATTAAATTCACCAAACTAACAACGAACACAAAGTACACATTATTAGAACTGTAGCAATACAGGCAACCGTTTGAACAATTCCATATTCAAGCACACCTTCTATCTTTAGTTTCTTTCATTTATGAGGAACTCACTGATCCACAGTAGACAATATGCTCATAATGCAGATTTATACCCATTGCAATCATTCTTCATGGAAATACAAATTAGTCAAATTTTTCACTTTTTTTACAGTGAGCACCTATTCTTCACAATGAAGCATGTTTAATAATTAATAATTCATCTTTTAAGCAATTTATCATGAGGGCATGACAATATGAGATACAAGACCATATTAACTCACCTCACAACATAAGCATAATATTATGGAACGCACAATACAAGAAGAACAATGAAATCCACCTTTAACTAGACTCATAAACACCATGCAACATGCTATTATGACATTCTAACTTTCAATCTTGAATAAGAATAGAAGGAAAAGATAAAGGTATCTAACACCTTACTACTCAAGTCATACTCCCCCACTTGGAGTAAACTCATTTATAACAAATCAATACAACCATAGGGAACTTATGACTTACAAAAGCCTTTATCCGTGATAAGTTCTTTAGACCATTCTCAAACATTCTTTCTAAGACCCTTATCAAGCATCTTCAAAGTCTCGTACTTCAAAAATCGCACAATACCTATCATAAGGTGGAAACTAATACTAATCTAACTCATGAACATCAAGACTAACCATCAACCTTACTAGTCAAGCATAACACTCCCCTCTTAGGATTCAAGCTTCGACAAACATTCTTTAATATCACCTCATTCAACTCTTAGGCACCACATAACCTAAACTCATGGAATAAAACTCCGTCTTTCTCTTTCCACCCACTAAGGTAGATTTATTTGGAAACCCA
Source organism: Solanum habrochaites (assembly GCA_027704765.1). Taxonomy (NCBI): domain Eukaryota; kingdom Viridiplantae; phylum Streptophyta; class Magnoliopsida; order Solanales; family Solanaceae; genus Solanum; species Solanum habrochaites. The sequence continues at coordinate 47,049,896 of JAKWJA010002493.1, read as the reverse complement.
CAATCTTGCCATATATATTCCACCATTTCCTAGCATATGCTCACAACTACCTTTCTAGGTAAACATACTATATTTCCTCCTTAGAGTACATCTACACAAGAACTTCACTCCAATCACAAGGAAAACTATGAAACATTACCCACAAAAGAGGACAGCCATCCACTCTTACAATTTACCACATTCATTCAACACTCCTCATATTTTCACCTTAGCTTTCTATTATCGATGCACATAACTTACAACATAACTCGTTATCCCCAAAAAAGAGATTTCATTCAAGCGTTATAACTCTTATCATGCTAGAACTACATCACTATACAACTTAACATCATAATACCTCTAATATCATAAATCACACATCCAAAAAATGGCATCACATCGTAACTCTTCCAAATCCACATTCCCATAAAATCTTCTAGTCACAAAACCACAATAAGCATCAAAACTCACCATTTTCTCCATCCATACTTTGAACATCACCCTTTCCAAGCAATTAAATCTAGAATATTACCTGACAAGGGAAGTAAGAGAGAGATAATATGGAGTTAAGCTTTATGGCACAACACGGGAGTAATATAGAAAGTGAAACTTCTATGACCTAATAGCCTCTCACTCATGGTTCTGTCGTGACTCACGTCGATGAACAAGACTCTACTAGACATGGCTTGTGAGACTTTTGACCCTAAACTATTTCCAAAAACCTTATGTTGTGATACCAAGTTTGTAGATCCGCAAGTACACCCTAGAAGAAGAGAGCATTCCTCAGTCGTGACAAGGAGTACTTGACCCTTCGGATGTCCTATACAAGCCTCTTAGCTATCATTTATTACATAATATATGAAAAGTAGTGCGAAATTAAAAATTTTCACATGATAATAATAAAGAAACTTTTAGTACTAAGAATATGTCTCGTCGTCACAAGCCAACTTTAAGGCACAATATAAATATATTTGGGTCATGGTCCCTTTACTTTGAAAGATATACTATAATCGTATACATACTTAAAGAAGAACTAATGAACCTAAACTATCCTCGAATTATAATGACATCCCGGTCTTGAAGTAGTCAACTTCCCAAGAGCTTGCCTTCTAAACTTCCGCGTGCCTCCAACCTAGCCTTATAGATTATAGAAAATATTGAGTTAGTACAAACATTTACTAATGTGTGCCTGATGCAAAAACACATAAGAATGGGCATTTTAGTTGAAATAAAAGCCTTTTTGCATGATATATAAGGTACAAACTTCAAGGAATATAGTAAATAAACCAACAATCAACATCATTTACCTACTCATCAAGGTAAACTCCTGTAATTTTAACACAAGACCGCACCTTATAGTGAACTCAGAAAAACCTTTCAGTGAACTATTTAAATTACAACTTACAGTGAACTCATTTCCCTTGAAGTTTCCCTATCCAAAGTTATCCTAAGACTCACTAAGGTTAGACATGAAAAAATCACCCATACAATCCCTTCAATACACACCTAAGTGATCCTCAAGACTACCGACGATAGGCTTACTTCACACGAGTCACAAGCCCACACTCAACATACTTGCATTTAAGGACATCACATAAGAACCCTTCTCTAAGGCAACCCCTAAGTTACACATACTGCAATGTGAAAGTAGCATCCCATACTACTACTCCCTCCAAGTGTTCCTTCAAGATATCCTTCGATTTGGCACACCACATTCATCATTCATAAACTTCATCATACAAGACATAACCATAACATGCTTGTTTCTTAACTTAGAACATAGTCACATAACTTACTTTACTTTACTTTCCATAATTACCCTTCATCCATTTTCTAAAGAGCCCCACCAAGACTCCCTCCAAATGCCTACTTGTGCAATGGATAGTCCCATACCACCACCTACCCTAAGTAGTACACCCTTTAGAAGACTTACTTCATTACATTCATTTGTCGGGGATAGTTTTAACCAAAATATACCATGAGATCTAGACATGGGGAGGCTATTGCGTCACCATCACGAGTGGCACCACGAGGCGTGGTGACCACCACTTTCCATGAAGGCCCTCATGCCAAGGCTTGGTAATCCCTGACCCTTTACTTGTCCCTTTCCCATTTTCCTTGGATCTAGGCCAACTTCATGATTCTTAGCCCTCTTGTTAGGCTCTAGTTTTAGCCTACTACTTTTCGGGGTGTTATTCCTTATGTTCTCGGTTTTCACGAATATATCTTATGCAATACAACAAGCCGTAATAGACTGTTAATAGTTAATTTTTTAGCAAGTTATATTTCATCTCCTACTAGGAGACATAAAACACATATTTTGATATCTTAAAGAAATAATTGATATGTCTTCTTTTATTCTAACGACTGGAGTCTCATGTTAAAATAATAACTATTTATAACGCAAGTAGAGAAGTCCATGATACATCTCATTCCGAAAAAAATATGATTTGAAGTGTGATAAATTACTCATAATTTTGTATGAGATAATATAGGATGCATAGTACAACTAAAGGGAGGATTCATAAAGGGGGATAGGATAAAACACATTTAACCAAAGTTTTTTTGTACTAATGAAGTCCAAGAGAATAGTGATATAAGTATGCAACGGATTATTTCAACTGATAATGTGGCTAACATATTCACCAAGTCTCTACCAACTGCAACTTTCAAGAAGATGCACAAGCTTGGAATGTGAAGATTCAATTCTTTGGATATATGTTCTCATTAGGAGGAGTTAATATGTGTTGTACTCTTTATCTTATATGAAGTTTTTTTCCCACTAGATTTCCCTTGTATGATTTTCAATGAGGTAGCCTAGATGCATCTTATTAGATATGTGGACCTTTTTCCTTCACTAGAGTTTTTTCCTTTTAAAATTTTTTACAAGGTTCTTAACGAGACACATTGTCAATGGATTAGACATTCAAAGTGGAGTGTTATAAATATAGTGAATGTATATCTTTTAGAGAATGTTTACGAACCTTAACTTAGGAGAAAATAATTCTCGTGTATAAATATAGTAAATGTCTATCAAGAAAAATAATTTTTCTCGTGTTTAGCATTAGCATTAATTACTTATTCTTAAAAAAATCAAGACTTAAAGCAATAATGAATGAATAGGAGTGGATGTTAAAATAATCATGTCAATCATTATTTTGTACATGAATATACTAAATCCAAATGTAATATAACAAAGTATCATTTAATTATCAAAAATGTATTTTATTATTCAAAGAAACTAAAAAAATACTTTCTATTCCATTTTATATGTTATAATTTAACTATTTACACTGTATTTAACCAAAAAAATTGAAGCTTTTCCTCAATTAAATTATATTTTAGAATTTTGTGTAGATCAATTTCAAAAATCTTTAAAAATGAAGTTTTTTGTTTTCAATATAATACTCTGAGATTATACTGTTTACTAGTAATATAGAAATAGCAGCCAACATTACTATTTACTATCTAATAGAAAGAAATAGCAGTGCACAGTATCTGTCAATAGTGTGCTTGCCTGCTTGTTTATTCCCTTGTTGCCTCTTTCAGTTAACTCATGCCAAGTAAAAAATGTGCTTCATTAAATTTAAGATGTAACTTATTTTTTTCAGGATCCTTCATAAAATGGGGCGCATGAAAATATTTTATGTGATCTTTTTATATTTATATTTAACTTGTTCATTTTAATTTATATTTTTAAAATATATAAATTTCTAGTTGAATTCTGAAAATTTTTACCTTTAATGAGATAATTTATTATCATACAAATACATAAAATTTATTTAAAATAAGAAATTAAAACTATCTAAAATAATTTTGTAAATAAATATTGGGCTGGTACATAATACCAACTTCCCATTACTAGTTTTTAAAGAAATTGAAATGTGGTGCATAAGAATAATGAGTTGTGTAGAAATTTATTTAAAATGGGTTTAAAGAGGGATAACATGTGGAGAATAGTCCTGTTAATTATAGGGTGTTGAGTCAAAGATTTGGATGTCTTCAAAAATCCACCTTATCCTCTTTACATATTAGACTAGGGAAAATCCCATAAATACTACTGTACAAATTCAAATACTCAATTTCGTTTCTCTCCTATTTTATATGACATTCTTTTAAATTTTGATATTTAAATAGAATTATTTCATATTGTAAATCGTTTTATAAATTTTTTTAAAAAAATTAAATTATCAATCATTATAATTTATAATACTTTCAATTTATGCAATTTACTTTTTTTAATAAATCTAAAAAGTAATGAACCATTGTACACGTCAGTGATTATCCCCACAGCACCCAAGCCCTTCCCTATCCACTCACTCCTGAAAAGAAGGTTTCATACTTGACCACATATTTTTCAAAAGCTATAAATTATTGTGCCTTATATATATCTGTTTCTTCAGGTGAAGTTTGCTATACTTCTTCTTTTTATTCAAATAATTTGGTGATATTAATTATTATGGAAGGAGGAAAGACAATTAGTGAAGCGGAATGGGTGGTTGTGAATAGTATTTCCGATGATTTCACTGAATCAGATTCTTCTTCTGATGATGATGATGTATCTTCTTCTTTCGGCCCTTTGTATGAATTGTCTCAACTCATGGCTCAACTTCCCATCAACTAAGTTCTCCTTTAAACTAAAGTTATTTTAATTTTTATTCATCTATTACACACTTAAAAGATATTCGTAAACAATCTCAATTTCTATGTGAGAAAATGTTTTACACATGTAAATAATATTTTTTAAAAACCTTTTTCCCTTGGTATTCTCTCTCTTTCTCAAAACAAAAGTATGTGTTCTTCCTCCCTTACCAATCCATGCATCTATTAAATTCATTTCTTCCTTCACAAAAAGAGAAAATATAAAATAGTAACGTATAGAGATGTTGACGGTGGTGGTGATAGATGGTGGGCAACATCATTATTACCACCAAATAAATAAATGAAAATTTAAAATAATGAATTAAAATCAAGCATTTGATTTTTAAATGAATAATCAAATATACCAAATGTCACTCACTCGCCTGAGAAATAGAAGAGCGTTTTGTTCTTTAATGGCATTTTGATAAATTTTAGTCATTATTTTCAATGAAGTTGTAATACAGATTTGTCATCGATCAGTTGTAATTTATTTAAATGAATTTTGCAGAAGAGGGTTATCAAAATATTGTGAAGGGAAGAGTCGTTCATTTGGGCGTTTGGTAAGAGTGATGAGCCTTGAAGATGTTGCAAAGGATCAAGGGAAGAGAATGAAGTCATCATTTGCTACAAAACCTATTATTAAGAAGAAGTCTTATTTAAGAAAACGACATATCTTATGATCTATTTCTTTACAAACAAATTTTTAGTATTTAATTACCGATACATTAGTAGTAAATATTCAGAGGAAGTGTTTTGCACCCGTCTATCTCACTTACTCCCTTGTTTCAATTTGTGTCCATCTTGATTAAGATGAGGCCGCTTGATGATTTATGTGACTCTTAATTTGATTTTGAACTTTTATATGTTATAATAAATATGATAGGGCTCCATTCAGTAAAGAATACATACACCTCAGGATAAATTCGTTATTTTTTAATAATTGAAAGTTTCTTTAAAGTTACTAAAATAATTCACATGATAAATAAAAATAGTTTAATAAAAATTAATATAGTTCGGACTTTTTAATGATAAATAAAAGTAGTTTAATTAAAATTAATATAGTTCAAACTTTTAAAAAAGTAAATTTTGAATAGTTATTTATAAAATTGATACAATCTAATAATAAAATGATTTTATATATAAATTTATTTTCATTATTAAATTTAACAAAAAAATTGAAAAATTTATATGGAATAGAGTGGGTTGAAAATAAAAAACATATTACTAGGAAGAAGCAGTTCTGTTAAAATTTATGTGGGTTAATTTTGACATGACATAAAATTTAAGTCTCAAATAATTATTTCCTGTTATAAATCCATTAAATTATGGATTGTCCATTTGATTACTTAAAGAATAATAATGAATTCATGTATGTATAATTCCAAGGTGATATGAACCTTGGTGGATAACTATGTATCTACTAATTGAGCATTTATTATGATGGACTTTGGGTGATATCTCAACTTTATAAATAGAGATATCATTTTTCATTGTAACATATATTTGAATAGAAGAAAAGTTCTTTTTTTCATCTCTATAGCTTATCTTCTTTTCTTTATACTTATATTGTTATGAACATAATTTTATAACACATTATCAGCAGAGACTCTATCCAATTGCAATTGATTTTAGGTTTTTTTTTAGCTCATGTTTTGGTTGATCTCATTATGAGAATCAAGATATTATATTCATAAAATCATATATGTATTTTCTAAAATCTTTTTATGATTTTGAATATAATAGTGTTCGGTCACTAACATTGACTAGGAATCAAAAGTATATACTACTATTAATTGAATATGAACTACTAGAAAATAGGTCTTTTGCAATGCAAAAAAAAGTCATAGATCTGAAGAGTATTGTAATAGCCTTAAGGCAACGGAAAAGAGTGTGTTGCATATAAGCATATTGCAATAGCGCTATAGTAACAATTTTATGCAACTTTTTCTATACTGTTGTGACAAGCCTATGTTAGGTTGTGGAGTCTGATTAATATTCGATGTACTGTTGTTACCACGAAATATTGATTTCTCTCTTTCTCTCTCTAGATCTCTCATCTCTTTCTCTCTAAAGTTCTTGTGTTCTTCATTCATCAAGTGTGTGTGTGTGTGTGAATTCGATCAAAACAATTGGTATCAGAGCTAAGGAGATTCAACATGCCCTGAGATTGATATTTTCGAAGCTTGGATTCGAGACGATAAGTTTAGATGGATTCGATTTAAATTTTTGAAAGATGCAGATCGAGATTATCTTACCAGAAATATTCCTTCACGAACATTGACGGGGGTAAGCCCGGAATCTATGACGTGAGGAGAAAGTTGGAAGCTCAAGGATTGGCCAATCTCTAGGGTTGCATAAAAACCGTTACTTTGTCAAGAAACGTGCTCAACTTCGTGAAGGAGAAACTACGTTCGTCCTTTAAGGCACTGTCAAACATGTACAAAAACAATCAGCGAGGAACACGGTAATTTTGATGCGAGATTGTCAATTTAAAGATGTCTGAGAATGATCTTCTTCTGATCGTATAACGAGTTCAATATGATGTTTGGGTCAACTGAATTCTGTGGATATTAATTTCGAAGATTAAATTAAGGCGTTGATTTTGATGTCATCTCTGCCCGAGTTGGTTTGGATCCTGTTGTTGCTGCTGCGATTAGCATTCCCGTGGATCTGAGAAACTAAAGTTGAATGAATTCCCGTGATGTTTGTTCTTAGCGGAATATTTGCACACGGAAGTGGGAGATTTCGCGGGCAGTGCTCTCAGGCGTTGTCCGAAGGGGAGAAGTAAGAACGAAAGGCCAAAATTAACATGGTTGATCAAAATCAAAGAATCGAGAAAAATCGCCGACTTGATCAACCTTGGACTTGTTGGAGACTGTGGAGAAAAAGGGCACTTCGGACAGCTGTACAAAGCCAAGAAGAAATAGAATCAAAAATTTGGAGATTGACGAATGATCTATAAATTCAGGCAGAGGACCTTTGGGTTCTCTAATTCATAAGTGGTGAACAACCCGGTTGAATTCATGGATTTTTGGATTCTGGTGCACCTTTCCATTCGTCTCCAAGGCAAGGAGTTGTTCCAAAATTTCAAATCTGGAATTTTGTAAAAGGTGTATCGTGCTAACAATAAAGACTTAGAGATTGAAGGAAGGGGGATGTTTGCATAAATACCACCTCGTGAAACCAGTGTACTGGAGGATGTCAGTATATTCTTGGTCAAAGAAAAAATCTAGATTTTGTTTGGTTCAGCTATTATAACGGGATCATGCAGCATAGTTTGGGAAAGGTTCGTCAAGATTGTGAACGGTGCTATTGTATTGCTCGTGCACCAAATGTGGGAACCCTTTACAAACCACTGCAGGGTTATTAGATGGTCGTTGTGCTGAAGGTGCTTCAGGTTTCATGCCTGTGGCACAACAGACTTGGAGACATAGTTCTAAAGAAATGAAAATGCTTTGCAAAGGAGAATTAGAGGGTCTGAAGTCTGTTGATATTGGTCCCTTTGTGAGAGTTGTGTCATGGGCAAACTGAATAGGAGTTTTCCAAGGACTCCAAGAGAGCCAAAGAAAGTGTTGGTTTGGAAATGGTCCATGCATATGTTTGGGGACCATCTCCATTATCTCACTTGGAGGATCCAGATTCTTGATACCTTCATTGATGATTTTAAGCATTGAAGTATGGTTTACTTCTTTGAAGCACTAAGTCAAATGTGTTTGCAACTTTCACATGAAAAGCTGAAATTGATGAATCAGACCGGTTTGAAAGTCAAACTCCTAGGTTCTGACAAAAGGAGGAGTGTATGACCAAATCAAGGTTCAAAGGTATTCCTCTGCATCTGAGGGAATCAGTTGAGTAGAACGTTCCCTGGTAAGGCAGTAGAATGGAATTGCTATAGGTATGAACAGAATTATTGAACGAGGCGTGCAGGAGTATGGATCACTTGGGCTTCCCAAACATTTTGGTTCCGGTTGCTGTGTAACAACTTCATACTTTAATCAACAGGGGAGCCATCAATCCTTTAGGTTCAAGTTCCAGAGGAGGTGTGTATACAAGGAAAATACTCAAGTACTCACACTTGAGGATTTTGGTTGCACTGCGTATGTCATGTGAGCCCAGAAAAAAGACAAGCTTGATGCCAAGGCTGTGAAGTGTTACTTCAATATGCTATGTTCTATTGTTTTGTGTTACGAAGATTTTGGGATGACAGAACAGACAAGATCCTGAGACATTGTGACGTGACATTTGATAGTCTGTCCTATACAAGACCGAGAGGCAGAAGTTCTAAGATTACAAAGCAAGTGGGGAGTTTGATGTTGAGTTGGAGACGAGTAACCCATAGATGTTGAAGCCGATACTCAACAAATCCTACTGAAGAATCTAAATGGAATCAAGTTCACTGCACCGGTGTTAGAGGAGATCATCCAGACCAATCAGGGGCACCAAATATGTATTCCCCTTCATTATACTATTTATTGCTGACTGATGGAGGGAAACATAGTCTTTGATGAGGCCCCTACAGGTGGAGGACTCGATCAGTGGGACCAAGCCATGGATATGAGATGAGGGCACTTGAGAAGAACGCCACATGGTGTTTTGACTGATTTACCTCAGGAAGAGAGTTTGCTGAACAAGTTGGTGTTTTTAGAATGAAGACTAACCATATGGAAAAAGAAGGTCAAGAGCTCGTTTAGTGGTTAAAGGATATTCCAAAGAAGGTATTGATCAATGCTGAAAATATTTGTCTCCTGTTGTGAAGGTTAACCTCCTAGTGGGGGGTCGAATTCTGTTGAGTATTGTTTGGCATCAGAGAATTTGCATCTAGAGCAATGGATGTAAAACAACATTTTTACATGGAGATCCTAGACAAAGAGTCTATAGCAGTACCGAATGATTTGTGGTTCCAGGCAGGACACAGGTGTGGCAAGCTCGCCAGGATCGTGTATGGACTAAACAACTGCACCAACGCAATGGTTCCAAGAAGTTTGAAATCCTTCATGACAAGATGGATTCCTGCAAGCGTGAAAAGATTCGTGTTGTTACTTGCAAGAATACACTGATTCATAGTCTTTCTAACTCGTATTTTCGATGATAGTTGATTGCAGATCTAGTATGGGGGAGATTAATAATCTGAAGACAAGGTTTTTGTGTGCAGCGTTTGAGTAAAGATGTGGGTTCAGCGAAGCAGATTTTGGGGAGGAGGATTCTCCTTAAATATTTCTGTACTTTAAATCTTATCTCAGGAGTTTTACATTCAAAGGTTTGAGAAGATTCATGGTTAATATTTAAACCCAGACTACTCCAGGCTTTTAGAAGTGTTGTTTCTCTTTCATCTACGAAGCTGATTAGGTGGCAATATAAGCTGGGAAAGAGATGATATGGCTGGCAGATTATCTGGGGGAATTGGGCATGAAAACAGAGCGAGAAGATTGCTTTATTCAAATAGTAGAGCTCCATACAGTTGCTAAAAATCCATCTATCAGTTTTAAAAGACATGCCATCAAAAGGCGGTACCGGTTGGGTGGGAGATAAAATAAGAGATAGGAATTTCCTCGTAGGATGGCATGGAGGATGTGTATGTGCTTGCAAGATAGGGTGCAAAGAACCCGGCAGACATGTTGACAAAATGTGTTTTGATGTTGGGAAATTGGTGTTATACGAACGACAAAAAAAAAACTCAGTTAGTCTTCTGTTGTTGTTGCTACAGATGTTGCGGTGCGGTAAAAATGTTGATGATGAAGAGATTTTTTTTGAGAATGTATTTTTGGATGACTGAATCAGTCTCCAAGCGGGAGAATTGTTAGGTTGTGGAGCCTGATTAATATTTGATGTACTGTCATATATTAATGTTCAGTCTCCATTTATTCTCTGTAACCAAAACATACTCTAATTTATTAATATATATACCCACCGCCGTGGAAGTTTAATCACGGGGTGTACCACGAGATATTGATTTCTCTCTTTCTCTCTCTAGATCTCTCATCTCTTTTTCTCTAAATTTCTTGTGTTCTTCATTCATCAACTGTGTGTGTGTGAATTTGATCCTAACAGCCTATCTATAGCAACAATTATTATTTATTCTTTGACAATACTTTTCAATTGTTAATGCAACAGTTACGAGCCGTTGCATTAGATTTATTTCAAAGGTTTGAAACTGTTGCAAACAGTCTACCACAACAGCTTTATATATAGCTTAGTCATAGATATTACAATGGTTCTATTGAATTGTTGTAATGGTGTTATTAAGCTATTGCAATTAGCTTTTTTTTAATACTTATTGTAGGTTCTTGTAGCAGTTATATAATACTATGTATTTTTGTAATAAACTATAATACAATGATAGAGAATATTAAATCAATATGTACTTCAAGTAGTATCATGCATATCTTACCGATAAAAACACAATATTGATTGACATTTCAAGACTACGCAGAGATTCATGTTCGCAAAAGTTAAGCCCAAAGTTAAAAAAAAATAGTCTTAAAATGTTCAATAGTTATCATAAAATTAAGTTCACAAAATTAAAACCCAAAAACAAAAATTGTCCTAGAATATTTGTAGACGTGGATCAAGCAATTCTCTTTATGTAAGATCTTCACTACTTTCATCCCCGAATTTTTCATTTTGTTCACCTACAATTTCAAAAGAAACAACAGTTAAAGATACGGAATTGGAAAGAAAGAGCTTAAAAATGAAGGAAAAAGAAATCGTATAACTCCGAATTTTTACTCTTCTTGAATAGAACTTGTAACTTATATTACCACATGACTTTTTTAGAAAATAAAGATAAAAGTATTATATGGGCCAAAATTTTTCCACATGAGCAGTTTTATAAGAAATTGACTGACACCTTAGGTGCAGCTTGTAGAAAATTGCATAGTCATTGTCAATGGTAAGTTCATCAAACTAATTTTTCAAGTTGAAAAAACAAAAATTAATGTCAATGGTTCAAAAATAAAACAAATCATAAATGTTTAGAATACTTTTTATCACCGTAGAAATAGGATGATGAACTTTAATAAGAAGATGAAAATGTACATATTTAGCAACAACTCAGGTCAATATATTTTTACAAAAAAATTAACAACACCTAAAATCAATCAAGAATTGAGTACACATTTTCAAACTTTCATAGTCAATTGAGGTTCTAAGTTGAGTTCAGTTCAATACTCCAAAACTATGGAAACAACACTCACACGAATCTCAATACAATTGACTTTGATAAAATTAACAGGATGATCGCAGTTGCACCAGAAGAATATAGCAAGTGTAGTAGCACAAGAAACAGTGTAGAAGAAGATCAACATATCAAAAGCAGATGAATCTGAAGCAAAGAAGAAACAACAAAAGCTAGTAGAAGAATTGGAAGAAAAAGAATAAGGATTCTGACCTTGATTGTTGCTATTGATAGATGGACGATGAATTAGTCGAATAATTCTTTCTTGTATTGATGAAGCATAAAGTAATGTTGCTAGAACATTAACATCAATTCGTAGGCCTGAACGGTGAAGTTTATCAGTTGTACATAGAATATTACTTATAAAGGAAAGATTAGCTAATATTAATATTACACAGACATAATCCATATCAAGAAGAATATTGATATGAATTCGGACCTTCTTAAGTTTCCTAGGAAAGTTCATAGTAGTCAACACCATTTATTATTCTAGTTAGCAACAAATTCTTTTGATTTATCAAAGATGTACGTATTCCAGCTGGAACATTTGCTCCTGCATCGTTATTCCTTATTCTTGAAAACTCACGTTGTGCCATGACTAGAAAGTACTACCTACTATATAAATAGATATAAAAAAGATAAGGAGTTAGACATACCAACAAAATCAATAAATAAGATAAAGCATAATCAGAGAAAAGAAGATTTTAGTCGCAAAAACTTTTGTAACATGATAACATGAACAGAAAAAAAAAAAGGAGAAAGGATGAACTAGAAATCAGAATCACCATACCTTACTACCCGATTCACCTAGGATTTCTGAAGAAAAAATCACTCAGCCAGTTTCAACATGTGAAGCAATAAATAGATCTCTAATAACATCGAGAAAACGTAAAAAAACACAAGTACACAAGAATAATAATAAAGAAAAGGCAAGATCAGCATTCTTTCCACTGTCCTTCAAACCAATGGTACAAATATGAAAATGCAATAGAGAAATTTCTGAAAAGTCCCTTCGTCAATAATCAGCCACCATCCAATCCCAAACGACATCATAAAAGTCCTCATCATAATAAAAGTTCTCATCTTGTTCTGATATTTCCATATTTCCTTGCATATGAAAGTCCTCATCTTCTTCTGATGTTTGCATTTCGTAGAGGATTTTAAATCTAATTAGTCAATCTTAAGATAATAAGAGAAGAAACTAAAGCCAAACAATTATGCCGAATCTAAACACTCAAACAATGGAAATGATTTCATATAAAAATAAACTATTTTATTTTATTTGCCAAAGTCACTAACCTCACTCAAGATACTAAGCAGCACATGATCACAAGACTCCCATCGCAAAAAAGACTAGGCGATTGTCTTTGATGACAATGAAAAGAAGACAAGACGCAACAAAAAAATCAAGCAACTGACCATGAGAACTTGAAATGTATGACTCTAAAGTAGACGTGAGGATCCAAATCTTGGAGCAGCCTTACAGAGACTAAGTTAATGCTCAAAACTTTACACCTCACTACAAGACTATGATCTATGCAATGTGTTCTATAATCAGCGATGCTCACAAAATAGAACATGAATAAGAATATTTATGTAAACCTTTTGTTTGTTGCACACAAACATGGTCATGATGATGAAATCACATGCAAAAGTAAACTATAAATTTACTGAAATAAAGATCAATTGACATGACTGGTTGACCATTCTATTTTTAAATGTGATGCAAATGTTATTGAGAATTCATGTGGGATTATATGATAAAGAAATAAAACTTTCTTCAAGAATTTTCTTGTGTTTCTTATTTTCACTTTACCAGCTAAGGTTAAAATTGTAATCCTCAAAATTTTTGAAACATACAAAAAGATAGATTTGGGTCCATTCACTGCCATGTGGATCATTTGCAACTATATAATAGATGCATCTATGTGATTATCACATGTTCATTGTTGTCAACTTATAAATTAATATTCGTTAGGTTGTTTGCTCAAATTGTTAAATTAAGAGCACAATTTCAAACTATGAAATTATAATGATAATGTTGGTTGTTTAGCAGAAATTATATGCCTCCAATTATAGCTAAACTATGGGTATGAGAACAAAATTCCCAAATGAGATTTGGTATGAGATGATTAACATGCATGCATCAAGCCAACAAGGTTTTCCCATTAAAATTGGTTCATGGTCAGAAACCAAATAATTTTTAAAAAAAAAATCCCAAAAAAAAATTGGTGGAATGTGAGGTTATTATTTCAATTTGTTTTCACACGCACAAAGATGAATTCCAAATAAAGTTTGGTGATGAATGTTGAGATTCTCTAACATTAGGGGATAGATGATTGACACTGAAAATTATGTGTGAGGTTTAATGATGATTTATCTAGATCAATCATTAAATAAAATGTGAAGCTTAGTCCAGTGATAATTCATTTGCATAATGTTGAAAATCAATTGCCAGATGAATGTACTGACCCTATGATATAATTCAGCTGCAAATGCTCCAACGTGAATTCCTTAAAGGACATAGTCTATGATACACTGAAAGTGTAACAGACTAATCGGTTCCAAATATAAAATTTCTTGAAGAAGGAAGGAGCAAATAATCAATCTAGTCATGATAATGAGACAAGTACTATAAAAGAGCACATTGACATACACTTCATAAAACCTCAAAAAAGGTTCAGGTACCTAAAAAATAAAGAGATCTCGATAAGTTATTTCTTGTTGGAATCAATATCAAATAACCGTCGATGATATCTTTGATATGAGGTAGCGCTCAATGATACAAATTTTGACGAGGATCTTGAATTCAAATTTGTCATAAAGTGTGGACAGATAAATGGTTGGCGAAGTAAAATGCATAATTCAAGTATATTTTGTTTCACTTAGAGAAGTGATTGTTTTGAATTCATACTCCATAAATTAAGGTAACTTCAGTGGGATAAAAATAAATTATTATGCGATGGTGTAACCGTAAGATATCAAGTAATCCTGAAATTTTTGGAGATGTTTTATACTATGGTGGATCCAATGAGGTTTGTTTTAATCTGGCAACATATGAAAAACTTGAATACATAGAACAAATAATTGTCATGTCTATCTAGACAATGAATGTTATATGAAAATCCTTGAAGTAATCGAGGTGTCTAAAGCATGTAAGAGTTTGAAAGAAACTTTTTCAATAAAGTTTCAAGAAAATCCGTATCTGGATTGAACTATCATGAGGAAGAAAAAGGGGTACAAAAGAAGGACCCTAATGTCTCGTTATTATTTTCCTACTAAAAGGTATTGGTAAGACAGAATTTTGTCTTGACCTACATATTGATAAATTGATAAATTAAATATTTGTCTACCAGTGCACATACACATATAAGTTTTAATGTGATTTTATATAGATAAATCACATTTATTGAGTACCCCAATGATAATGAGATCGCTTGACATAAATGATGATTCAGTTTGATCTTAAAAGAAGGATGAAGAACTTCTTGGTGATGAAACTCCACCTTTGTGCAATTAGGGCACTAGTGCATCTTGCTAACAATACTCGACCAGACATTTATTTTACAGTAAATTTACTGGCAAGATTCAGTTCTTGTCCAACAAAAAGGACATTGAAATGGTGTTGAACACATACTTGAATATCGTCGACGGACCATATTTTTGGGTTTATTCTATTCCAGGGAATCCAAGGAAGAATAGATTGGTTATGAAGATGCAGAATATTTATTTGATCCACATAAACTTCCGATCTTCAAGCACTATTTGTTCACATGTTTAGGCATACAATATATCTTGGCTATTAATGAAGCAAATATAGGTGATCACTTCTTCAAACCATACAGAAATAAAAGCCTTTCATGAAGCAAGTTGAGAGTGCGTCTGGTTGAGATCAATGACAAACCATACTCAGGAAGTATGTGGTTTTCCTTTGAAAAAGAATTTACCAACCACAATGTACAAAGATAATCAACTGCAAATGAAAGTGTCCAAAAGATGATTATTGTTGTGAACAAGTTTAATGTGCAATTTACTTGCAACAACGAGGTCAGGCCGAATAGAATGATATTCATAATGTATTCGGCTAAGCTCAAAAGCCTCGTCATATTCATCAAATTCAGATAATGATACATCAGTATGAGCTCAATGATACAACATTTTTGTGAATGTGATTTGATCACAAAGACACTGTCAATATTCAATATTTGAGAAGTTTGTGTACGAGATTGAAGACATCGTCGCAAGAAATGAAGTGATGTTATAATAAGGGGAGTACAATACGCGTTGCACTTTTTTTTCCTTGACCGAGATTTTGTCCTACTGAATTTTCCTGACAAGGTTTTTAATGAGACAACAAATAGTGTGTATCAAAAGATATGTGTACTCTTTTTTCTTCACTAGAATTTTTTCCGACGGAGTTTTTCCTAGTAAGATTTTATCGAGGTACATTATCTATGGACATCCAATGGGGAGTTTTATAAATCCATTGAATTATGGATCGTCCATTTGATTACTTCATGAATTATGATGAATTCATGTATGTATAATTCCAAGGTGATATAAACCTTGATGGATAACTCTGTATTTACTAATTGCGCATTTATCATAATGATCTTTGGTGTGATATCTCAACTCTATGAATAGATATATCAATCATCATTGTAAAATACATTTGAATAGAAGAAAAATTCTCTTCTTCATCTCGATATCTTGTCTTCTTCTCTTTATTCTTATATTGCTATGAGCTTGATTTTATTATATTTTTTAATTTTGTAATTTAAATGTAGCCCATGTCACACTATACCATTGTTATATCTAATTTTGACATGATATAAAAATGCATAACTTCAAATAATCATTTTTTGAATTTTGTAATTTCTAATTATAGCTTACATTGTCATCTACAATATTGATATGAAATATAATTTAAGAAATTCAAATAATTATTTTTTGAGTTTTTTAATTTTCAATTATAGAATGTTGATTGTACTATTTTTTTTAATCTTATCGTTTTAAATTATAGAAACATTGAATATCTTAAAATAATTTTTAATCTTATAATTTTGAACGTGAATTTTGGAAATTTTCGGATTGGTAGAGTTTAGGTATTAATTCGAATCCTTTAGATAGAAATTATAGAATTGTAAATATATATAAATTCCTCTGAACACAACATTTGATTGTTACTCAATGTTTAAAATGTTCCACATTCAGAAGTTGCAAATTCAAATTTTATTCACTACATTTTTGGTGGATAAAATGTAGTGAGGAAATGAAAAAACGGAGAAAAAAGATTTTAGCAGATTACGCCCATTCAATGTCAATTAATAAAGTCTTAACTACTAATGAAAAGAAAAAGAAAATTTTCAAAAATGGTTTTAACTTTTTAAGGTAAAAATCAAAATTTTAAAAAGTAATCATTTAATATTTTAAAAGAAATTATCAGTTTTTGTAAAAATAACTTAAAAAAAGACTTAAAATAGATATTTTATGTTATTCCTAACAAAAGGGTATGAGGTTTTTATTTTTATTTCAAGAAGATTTTAAGCACTTGAAATATCTATTAACATGCGATTATCTGATAATTTAAAAAAAATATTTGACTAACTTTCAAAGAATTTAAAGACATAGAAAATTTATTTAAAAATTTATTTAATTTCAACACTTGAAATAATTATCTCTTACTTATTTTCAGAGATTTTATCTTGATTCTTGTTCTCTTTTTCCTTTTTTTGCCTACTGTTTTCTATAATTATATTTTTATTATTAGGTGATATAAACAAAGAACCAATCATAATTATCTCTTACACCATTTTTAGAGATTTTATTTTAATTCTCTTTTTTTTTTTACTTTTTTGTAGCGTCACACCTCAAACCTCACCCTCGTCACCATGTATATCTTTTCTAGTGTCTCCACACACCATATAAACACCCCGTCACCCCATCTTAAAAGAATCATTTTCTCTTTGACCTCTTCTCTCTTCTCTTGTAAAATCGTGCGTTTCTACATCTTAATATCACAAGAAAATCTTCATTCTATAATCAAAATAAATGTCAAATTCACAATAATAAGAATCAAGTTTTTAGTATTTTTGACAAAACATGTTGAAGAAACATGAACATACTTCTAGAAAGGGCCCGGATTAGTAAAAAGGAGTTTTATTGTTGAAATCGAAGGCTCCGACCTTTAACATATTGACTCAAACACTATCACCAAACAAAAATGCTAGTCCGATGAGAAAGGTTGTTAACCCAACAACAAACCACAAAACAATACAAAAGAGAAGAAAGATTCCCCAAAGGATAAGAAAAAGTGAGTAAAGAAATATGCTTCTGGATACTAGCATTATTTACCCCCTTTTTACACCAAATCATAGGAAATCAATTTGAAATAGTTTGTTGAAGCTTAGACTCTTGATGATATCTTTTGAAATTTTTTTGGATGATATATATTTATTTTTATCACAATTTTTTACAACAATACAATTTGAATTGTTTTACATTGTCAGATTTATCCTTTTAGTAATGTGTTCCCGTTAGATATCAACTTTATACATCTTTATTTTAAATTTATCAAAAAAGTTTCAAATTGAATTTCAAGTGTACTATACAATTCGAATGACAGCATTGACAAGATTTTATTGGACATTAGTATTAAAAATGGTTCATAAACATAGTATACCACAACTGTATACATTGTTACAATTAACTAGTTCTGTAAAAATATAAATTACAAATTGTTTCGTACAATCTTGGGGTACCAACTCTGTATAAATTGCATACAAATCGGATACAACATAATAATTTTAGTTTTGATATTAGTTTGAAACCACATGACACCAACTGAAATCACATGAAATAATTTTATGTTTGCCTTACATTATTGTATCGAATTGATCTAAATTGAAAAATTAAGAGTGAAATTAAATTGGTATCCAATTTGTATATAATTGATATCCATTTTGTAATATAATTAATATTTTTAAACTGAAAATTAAGACAAAAAAACATAAAACTAAAAAATGTATAAAGGTGGTATCCACCTTGTATAAATATTGTAAAATGAATATGAAAATGTAAAAACATTGACCATTATATATTGTATCTAACTCAATTACGTCTTGTTTTATGTATTTTTTTTCAACTGAGACACAAATTCAATACCAAATGAATACCAACTGTAAAATACATTAACTAGTATAAGTGGGAATTCAGTTGCATACCGAATGGACATAATTGCATACCAACAATACTTAATAAACTACTCTTTGTATATTTGAAAAATAATGAGTACCTTGTCACAATTAAAACAAAACATAAGTTTAAAACACAAAATAAAACAAAACAAGATAAATACAAATTATGATTTTTTTTTGTGTATGATAATTTGAACATCTCTTCATGTTGTGACTCTCTCGACGACATGTATTGCATGTAATTTTTTTCCTTTTAAATTTCACATCAGAAAACCCCTTCTAGCATTCAAGTTGCGGTCTTCCTAAAATTCTTTTTGAACTAGGCCACAACAGTTTAGTCTCAGTCACATAATTTAATATATCCCACGTACTCTGACATGGTAGAGGTTCAATAGGGATTGCATATCTATCTTCAAATTTCTTCAATCTATAAAAGGAAAGCAATAATTTGTTTCATGCAGTCTTTGTACCTAAGAACTACCATTGCATGTCCGCAAAGTATCCTATCCTTTTGTACAAATTTACTAGTTCCATCAAAAATTTATTATGTCGATGTTACAGGATATAAAGTAAAAATACATATGTTGTATCACTATACAAATTTCATAGGACTATGATTTACACATTTCTTACCTATTTTATATTAAAAGTCATAAATTATTCATTATCAGAATCATATCACTAGAATAGCAAAATATTTTAAACTTATACATTTTACTTGTCATTTCTTAGGCAAATAATATGCCAAATTCATTACATTATTATTCGCCAAATACATTCTAATATAATGCTAAGAAAATCAATTCAAACCAGAAATGATACCAAAAAGACATTATCAATTGTCTTAAACAGAAAAGTAGCTTAGACAAATGATGAACAAATTCAATGTTCATACTAATATATAACTCTATAAGAATCAGAAGAAGAATTTTGACATACATTAACTAGATTTTAATGTATGAAATACAAATTCAAATGAACAATAGCTTCTTTGATCATCTCCTAGTATGGTGCCCACGATCGAGATGGGATGAAGAGGAGACCAAGCAACATAATCAATATTTTCCTATGATTTCCTTCTGCTATATATCGTATTTCCATGTTCTTCCTGATCTCATCGATATACTGCAACGGTGAATTTGAGATCCATACAAAATTATATGTTCAACTCCAATTCATTATGCATCTTATCAAATTTCCAACAAATTTGAATGATTATTTAATGAACATGAGAAGATGAATCGAAAAAATTATGATATTTGAGTTTGTTGATTATGGAAGGATTTGCATCTGACTGAATATTTGGAAGAGAATTGATGGAAGAAAATTTGAATTTGGAATTGATAAAAGTTGTTACCATTTGGGAGAGATTGACATCAAATTGATTAGCATGATTTGGGGAAGTCACATTCAAAATGGATTCTCTTTCCTTGAAAATGTAACTGAATTTGTTTTAATGTATCAAAATTTATGTATCCAGCTCGTTTGCTATGTATCCGGATAACACTTATTTTGAGGGATTTTTGTAATTGAAAAATAGTAAAGATAGAATATGATTTAGGTCATTACATTATGGGGTTTAGATAAGTTATACTAAATTATAATTATTAGTCTTATATATGTCAATTATAAAATTTTCACATAAATTAAATACAATAAAAGAAAATAAAAGTTGGGCTCAAGTTTGAGTTTTGTCCGCTCAAGCCAACACTTGGGCATAGTTATTACTGGTTTTGGAACTTTTCGCCCAAATTCTTTTCTATTCTAATTTCTAAAGTAAATCCTACTGAAATAATAGGGAAAATTACGTGAAAAGACCATCCTTAATACCTAACTATATAAACAATACTTCCTTAAAAAAATGACACATTCTATATAAGTAATCATTTCATTATAACATCCATATATTTTATCCTTAATGTCATATTTACGAACAAATAAATTTCTTATAGATGCATTTTGTACCTACACAGTTTTGAAAATTTTCTTTCTAATTAGTTGCGTGGGCCAAATCAAGTATATATATATAGTTATAATATAGATATTATTTTGTAAACTTTTTAACTGTGCTATATATGGAAAAAAAACTTCATATTACACTACTCCCTCCGTCTCTTTTATGTGAGGTAAGTTTTTATATATTATATTATAATATATCCTATATAATAACATATATATATATATATAATAATTAGATATATATATATATATATATATATAATATATATATATATATATTAACTATCTGTTTATCTTTAATTAGAAAGAATGCGACTGGTTCCCATTATTGGGTAGTTATCAAAGTTCACATCCCTTCCGATATGATCGTACTTTGTTTTTTTTCCGCACATAGTTCAGGTAGGAGTATTATACGATGTTGTTAATTTTCATTCAATCATTTTTGTATGCTATTTCTGATAAGCTTCTTCTTTGGTAGTAATTGACGTACATTGTTTCTTTTTATGTACAATAGTTTGAAAATGGCGAAAGAAGATTCATCATCCGTAATGGAACTACACGATAAATTTATTGAAATGGTAACTCCTATTGGTGAGCCTAACTTTGTCTCCGACACATATGTCTCATTCAAACTGTTGTAATATCCAAAGTGTTAGTGTTTTGCCATTATCTCATCCACCGTTGTGTTGAAGTAACATTACCATTTCTTTTTTCATGGAAGGAATTTATAAGTGGTAAATATGAGTAAGTTTAAATATTAGCAGTTAAAGAAGATCAAAGAAAGAAATTTTTAGAAACAAATGGACTGAACCCTTATTATTTCAAAAAAAACAAAACATAAGTAGACACATTAAACACATTTTTTAATAGTTAATTACATAGGATGTATTCATTGAATAACAATTATGACATTTAATATTTTCTTTTATAACCTCTTTACATTTTAAATAGATCGTGGGTAAAATATAGTAGATATTCAAGATACCATAAACTCCGCAGTTCATTTAGTTAAGCTAACAATAACTACCTTTTATAATAATCCTTATACATTGATGACGTCTTCCTTCTACAAATCAAGCAATAATTTGTCACGATGAGAGCCTACACACTAGATTTGACAAACACTTTAAAACCATTGCTGTCCCTCAAACGAACCCTCATCCTGGATAACTACAAGCAGAAGACTAACTCAATCATACATAAGCATCAAACTGAAAGAAATGATTTAAAACAACTTACTAAGTATCAAAACTTTGAGGAATATACTAAGTATGAGTCATAAGTTTAAATAAAACATCTAGAACTGAAAGATGCCAAAAGTGTTTATCTATTAAGTCTCTACTATACAAAGATCAGTGTTGGTACAAGATCCACGGCTCCTAAAAAAAACTACTTCTACTACTACTACTACTAATAATAATAATAACTCATTAAATTGGAGTACTTCAAAAGCAAATAGGTCTCATTCATAAGCAGACGAGCAGATGGAGTTAACTTAACAGACTCTTGTTGAGTATCCTAAGAACCTGTATGAGTATATTTAAATTATATAGGTCGAATGACATCAATAAATTGAATGTATGAGTATATAATATAGTTGAATAACAAATAATTGAAAGAAAAGACTACAATAGATAACAACATACTTAAACTGAATGTAAGAAATAAAGGAGTAAAATAATTTAAAACTTTACAAGATATTGTCTCATCTATGAGCTCAATATAATAAGCGAGATACAAAATATACTTTAATTCTATTGGAGATTCTATAACAAAAAATCATTACAATGAGCTACATGATCATACAACGTCTCTTTCACTCTGACAAAGTTGTCCTACACGTTTTCGGGGTATAGAATAGGTCAACTAAGTTGATCCACTAAGATCTAAAAAGTATGATCCTGTACCCATGTTGGGATACATGGTTTTTGAGAAATGTGAGTTGTTTGAACTCATTTTTATATCGATTCTCAATACTACTCCAAACAATATATATTCATGCTCAATATTCTAAAAAATATACTCTTCCTCTGGTTTAATACAATTGCTCAAACTATCCTCTTAAAACATGTAACTACTCCTGAAATATCTTTGAACTCATAACTCATTTAGAAATCTCAGTGTCTCTTTTATCAATTAGAAAATTGATACCTCTGGAAATACGTAGTTCCCTTATACTCTTACTTCACTCGTACTTGAAAATACTTTCTCAAAACATATGAAAATCATACTTCACTAGGGTCATTGATGACTCAGAAAGTCGTACTGCATAAACATTGATGGTATATCTAGATACCATACTGCTCATACATTGATGACATACTCGATTGTCATACTAATCATGTTTTAGATACTTTTTTTCTCAAAAATCATCTTTACTTTCTCAAAACTTAGTTTAAGAACTCAAGTGTTAACTTTAAAAATATTTTCAAAATTTATAACTCAAATCATAGGTTTCATGTAAAATTATGTAATGAACGACTTAAATTAGCGATTTAATAGAAATAAAAAGATTCAACACTCATAACTCAAGATTCAAGAACTCAAAATTCATAACTCAACAATATATTTCCTCTAAAAAGATACTCAATTCATACAGTTCATACTAAAATATAGACATGAACAAATCAACTGAAGAATTTTAATGCATAACATATAGTAATTCAGTAATTAGGAATAGAATTTAAAAAGAAAGAGGAACTCAAAAACTCAAATCAACTTATCACAAGAATACTCAAATTTAGGGGTAGAATTCTAGATTTCTCTTTTCCTGATTTGAAAAAATTGATATAGGACGTGATAAAGAACTAGTCCAACACTATGTTAGCCTTACATACATGGAAGAACAAGGTTCATCAAAAATCTTCTAGAAGAACTTCATTAGAAGCCTTGAAACCCTCGCTTAAAGTAAAAAAATCAAGACAACCTTTCTTGAGATTATTGAATTCCTTTCTTGAAATCTCTATGACAAAGAATTATGATTTTCATTAGTAATTCATAATTGCATGAAGAATTTGAGTTGGAAAGAATGAAATTGTTAGAGAAAGACTTATATTCCTGAAGAATCTTGAAAATGATTGAACGAATCTTGAATAAAGTCTTCTACTTTGATTTTTCCTTAGGGTTTTGACTTAAGATTTGCGAAAGAAGAGAATGATGTAATAAGAGGTGAAAATCTGGTTTTTTGAGTCTTTAATTAGTGAAGAAATTCGTTTAGGTTTTTCTTAGAGGTAAAAAGACTAATTAAAAAAGGGACTCTATTTAATGTTTTTCCGTCGGCTAATTCGTCACTGCACTGAATCATATTACTAAAATGGTAATAACTTTTTACTCAAACCTCAGATTGTTGCGAAAATGGTAGTGTTGGAAACAAGATTCAAATTCCTTTAATTTTGTAAGTTATATACCACATAAATCTTTTTTTAAGAGTACAATTATTTGAAGTTGACCCAAGTAAAATGTTATATCAAAACTTAATCAATAAAAATCTTGAAACTTTTAACACTACTTTGTGCTAGAACTTTTTATGGGGTGTTACAATACTCCTTCTTGGGATCATTCGTCCTCGAATGATGCTGAAACTTAGTATGAAAGGGAAAAGATTTACTCTTACTATATTCCAGCTTAATTTAAAATAAAAAATTATTAACAGAAGGTGATTATTCTAATTTCAATCATGACATTCAGATTCTATACCTCTATGATAAATCTCATCCCAAGAGCACTATATTCAAGCCTAGTACTATGACCACTCCATGGACTCCTACTAACCACATCTTATAAGAGTTCCTCATCCTCTCTATCAATTGAAACACATTACTACTAGAATTGACTAATTTCTCTCATTTAACTTTTATTCATGGGAAGAACTTATGTCCCCCCCCCCCTTTCTACTTTTATAAGCTTATATGGCAGAAGAATATTATCACTTCAACAGTAAGGAACATAAACCCTCTCCTTCTATCATTACTCAATTGCTATCTACAATATCGCTATCAATACTGAAAATGATCACTGAAAGAGATTTAGGAACAAAGATCATAAGAACGATTCATTCATGAATTTCGATATAAGAATATGCATAACATAACATTATGTTGCTAGTCAAAAAGATCAAATCTCAAATATTTTGAGACGAATTATACTATGAGACATAAGACTGAGCATTCTATGCGACATGAGTGCTTATATTAATAAGTTCTTATCATGGGGCTGATATTTATAACTTTGTGGATTAAGATTGAGATCAACGGGCTAAAGTCTTTGCTTCTCATTCTGGAAAGCATAGATGTTAAGCTCTTTGAAGTTTATGAGCCTAGATCATAAATACTATTCTGATATTAGAAATATCAACTAGATATTGTAGTAATTGGACTTGATGAATGCACAAGATTTTGAATGAATTTATATATCTCTAAAGAACGACACCACCACCACCACCAGCAATAGCAACAGCAACAACAACAACAACAACAACACCAGCAGAAGCAACAACAACAACACCAATAGCAACAACAACAACAACAACAACAACAACAACAATAACAACAGTAGCAACAACAACAACAGAAAAAACAATAGAAATAACAACAGCAACAACAACAACAACAACAACAACAACAGCAGCAGCAACAATAACAACAAGAAGTTGAAAGAAAAGCACCCTTCACATAGATTTTATCTTTTGTCTTAAAATAAGTCATTTTGATAATTGCCAAACACTCTAATAAGTAAACTATCTTTTAAGTTTGTTTGACCAGCTTTTAAGCCCATCCAAACAAGCTTTAAAAGACTAAAAGTTAGTTTAAGTTTATATATTTTTATATGTTAAAATATGCCGATGAAGAAATTACATTGATTTCTAAGGTCTTCCATGTTAATAAGACGAGTTTTATTTATTTTTATTTATTTTTATTCATATTTATTTATCACTAACAGTTTTACTAAGGGTGTTTACAGATACCCCAGAGTGTCTTCCCATTGAAGCTATTCCAATGGAATTTGAATTTGAATTTTTTATTTATTATATTATTTGTTTACTTTTTTATTTGTGTAAACTGTATGCCTATCATATTTATATATTTTTTATCTCCTCCTCAATTTAAAAAAATGAATTCAGTCTGGACCCATAGTTGTGGATTTCGAATGATGTCTAACACATTCTCTTCACAATAACTTGAACCCCTTTTCTAAAATCTAATGATTTTGTAGATCACTTAAATGGTTTCCTATTTTTTTTCCTAAAATAGAGTGGGGACATCTTTTAAAATTTATTTATTCATAAAATTCGTTTAAAATTGAGTTTATCGATTATTTTTTTGAGTCACCACGATGATACTCCTTATTTGAATAAATTAGGAATGTACACACTATCTCATTTTTTCATAGAGTCACTTTGTTTGATTTGGTAGAACTACACATGCTTTATTTTGATGTAATTTTGGTCATGAATTGGTTGCATGCATGTTATGCTTCCATTGATTGTAGAACTTAGGTAGTTAAATTGATTTTTCCAAATGAGTCCATGTTAGAGTGGAAAGGGGAAATTTTATTCCTAAGAGTCAATTTATGTCATGTCTAAAAGCTAGAAAGATAATTGCAAAAGGGTGCACATATCATATTGTTAGGGTCATGGATGTTGAATCCAAACTCCCTTCAATAATGTCGGTCCCCGTATTGGGGGAATTCTGGGAAGTCTTTCCCAATGAATTTCGCGGAATTTCTCTCAAACGGGAGATAGATTGCGACATTGATTTCTTACCGGATACTAAACCCATATCTATCCCTCCTTACTGGATGGCTCAGATGGAGTTGAAGGAGTTGAAAGAACAACTCCAGGATTTTCTAGAGAAGGGTTTTATTCAACCAAGCCTATATCTAAGGGTTTCTCAAGTATTGTTTGTGAAAAAGAAATATGGGTCTCTTACAATGTGTATCGACTATTGACAATTGAAAAAGTTCATTATAAAGAATAAGTATCCTTTTCCGAGAATTAATGACTGGTTTGATCAATTGGTAGGGGCTAATCACTTTTCAAAGATATACCTTTGTTCGGGCTACTACCAACTTAGGTTAAGAGAAGTTGACACTCCTAAGACGGATATGAGTTCCTTGTGATGTAGTTTGGCCTTACTAATGCCCAGGAGGCATTTATGGACCTCATGAATAGGGTTTTATGAGAATATCTAGTCATTTTCGTCATTACCTTTATCGAGGATATCTTAATTTAATCTAGAAGCGAGGATGGTCATATGAGTCGTTTGAGGATTGTCTTGCGAACCCTCAAAGATCACCAATTGGTCACAAAGTTTAGTAAGTGAGTCTTGTAACAACCCTAAAAATGGATATGCTAAGTACTGATTAATGTGTCTAGAATGCCTACGATTAGACCGGGTTCACATGAATTGATGCGCGTAGAACCAGACCTCTGAACCCTTGTGACTGTCAAGCCAACTAACTTTAGGAGTTATTTGAGCTAGGAAATGTTGGGTCCATCCATGTAGGTCTCCTGAATATGAAGATTCACCTAAATAAGTCTTTAACAGATTTAAAAAGGGGAAATCTTAAGTTTTGAGGGTCTAGGGGTAAAATTATCTTTTTCCATGCTAAGGGTAGTATCGTGATTACCGTAAATATGTAATTACCTATTTAACTAATAAGGGTGAGGGGCATTTTGGGGAGAGAGGGCCGAAAATTGGCCTTTGAGTGAAGTCTTGCTCCACCCGGGTTCGAACCTAGGTGGAAGCATTGATTTAAATTGTATTAATTAAATCGGTAAATTAATTTAATTAATTAATAATTATTATATGATTTATGAAAAAGTAAAAATCAAATTTTTTTGAAGGTTTGAAAGAGTCCTAGTTTGACTAAATCTTTACCTAAGCCTAAACCACCTTTCACGTTCAATTCTCTCTCTCTCATCAAAACTTCTCTTTCTTTTCACGTTCTCTCTACCAAAATACAAGAACTGACCAGCAACTAAAAGTTCTTCACTCTTGAAGAACATTCACGTTAAAAATATAATCAAAACACATATCCAAAAACGTTCGGCAAAGGGAGGGTTTTTTGGTCGAAGTTTGGTGTTGAAGCTCGGATTTAGATGTGAGTTGGAGGAGGTCTTTAGGCAGAAAGTTCAAGGTTTGAACGTCAAAATAAGGTATGGTTTTTCTTACTCTTAGTTCCTTTACCAAGAGACCCTTAGGACTCAGATAAATCTATTCTGAAGACTAGGGTTGCTCCCCGTTGCATGTCCTTGTCATTAGCTCCTATCAATGGTTGTAGGTTGGTTTGTCTGTTGGTAGGTATTAGGCATGTAATGTGTTTACTTGATGAATATGTTCATGAATGTGTGTTTGGAATCGTACAAATGATAACCTATGTTTTCCGAAAAATATGTGTTGATGTGTGTGCAATGTGTAGCCTTGACTTTGAACACGGATTGAAGCATGAAAATGACTTGTTTTATGGTTGTATTTCACGTACACAAATTGTATAAATCGTGATGTTCATATGAAGTATAATGTAGCTGATTTGAGTAGAAACTATTAGCTAAATGAATCCATGAAAATATACCCAAAGATGTACTAGATGATCCAAGAATTACCCTAAGAACGAAGGTGCAATGTTGATGAAAAGAATGCTGAAAAACCTACACAATTTCCAGCTATATGTTGATGAGTTTTGGTCAATTTAAGTGGTTTAGTATGTTATGAATAATAAATTAAAATAAGTGAGGTCATTAAGTATCAAACCCGTGACCTCACAATGTTAAAAGTCATAGAAATAATGTAAGTTAAAAAGAATGTGGCAGGAGGGATTCAAACCAGTGACCTCGACCGAAAATGAAGTACAAAAAATAAGTGAAATGAGAGGTGTGGGATTCGAACCCACCACCTCTTAGTCAGGTTTAATGAAAAGTTAAAAGAAAAATATAAGGTTGAGGCATGTGGTAATCGAACCCACGACTTCTAGGAAGAATAAAGGGAATTTAAGGAGAAAAATTAAAGTGGGGCTGTGTGGGTTCGAACCCACACCCTCTCGGCCAAGAAGGAGAGAAATTAAAGAAAAAATAAATAAAAGGAAATGAGGTTGTGGGGATTCGATCCCACATCCTCTCAGTTCCAATGAATAAAAAATGAAGAAAGAAATTAAGGAAAAATAAAATGAAGGCGTTGGGGCTCGATATTGGGTCCCCTAGTCATGTGGATCAAACAAAAATAAATAAAAATGTTAAGTGTTGTCCAAGGGATTCGAAATCGGGTTCCCTTTCCCAAATTTTGTATTGATACATAAGTCATACGTGAATAAATGTTCAAAAATAATGTTGCCTACTTATATCAAAATCGAGATCTTGGCATACTTACAAGATGCATAAGTCTTGTACCACATAATCTTAGGAAGATATGAATGACTTAAACAATCTATGAATGAAGCCTCATGGTTTGTCCGTATAGACCCATAAGTCTAGCATACGTTTAAAAGTAAGTGAACCTAAGATGTATGTAACGAAATGACGAAACCCTAGAAGAGTTAAGTATGAGTGAGAAATACACTAAATGGCCAACTGCATTGACATATGATGAAATGAACATTCACGAAAAAGGGGTGAGTAATTTTGAAGAGAAAATGTTCTAATACTAATGAATGTGGTGACAACATGATAAGAGGCTAATGTGAAAGATGAGAGCAATCTCAAATGAGACGAAGTAAATGTTACCAAAACGTACTCACCTATGAGACTGTAAAGCTAAAAAAGAGGCCAGTCCCTATGAACATTCTAACGAAAGTATTGAGATTAATGTATAATTAATAGTAATGATGAGATGAGAAATCATCTATTGAGCTATGAGGTCCTCATGCTAGAAGCCAACTTCCATGATGTATGAGTTGAATGTAATGGAACTTTATACTGAGAACCAATAGGCTAGCTATGAGCGGTGATGCCTTCTTTTGTGAAGGGCGGAGGTTCACGTAACTCTCATGAGATGAGACTGTCCGGCATGCCGGGTATGGGTCTCCTTATATCTCCTAGTCTTTGAACCTATATTGCAAATATAAGGATCAAGCAGGGTTCAATCCCCTATATACGCTATCATGTCTTGGGTCACTTTGACCGGTGATTACACCTCTTTTCGGTGTGGGGAAGACACTATATTTCATGATGCTCACATGATCTATGTCGGTTAAAGTTAAAATTCCCAATGAATGAATGGGGCCATCCTCAAATGATGCACATAATGAAATGAATGATACCAAAGGTGTTAGGATAGGATAATAAAGAGATGAGATAGACTTATGTAATGACACTAGGTCATTCTTGATCATTGCACAACGAACAAGATGAAAGTCTTAACCTACATCCTAGGTATAGATGGTGTTTACACTAGCTTATGAATGTATGAAGTGAAGTACGTATGAATGAATGAAGCAGACTCTGTGTTTGCTAAAGAAGGCTCCCTAATTGAGGTCCCATATTTTGAGCCCTCATTTTTGGGAAGTCTTGACGTTAAGTCCATGATTCCAAAGTCACATGGCGTATGAACGAATGACATGAAAGATGTTATGTGCTATATGCAATATGTTATGTGCTATGTGTAAGACGTTATGTGCTGTGTGCAATATGATACGTATGATGATAAATGTTACTCTTATACGATGACTTCAGTAATCCAATTTTGCAAGTCCACTGACTTTGGTAATCTAAATTTGGCAGGTCTACTAACTTTCCTAATCCAAATTTGGGAAGTCTACTGACTTGACCTTTCATACATCATGTCATTAGGAAAGAGTTATTCTTACTTATGCATGTCCTTGGTGTTTGCTTGCATATATCCATACTTAGTACAAGTGTGTAAAAATCCCATACAACTCTATATTTTTTGGTGCAGGCACAAGTGGACGTTAGAGCTTACAGTACGACGTTGCAGCTATCCGGACGTGGAGCTTTCATTCGGATTTTGTAGTCCCTCATGATTTCGAGGATGTCTACTGTTATTTTTTAGCTTAGATGTAAGCTTTAGCTAGTGGAGCATGTTCTACTAGTGTTTCATTTCCACTTTCATTTCAGACTTTGTATTGGTGCTATTTTGGCAAAAATATGTTTAATGCAATTATGAACTATTTCTTTCATTTGATGATTTTAATGTTAGATGATTGATTGTGAACATTTATGAGTTTAAGTAGAATGTCTTAAATGAATGTTAAGTAACAAAAAGTTCAAAGTTTCCGCTAAAATTAACCCAGATTAAGTAACAATGACATATGTAGGCTTGTCTGCGACCTATGAGAGGTCAAGGACGTCGGTCTCGTTTAGGGTTTAGACTCCGGTCGTGACAAGTGTTTTGGTTCAAATCCATGGTATTTCTTGGTCAGAGAGTATCAAGCAAGGGTATAAAGTTTGATCCAAAGAAAATGGACTGCGTCAAGAATTGGCCTAGACCTCTATTACCGACCTATATTAGAAGCTTTTTGGGTGTATCCGGATACTATAGAAGATTTTATGAATTACTCTCATCTATTGCTTCTACTTTAACGACCCTAACCCAAAATAAATCTAAGTTTGAGTGGATGGAAGCTTTTAAGAAATGCTTCCAAGAATTAAAGTATAAGCTTACCTCTACTAAAGTGTTGACCTTACCAGAGGGTACTGATGAGTTTGTAGTGTAATGTGACGCTTCTAGAGTAGGTTTGAGTTGTGTCCTCATGCAACGAGTTAAGTTTATATCTTATGCTTCAAGGAAATTCAATGTCCATGATAAGAATAATCCTACTCATGATCTTGAACTAGCGGCTGTAGTATTTTCTTTGAAAATATGAAGACATTACCTCTATGGGGTCCATGTATATGTGTTTACTGATCAGAAAAGTTTTGAATATGTGTTTACCCAAAAAGACTTGAATCTCTAACAAAGAAGGTGGATAGATATTTTAAAAGATTATGAAATAAGTGTCCTTTTCCACCCCATAAAAGCCAATATGGTTGCGGATGTCTTAAGTCGTATGTTTATGGTTAGTGTGGCCTACATACATGGTTAGAAAAAGAAGTTAGTTCTTGATGTGCAAAGGTTTGCCAAGTTAGGTGTCCAATTTGTAGATTCTCCTAAAGGTGGTTTCACGGTTTAACATATCTCCAAATCATGCTTATGATTGATGTGAATTATAAATAATACCTTGACCATATTTCGATGGATTTGAATGGATCCGTGCTAGGGAAATCCATTGAGTCTTTCTGCCAAGGAAGAGATAGGTTACTTTGGTAAGAAGGTAGGTTGTGTCTTTTGGATGCTGATTGATTAAGGGAACAAATTCAAGAAGAGGCTCATGGTTTGCGATATTGTATTCATCTGGGAGACATCAAGATGTACTGTGATCTTTTTGAATTCTTTTGGTGGAATGGCACAAAGAAGGATATGACAAATTTTATAGCCTAATATCTGAATTGTCAACAAGTTAAGGCCGAGTACTTGAAATTGGGAGGTTCTGTCTCAAGGTATAGAAATTCCCACTTGGAAGTGCAAAGAGGTCAACATGGATTTCGTTGTGGTCTTACCTTGTACTAGAAGGAAACATAATTCTATTTGGGTCATTATTGATAGGATGACTAAATCAGCCCATTTCATTCCTTTCATGGTTTCATATTCGGCGGAGGATTATGCTAAGTTGTGTATTGAATAAGTAGTGAGGTTGCATGGAGTTCCTTTGTCTATCATTTCAGATAAAGGTACTCAATTTACTTCATACTTTTTGAAGGCATTCCAAGTAGGGCTTGGTACAAGTTTGAAACTTAGCATGTCTTTTCATCCTCAAATTGATGGTAATGTAGAACACACCATTCAAACCCTAGAGGATATGTTGAGGGCATGTGTTATTGACTTCAAAGGTAATTTGGATGACTATCTTCCTTTGATACAATTTTCTTACAACAATAGCTACCACTCGAGTATTGCTATGTCTCCATTTGAAGCACTTTATGGGAGAAGGTATAGATCCTCGGTGGGTTCGTTTGAAGTAGGTAAATTTTTCCTTATCGGTTCTGAGTTAGTTATGTGTCCATTCAAAAAGTTTTACTTATTAGAGATAGGTTGAAAATATCTCAAAATTGGAAAAATTCATATGTCGACAATACAAAGAGAGATCAAGAGTTCGAAGTTGGTGATTGGTCTACTTAAAAAACTCGCCTATGAAGGGGTAATGAGGTTTGGTAAGAAGGGGAAGCATTTTTAAAAATATTTTTTAGAAGGGGAAGCTTAGTCCTCTATAGGTGGGCCTTAATGAAATCTTGAGACGTGTCAGAGAGGTTCACTCGGTGTTTCACGTCTCCATACTTTAGAATAGCATTCGTGATCTGATGTCCATACTTCTTTTAGAAGGTTTAAATATTGATGAGATCCTTGCTTATGAAGAAGTCCCGGTCGAGATTTTGGATCAACTAGTGAAGAGGTTGAGGAGTAACGAAATAGCTTCCGTTAAGGTTCTATTGAGAAATCAATTAGTTGAGGTTTCTACTTCGGAGTACGAGGCCGATATGAAGTCCAAATATCCTCATATTTTTACTTATCCTCCTATTAAAACTTGAGGTAAGTTGTTCCTCTTGAATTTCTAGTGATTTGGAGTCATGTTAGTCTCTTGAGTTTTTTTCATGAGTTCCTCTAGATTTCCTATTTTCATATATCAAGTGAAGTTTAAACTTCCAGTGTAAATTTTTTAAATTTACTACATTATTCTATATTTTGTTTGATGATTAAACATTCAGGGCTTGAATGAGACCCCTTCGGGGTCAAGGTGTCACGCCTTGTGTGGTGACACGTAGGAATTGGTTAGAAGAAGTCCATGGAGTTGTTAGAGTATTACGATTAAATGTGGTGGTAAAGAGTAATAGTATTGGGATGAGATTCCCTTTAGATAGGTATAGAACCTTAACCTAAGGTTTTAGATTAAGCTTGAATATAGTGAAAGTGTGCCATTAGAATCAAACCTTGGTAAGAGTAACCCCATTCTATACCTAGTCCGGTCTTTATTCGAGGAAGAATGATCCCAAATGGAGATCTTATAACACCCCAATTTTTTTTGAGGTCAGAGTCAATCCATACTTCGTTGTGTATTTTTTTTACCATGTAATTTAAGTTCATCCTAAGTGTTAAGGTTAATAAATCCAGCTCATTGAGTTTTAAGAAGAACTAGAGAGAATTCATACAAGTCCTTCCCTAAGTTCTTCTAGAATTTGGGTCAACTTCAAACAAGCATAAGTCTCAGTAAAACATGATTTAGGTGATCCATGACATGGAAAATGAAATTTAGTTGAATTATCTTTCGAACGCCACCGATTTTGCTAATATTTGAGGTCGGATGAGTGAGATATGCCCTTTTGAAGCTAGGTTATCCAATTAAAGAAAGTTACCCAAAAATAATAAGGGTATTTTTAACGATTGGGGAGAAACCCCTAGAAGTTACACGTCGTACTTGACCTCTAGGAGGTCATGTATAAGCCCTTAGACATCTCTCATCTGATATATATGAAAAGTAGTAAAGAATTAAAACTTTTACTTTAAAACATAATGCGGATCTCATTTCATAAAACGGAAGTCTTTCTAACATATGTCTCAAAAACCATCTATGACAACATGAGTAATAATGTCTTGGGATGCATCCCACAAAAGTCTAAAACATAGTAAAGGAGAAAAAAGGAACATAGGGGTGGTGTCCTTGGATGCTATGAGGACTCACCAATCTTACTCCTTGAAAGCCTTGAAAACTTTACCCTTCAAAGCAACTCAATCTTCAGTATGGAAACTAACATACCTAACATAAGATATCACAAAGGGTTAGTCAACAATAGACATAATCATAAGAGATAATAAAAATGAACATAACACAAATATTAGAAGCATAATAAATCATCTTAAATCATATGTAAGTTCATACTAAGACCATTTTTCCTTCTTAATCAAGTGAACTACTTCACAAGCCACCTCCAAGTATATTTCTGTATGGCTAAGGTAGCATCCCAAACTACTATCTAAGCTAAGTACCTCTCTTTGGTCATTCTTGATCATAATCCACTCTTATAATTAAGACCTAAGTTCTTCATGACATATGAGCACTCTGCCCTTAGATCACCTCAAGGCACACTTGTGCAATTCATGTGAGGCATCCCATTATAACTCACATACTAAGCATATCTTGAGATCACCCTAAATCACGTTCATCTACTTTAGGTTTTACTAATAGATCTACTTCATATTGACAAGGAACTATCATCTTAATTCAATCATATCATGAAAAGAAACTTCAGCCACTACCCAAGCTAAACATACATCACATAAGGGTCATGTCATAGGTAGCTTCAAGTCATACTTGTGCCATGTATGAATGTCATACTATTCTACCATCCGTACTAAGTACTTCTCGAGGCTATCCTAATCCTAGCTAACTTATCTTTCATTCTCGTCTATTAATCTTAGCATACTAATATAATAGACTTACTACCATTGAAAACATCTTAACATACAATACAAGCTAACTAAGTAAAAGTACAAAAGTATCAACCTAATCACCATGCAACTAATCATGTATATGAGACTAACCATAAGAGAGCATAAATCCTCAACCCTAAGCTACCATGAGAATCCTATATCAAGCTATTCCTTGAAATACACCTAGCATGCAAATCAAGCTACCATTAGGAGAGTATAGTCCTTTCCTGTCACGCCTCGAGAGTTACCTTAGAAGATATGATATTATTGGAGTGAAACACGGGGTACTAGACCTCTTTGAGGTCTTGTAAATCCTTTGACATCATTCATTGCTTATACATATGAAAAGTAGTGCGGAATTAAAACTTTTCACACGAATAATATCTCATAATATCTTTTATATAAAACCATAGGAAAATACTTAGTCTCAACATATGCCAATCTTAAACTCATGAATACTTGGGATACGGCCCGTACAATTGAAATATAGAAATACTTAGTTTATTACAATACTTTGAATAAAAAAAGTCTAAATATAGCTATATCCTCGAGTCAAGTGAGGACATACTTCAACTTTTCTTGGAAGAGTCTTAGTTCCCAAACTTCACTTCAAGACGCTTCTCACCTTCCACCTACACCTTTAGATGTAGACAAAACGTGTGGAATTAGTACAATACACGTAATAAGTATGGCATAATGCATAAAATCATGAGAAATAGAAATTTATGAGAAACATGATTTTTTAATTAATACTTCATAATATAAGCATAAGAATCACATTTAAGCACCAAGCATCACATTAACAACACATTCCAAAATTATATCTAATTTTTATAAAATTATAAAATATTACAGTAACACTACACTGAGCATTACAGTGACTTTACTATAATTTCAAGTGAAACTCACATACCGCAGATATCATCAAGAATACATCAAGTAACATAAACATGAGATCCTCCTATCAAAGGTGATTCTAAGGCTCCCTTGAGTGAGTTATGAAGCAACCGCCCATATAATTCATTCACAAAAACCAAAGTGATCCTTTAGACTGCCTAAGATAAGGTTATTCTCATTACACAAATAATAGTATATAGTATGACATTCTCCTCCCAAAGGTTATCAAAAGACTTGCTTAAGTAATGCAAGAAGATACAGCCCATACACCCTCTCCAAGCTTACCTAAATAATCCTTATGACTACCTAAGTTAGATCATGTCTACCTTATCAATTAACTTTCCTATCTAGAGTTATTCTTAAGACTTCCTTAGTTACGACATGAAGTGGCCATTCCTGTGCCCCCCTTCACACCTTAACTAAGAAATCCTTAAAAGACTCTAGGTAAAAATTTATTCATATAATGCTTTCTAACTTAAATCATTATTTTATTAGATCATTAAGAGACATTCAACACTAACGGACATTCAAGTAATGGTCTTGGAGAAGACCTAGGGACTCACACACTAACATCTTACAAGCCTAATTGTGCAATGTCTAGATAGCGTCCCGTACCACCACCTAAACTTCATAGAACTTCTCCAATACTAGTAGGTATCCCACATTATGATAATAGTCAATACCCGACAAAGACCATATTAGGTATGCATGGAATACAGAGTCATGCACCTACTCTGATTGAGGTTGTTCTACTTGCAAATGGTAGAACTAGGACACATCCCATGTAGGCACATGGTTAAGGAATATCAAGGGTTTCTTTGTTCTCTAATATCACCTTAGTTAGATCAACTCCCGTAACATACACACTCGGTGCTAGCCTTTATTCTCATAGAGTATTTCAAAAAAGGAGTACATGACGAGGGTCTATATCTAGTTCACAACCCAACCGTACACCTTACCAAAGAGGGTCCACTAAGTATACCTACAATGGTAAAGAGGATATCTCAATGACTTTCCTAAGGATGATTTCATGCCGTTCCAGCCAATCAACCCTAAGTCCACCATTCACACAAGAAGGTTGCCATTACGACTTTAAACTTAAAGGATATCATAACCTTCCATCTAGGTTGAAGGTTCCACATATACGACCTTCTTAACTATGTTCAAGGTTATATACCAATCACACATACATAACTAAGGAGCTTTAGCATACTAAGTCAAGAACTCATACTCACATTTTACATGTATCAAGTAAGGGTTACAAGTGTACCAAAATAAGACACACACATACTTCACTATACCAAATATAGTATATCATTCTATAAGAACATAAGAGCAACAAGAAATACTTGCAAGTCACCCTCTACAATCCCATATCATCATTTTGATAAACCGTCACAGGTCTCATATAAGTCATCAAGAAGCATCATACTTCAACATCAACTAACACATAAGACTTCACTATGGCATACTAGATATACATATCATTTAGTAGGAGAATTCATGCTTAGATTTCACATAACACATAAGTCATCATGACCTTCACAT
Organism: Solanum habrochaites; assembly: GCA_027704765.1. NCBI lineage: Eukaryota > Viridiplantae > Streptophyta > Magnoliopsida > Solanales > Solanaceae > Solanum > Solanum habrochaites. Next base: position 47,012,031 of record JAKWJA010002493.1, on the reverse strand, counting down.
TACTCACCTAATCAAGTTATAACATGATAATATCATAATACATAAATTAATGTTGACAAGGCCACATAATTCAAAAGTATAGCACATAAGCAGCGCCACCATAAGTGGACCATAACAAACATCATCATCATCTAAGAACTATACAACACAATATACAAAAATTTAGGTCAACATACCACCATTCAAATCTCACAACTCTAATCCATAGAGAAATCACCCAACACAATACTCAAAGTCTCTTGCCAATTACCATGATCACCAATTCGATCCAATACTCATAATATACAATGAATTCAAAATAACACAACATGCATTTGTCAAATCAGGACAGGATACTAACCATTGTAACAAAATTATTTCATAATTCAATAGTCCTAATCAATCTACATAAGAATTCAATAGCAAAAAGACATCATCAAATCACCCATAAAATAGTCAAAACTAGGGTTTCATGGATTGCATGGGTTCATAGAGTTTATAGGTTAAAATCATCAAATTAACATCAATTCGTTCAATATACAATGATTCAAAACTTTTTATCCAAGAACCCATGGCTAGATAACAAAATAGAATAATTTCATCTTTTGAGAAGTCTTAAAAAAATACTTTGAAGATTGGATCCTTGAAGAAAAAATATTAAAGGATGAAAATCATACCTTAATTGATGATATACCACGAAAACATAAAAAAATTTATGGATAAATCACCAATGAATTCTCAATCCAAGATCTACCTTGAGTTTTGGGTTCAATTGAGTTCTAGAGAGTTCTTTAGAGGTTTTGGGTTTTGATTTTGGAATAATGAATTCATCTAAGTATTTTAGACTTATAAACTCACTTAAAATACCCAAAATAACCTTAATATGTCGTTAAACTAATTTTAGTAAGGCTATATGAAAACTCCAAAATACCCTTGGGATGGCTGAGACACTGCAAGGAATTGCATGTGTCATTGACGGACCAACACCTACTGGGCGTCGTCTCATCAACAACTCGTGCTGGTCCCTGTCATTTTGGACAGAGACTGAAAAATTGGATCTTAATGTACGTAGTCTAAGTCTCTATATACGCCCACCACCTACGGGGCGTCGACCGGCCTATAGGGCATCGATTTCCCTCTGTAGGTGGGACTGCTTTTGGCAACCAAGATGGGTCATTCCTCAAGGACCCTCGGTTGGTCCTTGGGGAACTTTCCCTGGAATTTTCCAACCCGAATATGTTTGTATACTAGGTTAGGACCTTCCAAATAAATTCTATCCAAAACAAACACGTAAAACTCGACGAAACAGCCCAAGCCACACAAGCACTTTTCAAGACAAACCTTTCGAACGTCATTGACGTTCTTGGACGTTTGACCTCCAAACTTCACCAAAATTTAAAAACGTCCTCATAACATCATTTTAAATCATTTTACGACTTCAAAAAATCAATATACAAGTGTTAGGCTCTAGTTTCACCTAAGTAATTTTAGAGGTGTTACATTCTACCCCACTTGGACAACATTCGTCCTTGAAATAAACTTGCTTCGTATTAAACTCTATCATGATACAAGAAGCTCAATACTAGAACAAGATAACCTTACCACACCATACACATTACTTAATTTAGGAGTAACACCAATTTCACATGCTTAAGAGACTCAAAACACAACAAGATGATAAAAACTAATCTATGACTCATTTTGCAATAAGACTCACATTCTTAAATTAAAATAGGAGAAACTCTTTATCAACACATTATCATGCTCAAATTAGTAGATTCTATACATACCACAACAATTTTCAACAAAGTAACAATTTAGTCAAAATTCCAAAGCTTAAGGGTGAACTATACCATTACAGTGAACTATACTAAAATTTTCAAAAATACAACTCTTAAGCAATTTATGATGAAAAATGACAATATTAAAGATAAAATCATATAAACTCAATTCAAAACATGTCTATAACATCACAAAATGCACAATGCAAGAAATCAATGAAATTCAATTCCAAATAGACTGTTGAACACCATGCTACATACAACATGCTACTATGCCTTTCTAACTCTCAGGATTGAATATAATAGAAGAGATGAGACAATCAATCAAAACTCCAATACTCACTTCGCTCCCCCACTTAGAAGGAACTTTTAACACTTAAAAGTAGCAACTATAAATTACCAACATCATCTTCATCATCAAGCTTTGATCCTCTAGACCATAGTGCATAGAAGCCATTCTTTCTTGGAACATCATCATCTGAGACACTTGGAGGAACTTGCTTGGCTTCTTTTCCTCCAGCCACAACAGTATGAAAATCCCCCAGCTTATGTCCATCCTTACCACAAGTAAAGCAATTCTCGGTATCAACTAGACATTTCCCATAGTGATTCTTCCCATAAGTAACACAAGTAGGCTTACCATTTTGAGAACCACTACCCTTCTCAAGTTTGACCTTAGGATCCTTAGGTTCATCCTGAATTGCAGCCCTCTTCTTGAACCTATGTTGGTTTTCTTCACTTGATCCGCTCCTCTTCAACTTTCTAAAAATCCTACTATGTTTGGACTCTTCAATGGATTGGCAATACATCATACGCCTAGACAAGTTCATGTCATTGTGGAGAATGGTCGTACAAAAGTCTTATTTCACTAGGTCGGCAACATCGGTCACAAACCTACTCATCTCATCCCTAGGTTTAGATACCAAGGATGGAGCATACCTATAACATGGTAAACTTCAAGGAATACTCCTCAATACTCATATATCCTTGCTTAAGATTAATGAACTTCTCAACCTTCAACTCTCTCCTCTCACAGGAAAAGTAATTTCCTAAGAAAGCCTCCTTAATTTTTTCCCACTATATGCGACCTAATTCAAACGACCCATTATCTTTCCATTGAGTGTACCACACTTGAGAAATCTCCCTCAATTTATACGAAGCTAACTCCGCCTTCTCCATAGAAGTAACACCCATGACACTCAACACCTTATACACACAATCTAGAAACTGTTGGGGATCCTCTCCCACCTTAGATCCATGAAACATAGGAGGATTAATCCTCACAAAGTCTCTCAATCTTGAGGACATAGTACTCTCCGTAGCATTTTCTCTAGGTTCAATACCCCTATTAACATGAGTAGTCATGGGTCGGGCTAAAGCAAGGAAAGCCTCTCTAATTTCCCCATTAGTAATGTCTAAGGGGACCAGCGGAACCTCATTACCTTCACCTCTAATAGGGACATGATCACCTTGCGGAGGCGCTTGAGCATCTTGAGGAACTTGGTGGGGCTAGTCCACCTTGGGGAACTTCCTTTTGCACCCTTCCCATTTCCAACCTTCTAGCGGTCATTCTTCTTATATTCATACTCCTATAAATACAATACGAGATTAGGGATAGACAATTATAACTTCAATTCTATAGGTACGACACAAGGTTTATGAATTAAAGGGAAACTCGATCTTCCTATAGCCTCTTGCCCATAGATGTGCCACGACTTAAACCAATGAAGAAGACTCTACTAGACGTGGCTTTATGAGACTTTTAGATTCCTAAGACCACTTTCATAACCTATCACAACCCTAGAGTACACCCTAGAAGATATGATGTTCTCGGAGTGCAACACGACGTATTTGACCTCTCAGAAATCTTGTACAGGACCTTTTACATCATTCATTGCATATACATGTGAAAAATAATGCGGAATTAAAAATTTTCACACGAATAATATCTCATATTATATTTTATATAAAACCATAAGAAAATACTAAGTCTCAACATATGCCAATCTTAGACTCATGAATACTAGGGACACGACCCATAAAATCGAAATATAAAAATACTTAGTCTATTACAATACTTTGCATAAAACAAGTCTAAAGATAGCTATGTCCTCGAGTCAAATGAGGACATACTTCAACTTTGCATGGAAGAGTCCTAGTTTCCAAGCTTCACTTCAAGACGCTTCTCACCTTCCATTTACACCTTTCCATATAGACAAAATGTATTGAATTAGTAAAATGCATGTACTAAGTATGAAATAATGCATAAAATCATGAGAAACATTCATTTATGAGAACATGCTCTTTTTAATTGAAACTTCATAATATAAGCAGAAAAATCACATTTAAACACCAAACATCACATTTAGAACACATTCCAAATCATATCTAATTTATATGAAATTATAAAATCTTAAAGTGACAGTACAATGACTTCACTTTTACTTCAAATGAAACTCACACACCATAAGATAGCATCAATAATACATCAAAACAAATAAACATGAGATCCTCCTACCGTAGGTGATTCTAAGGCTCTCTTAATAATAGTTATGAAGATAACACCCATACAATCCCTTCACAGACACCAAATATATACTTTGGACTACCTAAGATAAGGTTATTCTCATTACACACATAACAATATATAGTTTTACATTCTCTTCTCAAAGGTTATCAAAAGACTTACTTAAGTAAATCAAGAAGAGACCGCCCATACACACTCTCCAAGCTTACCAATATAATCCTAATGAATACCTAAGTTTAGATCATGTATACCTTATCAATCCACTTTACCTATCTAGAGTTATTATTAAAACTTCCCTAGGTAAGACATAAAGTGACCATTCCTATGCACCTTTCACACCTTAACTAAGCAATCCTTAAACTACTCTAGGTAAGTACTTATTCATTAATCATGCATTCGAAATTCAGTCATTATCTTTATTAGTTCAATAAGAGACATTCAACACTTAAGGACATTCAAATAATGGTTTTGGAGAATACCTAGGGACTCACACACTAACAACTTCAAAGCCTAATATTGCAATGTTTAGATAGCGTCCCCTACAACACCCCAAATTTCATGTAACTTCTCCAATACTAGTAGGTATCCCACATGATGAGAATAGTCAATACCAAAAAAACCATAATAGCTATGCATGGAATCCAGAGTCATGCACTTACTCCAATGGAGTTTGTTCTACTTGCCAATGGTAGAACTATGACACATCCCATGTAGGCACATGGTTAAGGAATATCAAGGGTTTCATTGTTCTATAATGTCATCGTAGCTATAGAAACTCCCCTAGCACACTCACTCGGTGCTAGCCTTTGTTCTCATAGAGTATTTCAATAAAGGAGTACATGAAGAGGTTCCATATCTAGTTCAAAATCCAATCACATTACACCTCACCAAAGCAGGTCCACTAAGGTTACCTATAATGGTCAAGAAGATAGCTCAATGACTTTTGATAAGTATGATTTCTTTCTGTTTCAGCCAATCAACCCTGAGTCCACCATTCACACAAGAAGGATACCATTACGCCTTTCAACTTTAAGGATATCATAACATTCTATCTAGGTTGAAGGTTCCATATAAATAACCTTTTTAACTATGTTCAAAGTCACATACTAATCACACATACAAGGCTAAGGATCTTTAGCATACTAATTCAAAAACTAATACTCACACTTTACATGCATCAGGTAAGGGACACATGTCTACAAAAACAAGACACACACATACTTCACTATATAATCATTCAAGAAGAACATAAGAACAACTAGACATACTTGTAAGTCACCCTACACACCTCTATAGAATCATCAACATAAACCATAACAAGCCTTATATAAGTTATCAAGAAGCATCATACTTCAACATCAAGTAACATATAAGACATCACTATACCCTACTAGAGATACATATCATCAAATAGGAGAATTCATGCTTAGACTTCACATAACACATAAGTCACCAAGATCTTCACATTACTTACCTAATCAAGTTTTAACATGATAATATAATAATACATAAAGTAATGCCAACGAGGCCACATAAATCTCAAGTATAGCACATAAGCATCGCCACCTGAAGAGGACCATACCAAACATCATCATCCTCTAAGAACTATACAACATAATATAGAGAAATTTAGGTCAACATACAACCATGCCAATCTCACAACTCCAATACATAGCCAAATCACCTAACACAATACTCAAAGGCCCTTACCAATGGCCATGATCACCAATTCAATCCAACACTCATAATATACAATGAATTCAAAGTAACAAAACATGAATTTATCAAATTAGGATATCCTACTAACCATTTTAACATAATTCTTTTATAATTCTATACTCCTAATCAATCTACACTAGAATTCAACAGAATAAAAACATAATCAAATTATCCATAAAATAGTAAAAACTAGGGTTTGACTGAATTGCATGGGTTCATAGATTTTTCATGTTAAAATAATTAAATTGACATCAATTCAATCAATATACAATGATTTAAAATATTTTATGCAAGAACCAATGGCTAGATATCAAAATAGGACCATTCTTTTGAGAAGTCTTTGAAAAATACTTCTGAGATTGGCTACTTGAAGAAAAGAGATTCAAGAATGAAAACCATATCTTAATTGATGCTAGACCACGAAAATTTAGAAAAATTGATGGATAATAACCAAATAATATTCAATCCAAGCTCTACGTTGAGTTTTGGGTCCAATTGAGTTCTAGAGAGTTCTTTAGAGGTTTTGGGTTTTGATTTTAGAATAATGAATTCATCTAAGTGTTATAGACTTATAAACCCACTCAAAATACCCAAACAACCTTAGTCGTCCAACAAATGTTTGGAAGGCTAGGTGAAAAATCCAAAATACCCTTGTGTTGGCTGAGACACTATAGGGAATTGCAAGTGCCATCGACGGACCAACACCTACTAGACGTCGCCCCATCGACCGCTTGTGATGGTCGCCGTCGTTTGGGACAGAGCCTACAAAATGGGAGCTTAAGATCCCTAGTATAAGTCTTCATCGACACCCACCACCTACGGGGCGTCCACCAGCCTACAGGGCATCGATTGCCCTCTGTAGGTGGGTCTTCTTTTGGCATTTTTCGCAATTAAGATGAATCCTTCCTAAAAGACCCTTGGTTGATCCTTGGGGAAATTTACCCGAACGTTTCCACCAAAATATGTTCATATACAAGTTTACGACCTACCACATAAATTTCATCCAAAACAAACACGTAAAAATCAACGAAGCATTCTAAGGCACACAAACACTTTTCAAGGCAAACCTTTTGAACGTCATGGACGTTCTTAGACGTTTAACCGCCAAACATCATCAAAATTTGACCACTTACTCCTAAAATAATTTTAAATAATTTTAGGACCTTAAAACATCAATACGCAAGTGTTAGGATCTAGTTTCACCTATGTCGTTTTAGTGGTGTTATATTTCATCTACAGCAGCCATGAAATGGTTTTGGCCTAAACAAGTCAAGATATCATGAAGGAACTCTAATCATGCTACATCAAGCTATTCCTAGGAGAGTATTGATCCTCCATCCTAGTCTATCTTGCCTACTACTTATGCAAGCTACCATGATCTAGCATTCTTGAAATAAAAGATCAAGCTAAACATGGGAAAGCTTGATTACACCATTGCAAGCTACCATGAGATTCATCACCTCTAAGGTACTATGAGTAATTTAACTCAAGCTTCCATGAGATCTATCATATCAATCTAAATAGTTCAAATATCGATGAAGGAGTCATAACTCAACCTCAAACTGTTACATCTTGGTCTTATCTTACAAAGTAAACTACACAAGAAGTTACTATACAATACAACTTCAAGCTATTCGAGTTTGTCATGCCTTGATTCATTTTAGGTTCTTAGGTAAATTTAGAATCCATCTATGTGGTAGAACTTGCTTCTCCTATCTTGTTCATGTCTAAGTGTATAGGAGAGGGAGAACAACTCATCACAATCCCCTCATAATGACTTCACCCCCAAAGCCCTAGTAATAATGATATACAAGTCCTATAATTAATGCTAAATTCATTCTATCATGATCCACGTCTAATTACAAACGATTTCATTGGATTTGATCATTAGAAGGTAATTCTAGTAATTCTTGATCACATTGGTTCAATCCAACTTTATGAGTGAAAATCCCCCTTAATCAATTAGGCCTAGTTCAATTATATCGAGGTGATCCTATTATGATCAATTAGTATTCAAGACAATTGAGTTAAGAAGATCAACTTAGTACTTCAATCTTGCCTCTAATGGTCTGAACCCACCATGATCACCTTCATCATCAAACTTAGAATTCATAAAGGAAACCACATGAAAATATCATATAATCATGATATAAAAATAATTTAATTATACCACCTACATTGGGATCACTAAAAAGCCTTACCCACAATACAATAACAACACTATTTAGATTGGGATCTTCTGGATTCAAAATTAAGGGACATCTATGAGGGCTCCATGGATGGAATTTCACATACCTTTAATTAGAGCCTTAAACCAAGCTTGATTCAATGGTTAAAATCTTCCTAGAAGTTTCATCCTCTTTCTCATCTTCTTCATTGGTTATCTTTATAGAGTTTTAAAGATGGTGAAGTTTTGTTTTGGCGTATGAAGTCTAAATGTCTATTTTATTTTTTAAATATACTTAAATACCTGAAAGCTCCAAAAATAACTGCCCATGATACATTTGGAACGTGGGGAGAGTTTCACAATTCACCCTTTGCTAGGCCTAACACGTGCAGTATAATTAAAGGTTCAATGACGGTTGTAGTAGATGGGCCGTCGTTTGGTTGATGCGCCCTCCTGAACTTCTGTCGTTTGTGACATAGTCTCACATTTTGGGGGCTGAGCTACCACGCCTAAGTGTGGTGCAACGCTTAATCTATGAAATGTTAGTGCATGTGGAGCAACGCCCCCAATTGACGGAACGTTAGTGCATCTATAGGGCGCAATTGCCAAGCATAGTTCGACACAGCCTAGACAGTGTTTTGCCAGCCTTTGGGTCCTCCTCATGGACCCTTTGGGTGGTCCTTGGGGAGTCATGCCCGGATATTTCGACCCTTAATACGTCTATATACATGATAAGATACTCCTCTATAATTTTAGACTCCAAACAACACTTAAAACATGCAAAGACACACTAGCACATATGCATGACTACTTAACAGATGTCTTCACCGTCCTTTACCGTTTCACTTCCAAACTCTTCCAAACTCCTTAAATTAAAATTCTAATGAGATAATTTACAATTTTTACACCTTATTAAGCCATGAAACACATGTTAGGCTTTAGTTTGACCAAGTTCATTTTGAGGGTCATGACAATATCCACCACTTGGGAACATTCGTCCTCGAATTACACCTACCTAAACACTTCTTAAAGAACTAACTCTAAACAAACAACTCATCGTGTATGCATTATTCCAAAATGCACGCACCCAACCAAGGATACTTCAATTCCAAGCTATACATGTCTAATGTGACTAAACATGCATCAAGGGAATATTCTTACTAAAATCCAAGGAAAACTAATACCTTCTAGCTATGACATGCCCAAAATAACTTCATGAAGCCTAGAATTCTCATTGACCCAATTATGTCACATCAAGAGACAATTCCATGCAGCACGGTCAATTCTAACAAGGTTTACACACTTCCATAACATTCAATGAAAACTATAACAGCATTTAATCATATAATGACGTTATGGAAAGGGCTCACTATCCCCCACTAGAGAGTAAGAGACATATGTATTTATAACAATGATTCATCACCAACAAGGAAAACATAAAGTCCAACAAAGCAAGTCAAGACAACAAGAAAATATGGATTTTCATAAATCAGTAAGGAAGCACATATCTAAAGGGAACATAGGAGATCATTTTTGATCGCCCTTGGATCGGAGAGCATAGAATATATTTCTCTTTGGAGGACCATGTTCTACATCACTAGGAGCAACCTTCTTGCATTTCCTCACATTAGCCTTTGCCTTAGGGAAACCCTTCCTTATTTGTCCACTCTCACCACACCCACAACAACCATCTCTACTGGCCAAACACCTACCCTCATGTCTCTTATAAAACCTAGGGAAAGTGGTCTGTGAATACTAATGTTTCTTCCCTTGAGGTCTAGGGTTACATACCCTCTCATACTCATACCTAGAAGAATTAGAATAACCTTGTTCATAAAACTTTAATCGATTCATAGGATGAGTGTGTCCATCAGACCCATCATTGTCCATCCTACTTCTTTTTCTCCTTCTTAAGTTTTGATTCTTCTCTTTGTTGGGCAAACACCACTAGTCATGAAATATACATATCATAAAAAAATATTCTATTGGACACTCATATTATACTAGTTTGGATACCCCCATCATGAACCTATTCATCAAATCTCAAGGGCTTGCTACAAAAGAAGTAGCATACATAGACAAAAGAATGAACTTCAAGGCATACACGTTAATACCCAAATCGCCTTTCTTGAGGTTTATGAATTCCTATAACCTAGCCTCCCTCAATTGTCTAGGTAAGAGCCTATTAAGGAAAGCAAACTTAAACGTATCCCATTCTATAGGACCCGCTTCTACTAGCCTAGAATCCTTCTATTTCTCAATCAAAATTTGGGCCACATCTTTAAATTGATACACTGCTAGTTCCACGTTCTTCCTAGTAATTAATCCCATAATAGCAAGAGTCTTATAAACTTCATCTATGAACCCATTTTGTTCCTCCTCCACCTAGGAGCCACTAAATTTTAGAGTGTTCATCCTCAAGAACTCCTTAATGCTATAGGCACTCATTCCCCCTATAGGGTATTCCACCACTAACCTATTGTCTTGGGAAGTCAAGGCTTGAGCCAATAAATTCATAGAAGCCCTAAACTCCTCTAGAGTGATATTCCCTAGTGGTGAATATTTAGGAACTTTAAGAGAAGCTTAATCTCCTTGTGGAGAAATCTCTTTATCCTCATTTCCATCTCCTTCCCTTGTATCATTATGCCTATTGTTAGATATAACCTAGACAAAATCATAGACGAACATTAGAAAAAAGGCCTACTAAAGCCAAACTCTATTACACGACTTGAAGAATGAAAAAATGGAACTTTCCTACGCATCCCATAGCCTCCTAGTCATACATGTGTCACACCTCACACCGATGAACACGATTCTACTAGATGTGGTTTTTGAGACATCCTAAGACCATTTCATAACGTTATGCTCTAACACCAAGTTTTTAATGGCCGGGGAGCCCCCCCTAGAATTTGCACGGTGTACTTTACCTCTTGTAGGTCTTATGCAATCCCTTAGACATTTTTCATCGCATATATGTTAAAATAAGTACTAAATTAAAACTTTTTCTTTAAGACATAATGCGGAGATAGTTTAATAAAATGGAAGTCTATCTAACATGTCTCAAAAATCATCTATGACAACAAGAGTAATAATGTCTTGGGACGCACCCCACAAAATTCTAAAACATAGTAAAGGACATAAAAGGAACATAGGGGTGGTGTCCTCGGATGCTACTAGGACTCACTAATCTTCACTCCTTTAAAACCTTGGAAACTCTAACCTTCAAAGCAACTCAATCTTCCAACACCCTATATTGCATTACAATGTAGGAAATATATGCGTTAATACAAAATGTACCAAGTATGGAAACTAACATACATAACATAAGATATCTCTATAGGTTAGTCAGCAATAGACATTATTTATTTTGAATGTCGAGTGAATTTCCCAATTTACCCCTAGGTAGGCCAAGATACCTGCAGGAAAATTGCAGGTTCAATCGACGATTGCAGCCGATGGGCCGTCGTTTTGCTTATGCACCGTCTTCCACTTTCGTCAATCGTTAGTGAGTCTCAAATTTTGGGGGCAAAGATATCACACCTAGTATATCAAATCTCCAAATCGATGGACCGTTAGTTCATCTACAAGGCATCGATTTCCATGTGTAGTTTGACAGTGCCTAGGCGGTGTTTTGCGAGCTTTTGGATCCTCTTCAAGGACCCGTATGGTGGTCCTTGGTAAGTCATGCCCAAACGTTTCAACGCTTCATACATCCATATAATTTTTAAGCTACTCCCCTATCATTTTAGACTTCAAAAAATACTTAAAACATGCAAAGGCACACTAGCTCATAAGCAAGACTAGTTAAGAGATGTCATGGATGTCCTTTGATATTTCACTTCCAAACTCCTAAAACTAAATTTTGATATTATAATTCACCATTTTGACACCTTATTAATCATGAAAAACATATTAGGATGTTGCTAGTTTGACCTAGATCATTTTGAAGCTCATGACAATATTTTAGTCTTTTTCTTACCAAATCAGATTTATTACATTTTAATAAGGTTTTAAGGGTGTTGTAATCCTTTTAGGTTGAGTTTATTATATTGATACATGCCTAGGGTTTTAGTTGAGAGTTAAAGAAGAGAAAAGAATAGAAAAGATAAGAAAAAATTAAAGGATCTAGGCGTTCATCGAGGTTCTTGAGTTTTGTTGCAGGTTTTAACAATGGGTTTGATCCCTAAAGAGGTATATATAAGTTTACATAGTGTTGGGTTCGTTTCCACACGCCAAACATTATTTTCATATTCAAATTCGTCCATAAAGATTGAAAGAATTAAGTTCTTGATAAGTGTTGTTCAGGGTTAATTTTAAAACATGTTTTTTCTGGGGTTTGATGATTTCTTGAGATAAAGGTGAGTTTTTGAGATTTTTATTGAGTAGAATAGTCTATAATGTTGTTAAGAAATAGATTCCAAGCGATTAGGGAAAAACCATTCAAATATAGGCGGAATAGGGTGATTAAACTAGTACCAAAAGTTGTCGCCATTTTCTAGGTGGGGGCCTAGAGCCAAACTCCATCCCGAGATCCCCAACAACTCCGCTATAGGTGGCTTCCCGCACCACTCAGTGCTCCAGGTTTTCCTTCCCCCACCTGTTCTTCATCATTTCGTTAGTTTAAGTTATTTTGAATGGTAAATTTAGGCCCCTTTGATTTTAAACACTCTAAGGTACTTTGAAAAACCTAGTAATAATTAATAACATTCATCATAACCTTGAATTCAGAATTTAAATTTAATGTAAGATTAAGAGTCAAGCCTTGAGAGTTCTTTTGAACATTTTGAGAAAGTGCATTTTGTGTCGTTTTGAAGAGTTTTCAAAACATTCAAAAAACTTGCTTCAAGAGTGAAGTAAGTGAGTATCAGGGTGAGGAGAATGCATTAATGATTCTACACTATCACCTATATCCTTCATATCATGAAATAACTCTTGAATTCATAATTCACATTCAAGAAAAAGTTAAGAGTAGAGTCCAAGAACGTATTGGAGTTAAATTTTGAATTTTTCGAGATGAAATATTGATTTCAGCTATGTTTTGAGGAAGTAAGTACAAGAATGAGAAAATTTGTATACTCGACTTCCATGTTGTTCTGTAGAACCTTTAGTCGAGTCGTTCATGCCCATAATTCCCGGATGGATTCCGTAAATTGAGTATGATTAAGAGGTACAGTCTCTTTAAGGTCTATATATTGAGTATCAAGTTCTTAACCCTTTCGCAATTATATTATTAATCGTGAGACTATTATATGTTACCCATGAAGTCCCAAAGCTAAGTAGTTCATGCCCATAATTCTGCATAAACTCTATACGTCGAGAAGTTTTGAGACGAGAATTATCTTTGAGTCCTTAAGTTGAGTAATTCATGTCAATGAATCCTCTATGCCGTGCTTTTTTTAAATGAGTATTATCATTGAAGTTCTTGAGTTCCGATTGAGTCATATGTACAGTTATTGAAAACCTTGGATTGAGTCGTTCATATTCATGAATGGGACTGAACCTTATTTTGAGAAGTCTTTCACCATTGTCTTAAACTTGTTTTATAGACTTGAGCATGAGTTGAGAAACAACAAGAGGGAACTTCTTTTATCCAAAAGATTATATGAGAACTAAGTATTCCCAAGATTTAAAAATGTTTTCACATATGAACAAGAGAGAAAACACAAATATCAAAGAGAGATTTTAAGCTAGGTTTTTAGTAATTATATCAAACCACGGAAAGGATTATGTTTTTAAACATAACAATTGAGTATATCTTTGGGAGTAGTATTGACCACTGATATGGGAAATATTTAAAATAACTCAAGTGTCCACAAACCTTGTAGCAAACGTGAGTGGAAAGAGTCATACTTTTTAGATGATTTCTCAATGCTTTTTAGATAGACTAGTGGATCCACTGATATACCATAGGACCACTGTATTTTAAACATATTTTACTTAAGAATTGTGTGTGTCTAGGTACAAACACATTATGTGGATGGTAATCATAGATCAGAAGGACATACTTGAAGGAAAATAAGGGGATTCTTGACCATGTGTTGAACCACGGTTAAAAATAATGGACCGTGGATCGATCTACGAGACGTACTGCAAGTGTGACAAAGAAATTAGAGAAGAGGTTAATGTACCTTATTTTGAACATTCTAAGTAAGGAACTACAGTGGAAGATCCAAGGTTTGTACTATTGGTCCATCGATCAAAGTTGAGAGATAGAGTTTTTGAAGTTGATGGAAATAATTAAGTCATGTGTCACGGAAGGGACCCAAGGACCGTAATTTGATCCACGGTCTGTAAGTGAGTTTCATAGATAAAAACCACATTTCTTATTTTGTTTCCTTTTTGGTTGGGACTTGTTTTTCGATATAGAGAACATGTAAACCTCATTTTTGGGGGTTAGACCTCATTACTTTTGTTCTAGTTGTTGGCATAGGAGATTCATTTTGCGACTTTATCAACTTTTAGTTTCTGAAGTTTGTTTTGAAGATTTTTCCTTTGTAATTAAAGTTGATATTCTGGGTTCCTACATACATTACGTAAATTCATGATTTCTTCATCTAAAAATATGAATTGTGATCTTTCTATTATGGTAACTAAATCCACAACTAGGATTTTGGGAACCATGAGCGATTAACAACGTATGGATAGTAACTAAGCAATTCATGAATATTGTTTTTGCCTGCAGTGATACTTAATTCATCTAAAAGTCTTTTTAAGGGTGGCCAACTTTATAACTGTCCTTGTTGCTACTTGCCCGAAAAATGAGGTATTTAATATGAAAAGAATTATCAACATAGATTTAGTGTAATACTATCTAATAGTCAAACACTATAGGTGGCCACTAAAGCCACTGTTTTAAATTTTCAGGAAAGAATTCTCTTGCCCCTATGTTCATTGGCAAGCTAGACATCCTATTATGTTTATTGTGCATTTACTAGGGACTTTAGTGTTTCACGAGAACATGGTCATATAAGCACCGACATATATTCTGTGGCTCATGTACTTTTTAGATGTTTATAACAAAGAACTCACTCTAGTTCCCATGATTTTAGTAGAACTATTTTGAGCTCTTAGGAAATGTAAAAGAGCGGAAGCAAACTTCTTTGAAGGTGTCAATATTCTTTTACAAATGTGCGCAATGAAACATTTTCACAAGCGTAAAAATATGTATGACATATGTTTTAGTAACTCAAATCATATTGACAATTTTTATGACAGGACGAGAAGGTTTATGTCTCCGATTGGTACTGATGAATTATTACATATCTTAACTATTAGTAGCCTAGAATAATCTAATGAACTAAAAATTTTCACTTTTGGAAAGAAAGGAGAAAATATGGAAATTTTTCCAAGTTAAGAAAGTAAGTTTTGGTCATTTTCATACGACAATAACTTCTACCTTAGGATGAGTTAGAGTCAGTTCTTTATATGGTTGGGAAGACCTTTGAAATATATTTCTAAGGGAGCCAAGTTTTCTGTATTTTGATATCGTAAGAGGGAGATATGCCTTTTAGATGTTAGGCTGTTGACGTAAGGAAAGTCCATTACGGATTTAAGAAAGGGAAAACTAGTCTTCATAACAATTTATTTTCTAATTCGTTTTAAGGGTGGGAAAAATAAGTTTTTGTTCAGATTAAAAAAGTTCTTCCACACTAAGGGTTTGGGAAAAAAGAGAAGAGAAGAAAGACAAGGGAGGAAGATCCAGATTTCGCCAAGAGCGCCAAAGGATATTGAGTGGAATTCGTCGAGGATGATCCCTATCAAGGTATTTCAGATCCTTTGTGTTGGGTTAATTTATCTGCACATAAATCTTATTTGAGATCAGAAGTATAGAATTTGATCTCATGACTAGAAGTGAATTCTTGATAATCTCGTTGAATCCCTTCTTGGCTGAATTGATTGAACACCCGTCGATGTTGACTAGTAGTTTGCAATATTTTTTTGGGTTTAGAACTGATGGGTATTGAAGATATTAATGATCCTAGGGGTTTGGGGATAAAGCATGGAGGTTTTTGCGATTTTGAACAAGAAAACAAATTGAAAAATTCGTCAGACGGACTGAAGCAAGGGCAGGCGCGTCACGCCTCCTGTGCGCCAAAGAGACTCTCAGTCAACTAGGGCATAGTGCGTCATTCTAGAACAAAGCCACAATCAACAAAGGCTGGCGCGGCGCGCATCCTGTGCGGACGGATCAATGTTTTTCGCCCATTTTGTGTAGTTTAACCCTTTTAAGTCCTTCCAAGGTACATTAACACCTCACACTAATTCTAATCAGTTTAAATAATTTCTAAACACCTAGAAATCACAAAAGAACGTAAATCATAACCTTGAATCCGTAATTCAATTCAAGGAAAGTTAAGATCAAAGTCAAAGGAGTTAAGGGGCAAGTCTAGAAGTTAAGAAGCAAGTTAAAGTAAAGTTTCTTAATGTATTCAAGAGTCTTTATTACACGTTTCAACTTTGTTTTAAGGCTCAAGTTTCCAGTCAGAGTAATGAGTAAAAGTTGAAGTTTTTTCCTTTAAAGAAATATACAGGAACTAATTAAACTCTAGAAGTTTGTCAAGACTTAGGTTTTCAAGTTAATTAAAGAGTAAAGAGTTGTGTTAGATTCTAAAAGTTATAAGGGAAATAAGTAGTCTCTAATAGTTGATAAATGTTTTCACATTTTAGTTAAGAAGGGAAACTAAGATTTCCAAAGAGTTTTCGGGATAGTTCTAAGAAAAGAGTGATCCCTTTCAAAATAAAGAAGAGTGGAAACTGATAATTCAAAGATAGAGTTTGAGCTACATTTTGAGCACTAATCTCAAATCACAGAAATCAATATGTTTTAAACATATAAGAGCTAATATTATGATATTTTTGGGGGTAGTATTGAGAATCGTTATGGGGGAGAGTTCAGATTACTCCCAGCACCATAAACCATGTAGCCACCATGGGTAGAAAAGGGTCCTTACTTTTTTGATGATTCCTTTAGTGCTTTTAGCATAAACTAGTGGATCCATTAGGTAGTTCAGGTTCTATATCGATGGCACGGTATATGACGGCCCCGATAGCATGAGGCAAAATGGTGTATGATCTTTCTAACTCTTAAGTGATGGTTGTGAGTTAGAGAAACTCCAACAAAGCCCAATCTTCATCAGTTGATCCACCAAACAGGGATGTACCTAGAGGAAATAACTTCTGGAACTGGAGGAGGGGTAAACTACCTATATCCAATTACTAGCCACCAACAGCAAGATAACTCTCCTGATGTTGTCACGTGTATGATCAAAGTCTTTAATTTTGATGTTTATTCTTTGTTAGACATAGGAGCAAGTTTATATTTTGTAACTCCTTATGTTTCAAATCAGTTTGAGATTCTTTGTGAGAAACTTTGTGAATCTTTCTGTGCTTCTACCCCTGTTGGAGAGTCTATTCTAGCGGAAGGAGTTGATCGTGACTTTCTTAAATCTATCAATTAGAAGAACACCATGCCTGACCAAGTTGAGTTAGATATGGTAGATTTTGATTTCATTAGGTATGGAACGGTTTCATGTTTGTTATGCGTCAATATATTGTAGAACGCGAATCTTTAAGTGACTGATTCCTAATGAGTCTTTTATAGAGTTGTGTAGCAGTTCAACAATGCCTAGGGTCATTGCATTTCATACCTTGGGCAAGAAAGTTAGTTTCAAAGGGGTGTATCTAAAACTTAGTCCTAGTTAATGACTCAAGTGATGAGGTACTTTTCCTTTGGTCAATTTCATTAGTAAAGGATTGTCCAGAAGTTTTTTTATTGATGATCTTCCCGGAGACCCTACAAAAAGAGAAATAAACTTTGGCATAGACATCATTCTAGATACTAGTCCTATATGTCATCTTCCATATAGAATGGCTCCAATGGAGTTAAAAGAGTTGAAAGAACAATTGAAAGATCTGTTAGATAAATTGTTAATCGACCAAGTGTATCACCTTAGGTCACTCTGGTCTTGTTTGTAAGGAAGAAAGATATTTCCCTTCTGATGTGTATAGACTACCGCCAATTGAATAAGGTTACCATAAAGAATAAGTATTCTCTCCCAGGATAGATGATTTTTTCATCAACTTCGAAGTGCCACCTGTTTCTCGAAAATCAATCTCAAATCTGGTTACCAACAATTAAGAGTTAGGGAATGTGACATTCAAAAGACAACATTTATAACCAGATATAGGCATTATGAGTTATTCGTTATGTCTTTTGGTTCAATGCACTAACAAAGTTCATGGATCTTATGAACAGAGTCTTTAAGCCTTATTTAGATTTCTTTGTTATTGTCTTTATTGACATACTAATCTATTCAAGGAATGACAAAGATCATGCTAGTCATCTTAGGATAGTCCTTTTGAATTTGAATATAAGGAGTTGTATGCTAAGTTTCCCAAGTGTTAGAAGTAGTTCAGAGTTTTCATAGACCCACTTCTTCAACTGATATAAGGAGTTTTTTGGGTTTGGCTCGATATTATAGAAGTTTGTTGATGGGTTTTAGTCTATTTCATTTCCTTTGACCAAGATGATTCAGAACCTAGTTAAATTCCAATACTCTGAAGCTTCTGAGAAATGCTTTCAGAAGTTGAAGAAAAGGTTGACTACTTTTCCATTGTTAACCTTACAAGAAGGTACTCATGATTTTGCGGTGTACTGTGACACATCAAGAATTGGTTTGGACTGTGTATTAATGAAGAATGGCAAGGTTATAGATTATGCCTCCAGACAGTTCAAGGTCCATGAGAAGAATTATACAACCCATGACTAAGAATTAGCTACTATGGTATTTTCCTTGAAGATATGGTGTTACTACTTGTATGGCGTCCATGTTGATATATTCACTGATCACAAGAGCCTAAAATATGTGTTCACCCATAAAGAGCTAAAACTCAGAAAGAGGATATGGTTAGAATTAAGCAAGGATTATTACATGAGTATTTTTTAACACCCAGGTAAGACTAATGTAGTTGCTGATGCTTTAAGAAGATTTTCTATGGGGAGTACCGCCCATGTTGAGGATCAAAAAAGGGAGTTAGCCAAAAATGTGCACATACTTACACGCCCGAGAGTCAAACTTATGGATTCCACAAATGGAAAAATAGTTGTGAGTAATAGGGCTTAATCATCACTAGTGTCTAAGGTGAAAGAGAAGCAAGACCAAGACTCCATTTTTCTTGATTTGAAGGCAAATGTTCACAAGCAAAGATATTGCCTTTTGAACAAGTGTGAGATGGTGTGTTGAAGTATAAAGAGAGGTTATATGTACCTAGGGTGGATGGACTCCAAGTGAGGATCATGGATAAAGCTTATAGCTCCTGATATTCCATCCATACTGGTTCCACAAAGATGTACCGCAATTTGAGAGAGGTACATTGGTGGGAAGGTATGAAGAACACCAAAAGCCTGAAGGGTTGGCTCATAATATAAAACTTCCAGAATTGAAGTAGGAGATGATTAATATGGACTTCATCACTATGTTTCCAAGGTCTCATAGGCAGCATGATTCAATTTTGGTAATTGTTGATAGTATGAAAAAATCAATCAACTTCTTGCTATTAAAAACCACTCATTCCGCAGAGGATTATTTGAAGTTATACATCTAGGAGGTGTTAATACTTCATGTGGTCCTAATGTAGATCATTTCAGATAGAGGTGCACAATTTCCTGCTCAATTCTGGAAGTCTTCCCATAGAGATTTAGGTTTTTAGGTTAACTTAAGCATTACTTTTCATCCTCTGACATATGGACAAGCAGAGTATACTATCTAGAATTTAGAAGATATGTTAAGGACTTGTCTGATTTCTTTCAAGGGAAACTGGGATGATCACCTATGTCTCATTGAGTTTACTTACAACAATAGCTACTATTAGAGCATGCAATGGCTCCATATGAAACTCTGTATGGGAGCATATGCTGATCTCTTATTGGGTGGTTTAAAATGGGTGAAGGGGGTTCAAAAGAGATTGAAAATGGAACAAAGTCATCACAAGTCTTACTAGATGTTAGGAGAAGGCCATTGGATTTTGAAGTGGATGATTGTGTATTTCTGAAAGTTTTACCCTTGAAGGGTGTTATGAGGTTTGGTAAGTAGGGGAAAATTAGTTCGCGATATATTGGATCTTATAGGTTATCCAAGAGAGTTTGCAATGTAGCTTATGAGTTGGACCTACCACAAGAACTATCAGTGGTTCATCTGGTATTGCATGTTGCCATTTTGAAGAAGTGCATGGGTGATCCTTCATTGATTGAACCAACTAAAAATGTATGAATTAAAGATAACTTACCCTATGAAGATATTTCAGTTCAAGATTTATATCGGCAAGTTCGCAAGTTGAGAACAAAGGAGGTTGTATAAGTCAAGGTCCTTTGCAGGAACCAATTTGTTGAAGAAGGAACTTGGGAATCTAAAGAGTATATGAAGAAGATATATCCGCATCTCTTTATATCTGGAGAAAATACAGATCAAGCTACTAATACATATCTTACTACTTTATAATCTATAAGTAAGCATATTTTACTTTCTTTTGATTTTTAGTGTTGAGCTTGATGTTACTATTCTTAGCGTGGTAAAAGAAATATAATTCGAGGATGAATGTTCCCAAGGGGAGATATTTTGACATTTTGTAACTCGCAGTAACCTAGAATAAGCTAAGAAACTAAAACTTCACTTTTGGAAAGAAACACGAAAATGTAGAAATTTTTGCATGTTAAGATATTGAGTTTTGATCATTTTCAAATGGTGATAACATCTAGATCAGGACGAGTTAGAGTTTTGATCGTATGAGGGAGATATGCCTTTCGTTAGTTGGGTTATTTAGGTAAGTAAAGTCAAATCCGGATTTAAGAATAGACAAAGAAGTCTTTTTACCCATTTATTTCCTAATTCATTTTAAGGGTTTAATAGGGGTAAAAATAAGTTTTAGTTCAGATTATAAAAGTTCTTCCACACTTCTGGTTTAGGAGAAAAGAGAAGAGAAGAAGGAGAAGGAAGAAAGATCAAGATTTCGCCAAGAATGCCAAGAGATTTTGAGTGGAATTCATCGGGGATGATCCCTATAAAGGTATGTGAGACCTTCTGTGTTGGGATAATTCATATGCATATTAATCTTGTTTTAATTCAAAAGTATAGAATTTGATTTTATGACTTGAAGTGAATTCTTAATAATCTCGTTGAATCCCTTCTTGGTTGAATTGATTAAATACACGTTGATATTGATTAGTAGTTTGTGATGTGGTTTTGTGTTTTTATATGATGGGTATTGAAGGTATTAATGATCTTAGGGATTGGGGAATAAAACCAAAGGTTTAGGCGATTTGGAACTAGAAAAAAAGTTGAACATTTTGTCAGACGCATCTGGGCAAGGACAGGCGTTTCGTGCCTTCAGTCCACCAAAACACTGTCTCTTTTAATTGGGGCCTCTCATGGAGCACCACCACTACGCCAAAACCAAGCCTTATTCAACTTAAGCTGGCGTGGCGCGCCACTAGTGTGCCTGGATCGACGTATTTTGCCTAGTTTTCGTAGTTTAACCCTTTTAAGTACTTCCAAGGTACATTAACACCTTATGATGATTATAATCATTTCAAATAATTTATGTACACCTAGAAATCACCAAAGAACGTAAATCATAACCTTGAATCCATAACTCAATTCAAGAAAAATTAATATCAAAGTCAAAAGAGTTAAAATCAAGTCTAGAAGTTAAGAACCAAGTTAAAGTAAAGTTTCTTAAAGTTTTCAAGAGAGTTTTTTAAACGTTTTAACTTCATGTTAAGGCTAAAGTTTCAAGTCGGAGTAATGAGTAAAAGTTGAAGTCTTTTTCTTTCAAAGAAATATACAGAAGCTAAGTATTCTGAAGAAGTTGGTCAAGACTTTAACTTTCAAGTTAAGGAAAGATTGAGTAGTTGAGTTAGACCCTCAAAGTTATAACGGAACAAAGTATTCCCTGAAATTTTATAAATATTTTCACATTTAAGTTTAGAAAGGAAATTGAGATTTCCGAAGAGCCTTCGAGTTAGTTTTTAGAAAAAAACAATCTTTTTCTAAATAAAGCAAGAGATGAAACTAATGTTTCCAAGATAGCCTTTGAACTATGTTTTGAGAACTAATCTGAAATCACATAAATCAGTATGTTTTAAAAACATAAGAGTTAATATAATGACATTTTTGAGAGAAGTATTGAGCACCGATATGGGGAGAGTTCTAATAACTCTCAGCACCCATAAACCATGTAACCACCATAGGTAGAAAAGGGTCATACTTGTTAGATGTTTCCTTTAGTTCTTTTAGAATAGACTAGTGGATTCATTAGGCAGTTCAGTTTCTATATCGATAGCGAGGTATAGGATGGACCTGACAGCGTGAGGCTAAATGTTGTATCATTATTCTAGCTCTAAAGTGATAGTTGACGATTAGAGAAACTCCCACCGTAGTTAAATGTGTGTGTGTTCGTGCATATATATACACACACACACACACACACACATCAGTGTAATTGTACTTTACATACATCTCAGAGTTATTTGTATCCATCTTTACATTCAAAATATTTAGAATGTTTTCAACAAACTTTTATTTATATTGCGCTTGTGTTTAAATTGCTTTATATTGAAATGATTTAGTAATGTTGAGTTGTTAAGTTCTTCAGTTTATTTCAGACTCTTTCTACCCTATGTTATTTACCATTCAAACTCGCATATTCGTACATTCAATGTATTGATGCCCGTTGGCCTCCATCGCCTTATGATGCAGATTCAGGTAACCAGGATCAACATCCAACGCCTCATTGATCCATCTGGAGCAATCATAGTTAGAGGTGAGCCTCCTTACATTCCAGGGGACTCTTTTATTGCTTTACACTCTTTTCATTAATAAAATGTTGTGGGGTTTGTCCCAATATTCATCTTAGTATCACAGAGGGTTCATGGACAGATAGTCAGCCATACAATTTAGATCGTTTCAACTTATTTACGCTTAAGATGTTTTATGATGAGACTTAAGTGCCATTTTTCCAAGACAGTTATTTTGAGTATTTCTTATGACAATATTTTCTTGTTTCGTTTGAGTATATTGAGACGAAAATCTGGGTAGTACTTTTTCATCTTGGAACCAAAGCGGTCACTCAAGAAATGTGGGCTCAAATGGAAACTAGAATGCAATATTTAGATAATGCGAGAGCAGGGCCTTGCAACATGGGATCATAATTGTCACTTCCTCCACCAACGTGATTGATAAGAATATTTAGGCCGAGTCTTAGATTTATCCCCATTTTGTATCATTTTTATGTATTTTTAGTTTATTTTCTCTTTGTTGTATCATTTTTTTTGTATTTAATGAATATTTGGTGTTTATTTCTCAAACTCGAATGGTCACAATTAATGGTTTGGATCAATCTATCATAATCATGTTATGTTTGACGTTTAGGCCTACCTTTGACATAAAAAGGTAACATATCTAGGGCACAATATAAAATGTTTGTGTGCTGCTTGATATAATTGCTATGTGTTGTGCTATGGCATTTTGTCTAAAGCAGAGTTAATCAATTCTTGCTTTTAGAGCAGTCTAAGTGTATATTAAAATTTACAACAACAAAGACTGTCCAAATTATTCTAGAAATGTCATTAAAGTTTCTCATAAATATAATAATACTTTACTCCATTAATTTACTAATATTTATTTATCCGTAACATAAAGTTTGATTCTCTACAATGTCTTAAAGAGATGTCAACACACTAATCACACCCATTGCTTTTCTTAGTGACGGAGAAACGAAAAATTCTGTGTTAAAAAAATTTATTGAGACTAAAGAGAGGATAGCTACAGCCAAAAGGAGACTTGCAATACTAGACAGAACTGAGTGGATGTTATGAGAGAGAATTATTGAGAATGATATGCAAATAGTCTCAGTGAAAAAGAAAGATTGCAAAAATTGGTCAATAGATAAATAATGTCATTAAAGTATCTGCAAGGATCCCCAAAATTGAACGGTTCATTAAGAATCTAAATTTTTTGAAAGCTTCCTCCATGAGGGGAAGGGGAAAGCATAAGAAGGTTAAGATGATGAGAGCATCGCATCATCACCCTACGGTTGAAAAGGAAAGAAAAAAGTTTTGGGGCTATATTTAGATTCATTTAACGCAACTCTCATGTTTGTCATTTTGTTTTTATGTTTACTTGTAATCAAGAACTACACGAGACTAGATCCATAGGGGGTACGTAGGAAGCTCTTTTAGAACCTAGTCACTCTATCAATTTCTGGAAGGGTATGTTTAAGTTATCTTATGTAATTTGAATTGCATCGGGCCGGATTTTCTTGGTGGATACGTATGAAGCCTATTTAAGGCTCGGTTCTGGTCTTTTCAATTTTAATTCTCCCTTATGAGTGAAAGATTCTGAAAAATTTCACCCACAAAAGTATATGAGTGGAAGAAATTTTCAGTATTATGGGAGTTGACTTTCCCAATTCAATCACACAGATTTCTTTTCTTTTGTGTCCTCCCATTCACCAAAAATATTTCTGAGGATTAAACTGCTTGAACCAGAGTGACACTTGTGTGTTTATCTTAATGTCAACTTATTTTAATATCTCATTAAAAACAAAAACTAACATATATGTCTTGTGAGTTGTTCTTCTTTATAGGTAAAGAGTGATTTCTGTTGAAATCAAACAGCCCAACAATCCCTACTTCACAAGATTTAGAGCAATCATAGCATCCATCCTTAATCATTCTTTGGATAAAAGAAAAAGCAAAATGACTTGTACTTCTGAAGAAACGAGAATAGTGGATGTGACCATTAGAAATGTTGAACTCAATGATCAGAGTGAGTTGATCTCTCAGATAATGCAATGAATTGAAGACATGCAGGAAAAGCTTTAACAAACAAAAGATCTGGACAAATTTGCTATTGCATCGAATGAACCCCCCCCCCCAAAACAAACAACAAAAAAGACTATAACCTCATTCCTCTTTTTCCAACATTAAATTTTCCATTACCCAATTATTTCCCTACGCACTCCACAAGACCCATTACTTCTAATCCTAGTCCTCATACTATTTACTTAATTTTATTAAACCTGTAGAAGTAAGGATAATTAATCCCACAAAAAGTTCTTTTGGGTGGATCAATGATGTGCCAACCATTATGGAGTGGAGGACATGATAGAGAAGGGTGTATCAATTTGAATCATAAGATTCAAGACTTGATCGATAATAGAGTCATCACTCTCCCAAGTCCCTGACCCGAATGTAAACCTTAACCCATTGCCAAATCACGGGGGATCAACTATCAACATAATTGAAAGAGACGAAGGTTGGCTCACTAATGGGACTTTTAGTGAAGCAAATGCAACTCACTAATACCAACAATGGCCTCATTGACCATAAAGGCCCGTCAAGAGTTTGTTGTAATAACTAGACCTCATCAGGAATTCTCTTTGACCAAAAAAAAAAGAAATAATGAACAACCCAAAACAAACTTTGTTGTCCAGGCAGCAACAACACATGGGATGACACATTCTGGAAGATGCTATGTACTGGTAGAGTTAGCTTAGGAAACACGAATAATGGAGAACAAAATAAAGTTTATCATAAGAAGATAAGGCCAAAGAGTCTTGGCAAAGAATGAAGCTTAAGGAGTATTCCATTGTCAAGTATTTGGAGAAAATTCCAACTAAAATTCTTGTTACGGATCTACTAATGAGTTCTGAGTACCACCGAAAATAACTATTGAAGGTACTTAACAAAGTTTATGTACCTACGGGAACAAGTGGTAAGAATACAGACACTATGGTAAGTCATGTCATTTGAGTCATCAAATCTCTTTCCGGGAAGAGAAGTTGCCACTTGTAGGAATAATGCACAATCGTGCCTTGTTTATCACCATCAAATGCAGGGACAAGTTTGTAGCTCGAGTATTGATTGACAATAGCTTAGGAATCAATATCTTCCTATTATCAACCCTTACTTGGCTAAATAATGATGTATTACAAATTCGTCAAGATTGAATAAATGTAAGAGCGTTTGATGGTGAACAATGAGAGACCATATGGGAGGTAGACATATGTATCCAAATGGGCCCCGCATAATTTGTCACTGAGTTCCATTTAATGGGTAATTATACAATCTACAACTTATTTCTAGGAAGATCATGGATCCATGATGTTGGAGAAGTCCCATCTTAACCGCATCAACTTTTAAATTCATCATGGAGGATTATGCAATCGTCATCCATGGTGAAGGGAGTGAACGTAGTTACCTTGATTTTTCCATTGTTCTTACGAAAGATTCCTCTCAAGGTACTGACTTTCACATGGTGGAGATAATGAATGATGCTTTTGAAAATACGACACCACAAGTATCAATGCCACTAGTGTATAAAATGCTAGTCAAGACTATGCTAAGAAGTGGTTTTGAGCCTGGGCTTGGATTATGCAAGAATATGGATGGCATATACGAACCTTTTCCTATCCCACTTCAACATTTTTGCTTCGGCTTCGTTATACCAATATAGAGAAAAAATTATTTGAAGCAAAAACAAGGAAGAAGCAAAATTGTAATATACCGAATACAATTCCAGAATTTTACCATTCATTTGTTGCTAAAGCTTTAGAGAGTGAGATTAATGGTCTAGTGGAACGGATGGAACAATTTTTTGCTAAAGAAGAATGTGTTGTGATCGCAGAAACATGCACCACAACACCACCAGCCGAGATACCGAACCTGGAGAGTAGCTACAAAATTTGATGGCCACTCCACTTTTAATCAATCAAATGGCTTGGTAGACAAAGAGAAGATTTAAAGTTACTTTTGAAAATTGGTGTTTTTCGAATTAGGGTTAAAATCACTATTTATGTTACATTGTTTTTCATCATAATGTTTTAAAAAGAAATGAGTCATGACATAAGTTTGTACGCCTTTCTAAAATTCCAATTAAAGCCTCTTTTATTTAGAATTGATTATATTGTCTTTTCGAATCATTCTCTAATATATGCATTTAAACTCTTTCTCTATAGCATGGTTGATTTATTGTTCTTTTAAGTAAAAATGAATCTAAACCTATCAATGTCATGACATGTCACGAACACGGTGAACCAAGCAAGGTCAATAAAGATAAATGTGAAGAATATGACGAGGAAACCATGATGCCTGAAACCTCACCAAAGACTTCAGGAAAGTTGAAATTGATATAAAGCCCAACCTAGACGAGACAGAGATAGTAAACTTGGGAGATGAAGAGTGAGTCGGTTAGTGAAACCCGAGTCAGTATCAATTTGGGAGCAAAATAAAGAGAAGAAATGTTAAATTTTCTCAAACAATTCATTGATATGTTTTCTTGGTCTTATGATGATATGCCAGGGTTAATCAGTGATATTTTTCCCATATGTCGCCTATCAATTCAGAGTATCGTCCGATAAAGCAGAAAATCTGAAAGTTCATGCCTAATCTATTGTTAATGATAAAAGAAGAGTTCATGAAGCACATCGAATCAAACGTCATCTAAGTAACCAAGTATGCTACATGTCTAGCTAACATTGTTCCAGTGGCGAAGAAAGATGAAAAAATCAGGATATGCGTTGATTATCGGGATCTCAACAAAGTGACACCGAAAGATAATTTCCCCTTGAGAAATATCGACATACTCATCGAAAAATGTGCTAATCATGAGAACCAATCTATCATGGATTGGTTTGAGGTATACTACATAATTTAAATCGATGAAAAAAATTGTCACTTCCCGAGAGCACATCCTAGAAGATATGGCACTCTCGGATTCGACATGCGTACTTGACCTCTCGGAGGTCTTGTCAAAGCCCTTTCGTATCGTTCATTGCATATAAACATATGAAAAGTAGCGTGACATTAAAAGTTTTCATAAACATTCTATAAGTCTTTAAAATATCATTCATATAAAACTCATAGGGAATATTAAGTCTCATCTCATCAAATCTTAAACACAAGAATACTTTGGGACACGACCCATACATTACGAATGTGTAATACTTAGTATATTAAAATACTTTGAAATAAAAGACATATATATGCCCTCAAGTTAATTGATGACATACTTCCACTTTTCTTGAATGACTCTAGAATCCAAGCTTTCCTTCACGATCCTTCTCACCTTTAACCTACCCCTTTAGATATAACAAAATGTATGGAATTAATACAAACACTTGTACTAAGTATGACATAAAGCGTAAAATCATAAAAATGGAAATTTATTAGAAACATGCTCTTTTTGATTAAAACATCATATCATAAGCATAAGAATAACATATAACACCTTAGAAACACATAAGAGATCACATAATCATTTAATATATTTTTAGAAACATAACAGTAAACTATAGTGAACTACTTTCCATATTACAGTGAACTGACTTTGCATGCAACCTTTTCACTAAAAGCTACCCTAAGACTCACCTAAGTAAGACAAAGAGAGATCGCCCATACTCCTTGTCTTGGCACACATAATTGATTCTTTATACCGCCTATAATGACATACTTACAATATACCAAAGACATGAACATGAGATCTTCCTACCAAAAGTGATTCTAAGTCTCATTTGATTGAGTTGTGAGGAGACCTCCCATACAATCCCTTACACATACACGTAAGAGATTCTATAGACTACATAAGATAGAATCATTCTCACTTAATATAACAACATATATAATATGACAATCTCCCCTGCAAAGGTTATCAAAAGACTTACTTAAGTTGACCTATTCAATATCACCTACATAATCCTTGAGACTACCTAAGGCTTAGATAATTTCTATATAATCAATTATCTTCCCTAACTAGAGTCATTCTTAAGACTTATCTAGGTAGATACGGAGTGACCATTCCTATGCCCCCTTCGCACCTTAACTAGACAACCCTTAACTACTCTAGATAAGTACTTATTCATTTAACATGCTTTCTTAGATTAAGTCATTACATTCATTAGTTCATTTAAGACTCATTCATCACATAAAGGCATTCAAGTAATGGTGTTGGAGAAGACGTAAGGACTCTCAGTAATATGTTCAAAGCCTATTGTGCAATGTCTAGATAGCGTCCCGTACCAGCACCTAAACCTCATAAACCTTATCTATTGCTAATAGGTATCCAATATGATGAGAATATACAATAACCCACATACACCATGATAGATAAACATAGAATCCGGAGTTCTATCCTACTTCGATGAGGGTGTTCTACTTGCCAAGGGTAAAACTAGGACACATCCTATGTAGGAACATGGTTAAGGAATATTAAGGGCTTTTATGTACTTACGTCTCATTCTCAAGTAGCGATACATTGTTCTCTAGTGTCCGTGTCAAATACAAATACTTCTTATAGCATACTCACTTGGTGCCAGCCTTTGTTCTCAAAGAGTAATTCACATTAAATGATCACATGAAGAGTTTCCATATCTAGTTCATAGACCAATCACATTCACCCTACCAAAGAGGTCCACTAGGGATACTTTTCAATGGATACTAAGATAGCTAATCATGACTTTCCTAATAATGATATGATGCCGTTCAAACCAATCAAACATAAGTCCATCATTCATTACATGAAGGATACTATTATGATTGTCGACTTCAAAGTTCAAAACCTTACCACTAGGTTTAAGGTTCCATGTACATGACCTTGTTAACATCATTTATGGTCTCACATATCATTCATTCATGCATGTAAAGGGTGTACTAAGCTTACCTAGTCAATAACATCTCATATTCACATATCATTCGTATATGTATCAAGTAAGGTACACAAGTCTAACAAAACAAGATACAATATATTTACTTTATCACATATAATATATCATTCTTTGAAGCACATATGAATGACGCTTATCCTTTTTATGTCATCGTATACATTACTACAACATCATCAATATAACCATCATAGACTCATATAGTAAATTAAGAATAATCATGCATGAACTGTAAGACTACACACATAACACATAGTCATAGTCTAACATGGTCACCTAACATCAACAGAACACATACTTTCACTTAAGAACATGTAGATAAATATTCTCATACTATACATAAATTAACTACAAAAATCATCATATTACTTCAAGTAGTGCCTACAAGGAAATTATCATCATAATACATAAAGTTACGCCGACGAGGCCACATCAATTGCAAGTAAAGCACATAGCACCGCCACCATACGTGGAACATAAAAATCATAACATAGTTAACGTATAATTAACATAAGATTAAATAGAATTAGGGAATCTTACCACCAATCCATTTTAACCACTTCAATCCATAGATAAATCATCCAATTCAATATCATAAGGCACTTACCCATGGCCATGAACATTAATTCAATACATAAACTATAATACTCAATGAATATAAGTCATTTCAATATAAATTTATCAATCTAAGACCAATTAGACTTCAATTGAATAAAATTCTTACATCACTAGATAGCCCATAGAAAACTACACTAGAATTCATAAGCACTAACTTAATATCACTTAACCCACAAAATAGTCAAAAACTAGGGTTCATCAATCACATGGGTTCATAGGTTAATTGAATTAAAATCATAAAATTAACAAAAATTCAATAAATAATCAATGCTTTAAAATCTTTAATGCAAGAACCCATGGATATATTTCAATTTAGAAAGTCATCTTTTAAGAACTCTTTGAAAATCACTTTGAAGATTGGCTCCTTGACGAATAGAGTTTCAAGGATAAAAAATAATATCTTAATAAATCTAATCCACCAATTTTATGAAGAACCACCACTAAAATCTCAATTCCAAGCTCTTCATGAGTTTTGGCTTCAATGGAGTTCTAGAGAATTTCTTAGGGATTTTGGGTTTTTGATTTTGAAGAATGAATTCTTCCAAGTGTTTAAGACTTATAAACATGTTTACAATAACCAAAGTTCCCCTAAGTAACTTCCCTTTATCTTATTTGGACGTGGGGTGAATTTACCACTTCACCCCTAGAATGTACAATAAGCCGCGCAAGAATGCAGACCAAACCACGCCTGGCCATCGACGACCCGTTTCCCAACCAACGGACCGTCCTGTTGGTCCGTAGTTTGGGACTGAAGATGGACCTTGTATTGGACTTATCCCATGCCTAATACCTTACCAACTAATCCCATAGACAAGGCGTCGACTGGCCAACGATTCGTTTACTACCTCCTTTTTTTGGGATTGTTTTGGACAGTCTTGGCTCTTAAGAAGGGTCCTTCCTCAAGGATCCTTGGTTGGACCATGGGGTCTTTCACCCTGATGTATATAATCCAAATATGTTAGTATACGAGTATAATTACTCTCACATAAATCTCATATAAAACAAACACGTAAAACTCGATGAAACATTCTAAGACACACAAGGTCATTTCAAGGCAAACCTTTTGAACGTCATGGATGTTCTTGAATGTTTGACCTACAAACATCATGAAACTCTACACAGTGCCTAGAAAAACTATAATAACTCATGTAAGAACCTCATAGACACATGAAACACATATTTAGGCACATAACCACACATGATGCACATAGGTGACTTGGTCGTCGAACATTTTAGTCGTCCCTTGACGTTTCACTTCCAAATCACCTAAAAATCTAGACACTGCCTCAATACCACATTATAGTAAAATTTAGGACCTTATACCCTCTAGAAACATGTTAGGATCTACATTCACCTAAGTCATTTTTGAGGCTTTACAAAGATGCAGAAAAAATAACATTTATCACACCTTGGGGAGTCTTCCATAATCGAGCGATGTCGTCGGCCTCAAGAATTCAAGAGAAAATTATATGATATTTACGAACTCCATTTTCCATGATATGATCCACAAAGTCATTTAAGTGTATGTGGACAATGTGTTCATAAAAAGTTCAGATCATCTAACACACTTAGAAAAGGTTTTTACAGCTTACATATGTATGATTTGAAGTTGAACCCAGCTAAATGTGCATTTAGTGTACCTCCATAGATGTTACTCTGTTTCATAGTTAGTAGAAGAAGTACCAATATTTATCCTTGATAGATTAATACAATTCAAGACTTGCCCCCTCCAAAGACAAAGAAGGAAGCAATGACTTTTTTAGGGAGATTGAATTACATCAGTCGATTCATAGATCAATTAACGGTGATATGTGATCCCATATTGAAGTACCTATAAAAGACGCGCCAACCTAATAGACAAAAAAAGTTCAGAAGGCTTTTGACACCATCAAGAGTTACCTTTCAAATTCACCAGTATTGGCGCCACCACGTGCAAAATGTCCATTTCTTTTATACTTATCCGTCTGTGATACATTTGGGTGTGTTCTTGGACAACATGATGTAACTAGAAGAAGGGAGAGAGTTATATACCATTTGAGCAAGAAGTTCACATCATATGGGCTATTTTCACTCTCTTAGAAAAAACTTATTGTGCTTTGACATGGGTTTCTAAAAAATTGAGATATTCTCTCTGCTTATACAACACATCTCATTTCATGAATATACCTTCTCAATTACATATTTCAGAAAGTAATGCCCGTAGGATAGTTAGCGAAGTGGAAAATGTTGTTCGACATTGTTTATATGAATCAGAAAGCAATTGAGGGTAAGGCCTTGGTCGATCACATTACTGAAAACCTAGGAGATGAAGGATATGAACCACTTAAAACATATTTACCTGATGAAGATTTTTTTTGGCTGGGGAAGACATATCAGAATCATATCCTGAACGGAGAATGTTTCTTAATGGAGCAGTGAACTCTATAGGATCAGGAATTGGATTAGCCTTGATATTTGAATCAGAGAAAAGTTATCCAGCAACAACAAAGCATAGATTTTGATGAAATAATAACATGGCTAAGTACTAAGAATATATTTTGGCATTAGAATAGATCATGACATGAATAATCAAGTATTAGTGGTAATTTGTTATTCCGACAAGGTGATTAATAAAATTCATAATATGCGCAAAGAGTACTAAAATCTTACCTTACGTGCACTTGGTACGGAGGTTATGCAAAAGATTTAGGATGACCCCTTCAAAACCACATCAAGGATACAAGACTAGCTTGTGTATGCCTTCACAACTATATCCTTTATGATTCAACACCTTTAAAATAGTTATATCGATCAACTTGGAAAAGGTTTAAAAGAACAACCAGCACATTGTTCACATGTGGAGGCCGAATAGGATGGTAATCATGGTATATCAATGTGAAAAAGTAATTAGAAGTTGGTATATTTCTAGAAAAATCAACAAGTATTCAGAAGAAAACAATCCAAAGAATAATGGACAACTTCTTTTTAAAAATGAGAGGTTCATTACAAGAGGACATCCGATTAGGGATTATGAGATGCGCGGATTCTAAAGATATCACAAGATTTCTTGAATGAGTTTACATTGGAAAAGAAAATCTTAAGGATAGGATACTTTTTGATGACTACGGAAAGTGACTATGGACGATTTGTCCAAAAGTGTCATAAATGTCAGTTACATGGAGATTTGATCAAAGTACATCCCTACGAGCTAAATGAGATGTGTTCCCCTTGTCCATTTTCATATTTCGGCATGTATGCTATTGAACCGCTTGAGCCTGCTGCCTCCAATGGTCATAAGTTTATTCTAGTCGTAATGATTTCTTCATAAAGTAGGTCGAAGCTGCTTCCTACAAAATTTTGACGAAGAAATTTGGGGCCGAATTTGTTCGCTACAATTTGATATGTCATTTTGGGGTACCAGAATCTATCATCAAACACAATGGAGCAAATATAAACAGTCACTTGATGAAAGGGATATGATTGTTGGGTTTCTAAGCTAGACGTTACCACCCTTAGAATAATAAGAATGACCTTATTCGAGGATAATTCTTCCCAAGGGGCAGATATTGTAACCTTTCAATACAAGAAAGAACTAGAAGGAAGTGTAAAATCTGGAAATAGTTAGCTTTGGAAACTAAGGAAATCTGGAAAATTTTAACTTAAAAGTGAGTTTTTGATCATTTTAAAATAAACATAACTTCTAGCTCAGGATGAGTTAGAGGTACTTCCAGATATGCTCTGATATCGGTATGAATAATCTTTTCAACGCCGCCATGTTTTCCCAATTTTGAGTTTCTATGATTGAGTTCCACCATAATAAAGTTTTCTTTTTGGAATAAGGAAATGTTCCAATCCGGGGTTTCAAAGGGCATTTTGGTCTTTTTAGTACCCTATTATTTTAATTATTTTATAGGAGTTCAATAAGAGTCAAGAATGAACTTGGGTAATTTTAGAATATGAAATTTCACTATAGCGTCAAGGAGAAAGGATGAGAGAACAAAAGAACGAGAAAAATGGCAAATTCATCAGGGAACTGTAACTTTTAAAGTGAGTTCATATTTACATTAACTCCTTAGCTTCCCAAGTAACCCTTAAATGGTGCAATGCATCACATTATGGCCAAAATAAAAAAAAACATACAACCTACATAAGCCAAACATATACATTCATAGAGAGCTCTTCATCTAACAAGGCACATACTTCATAGTACAAATAATATAAGACCTTACTCACAATCCTAATCTTAGTGTACTAGTGAAATGTACATGTGAAGCCCCATAACCTCACACATACTTAGAAAAACTATCATAAGACCACAAGGCTTAAAACTATATTTCATACCTCAACAAGTAAGTGAATACAACTTCATTTATGTCAATAAGACCTTAAAAATACAGTCATTTAGACCAACAAAGTGCATATAAGGATAAGACCACATCACATAGATCTAGTAGGACTCATACCATGCACTTCATTACAAAAAGAAGACAATTACTACAATGTCATGCATAAGGAACATATACATAGACACATGCATTAGAACACCTTCGTAGGACTTCCCTCAAGAGACACTCGTGCAGTGCATAGGTGAAGTCCCCTACACCTACCTACACTAAGCAACTACCCTGAGGTTATCCTAGATATGGTCCTTACTTTACTTTTATTTTCCATTTTACTTTATTGAAAATATAGCCTTAAACGAAACTTAGACCATGGGTGATACATGGAATTAGGTATTGTAGAGCCTTGGACCAATGGAAGGCGTTCTTACCTAGCCAAGGTAGAACATAAACACATTCTAGCGTTCTAAGTGAAATCATAATGGTAGATACTATATGGAAAGCATAATTTATGGATCTATGAGATATACATAACCCTCTAAATGCTCATTAGCATTGGAGCCTCATCTCGTGAGAAATTATGGGTGGATTTTACTCAAGAAAAGTCAACACCTCATGTGGAACAATAGGTGAATGTTCATCCTAGTGAAGTCAACACTATATGAGAAACCAATGGTGAATCTTCCTCCAAGGGTATCCAAAACCTCTCATTGTATGATTCACTTGGTGCTAATCTAGGTTCCCTGTATGAAAAATCTTTTATTACTTTATTTCATAAAACATAGACTTATGATATTGATTCCTTATATTCTTAGAATATATTCAAGAACCTATTTAGTTTTAGGGTAACCTTGAGCACACTTTTCAATGCCTCTCTATTGACTAGATCTCCATACATGTATGTGTACTTATATGTGAGAAAACCTTTCACATAACACATAAATGTCACACATGTTCATATGACAATGCATAAGTCTTTAGACATAAATATATGAGAAATCCTTTCATATAAACAAACTAATACACTATGCACATTCATACTTCTACATATCATATACTTTACATCATAAAATATAAGTCATGTGCATAAAATGTTCATGCAATCCTATGCATGTACTTAGAAGACTAACCTAGGAACTATCCTATCAAGGTACACATGTGCATTCCATTGACAAGGTCCCATAACCTTACCCATACTAGAATACCTATCACGTCACCCTAGTGAATGGTAACTCACACAACATCATATAATGGTTAAGATAGGATTATACTCATTTATTCAAGACTTACAACATCTTTATAGACAACTCTAGTCATTATACACCTAGACCAACTTTACTTCACATATAGCACTATAGGACCTCACATATGCAACACATTTATATAAATTTAACATAAACATTTACATACTCATAATATTAGCCATACTACCTAGATCATAGCTAAAATAGGAAAAATAGGCATAAGCTTAACATACGGTGATTATTCATCAACACACAATCATAGTCTAATTGCCTTCAAATTCATGTTCTCATCAAATATATATATTGGCAATAAATTAAACACCGCCACCATAAGTGGACCATACCACACAATGCAATACAAGGATTCATTAACCATCAATACTATAAAAAAAAAAGAAAGAAATGCCATTCTTACCAATTTCTTACCCTTTGATCATCATTTGAGCAATACTCCTTTTACATCAAAAATGTTGTTTAACCATAAAATAAACCATGCATAAGCCACCATAAGACCATGATACAAACTAGAACAATACATCACCAACATACTAGAAAGTAGAAGGGCATAAATCTTTAACCAAATTCAATTGCATTTAGAATGAATCACATTTCACCATTAGTATCAATCTAGAGCAGTATCCAAGGAAATAATGATTAAGTCTAACTCATACTTCTTCTAACGTAGAATTGAGATCAAATCTTGTATATATCATTATACATATATTGGCTAGAGCACAAAGATCAATCCTTACGAAGACTTATTTACTTTGATCACGAGAGAATCAAATCGAAAATTAATCAATAACATCAATATAAGGATGTAGTTAAACAATTTATCAGACAAACGAAATCACACTACAAGTGCCATAAAATTAATATTAGAGTGTGTAACATGTTTCAACAATAAATAAGAAAACAGAGATCAATTCTTCAATACTCAATACATATTGGACCAACAATACATAATTAATCATGACATGATATCATGGGAAGTAGCTAACCATAAATTTGATATAATTGAATCTCCCGATAAGAATGCTAGTATCAAGATCACAAAATACTATATTATAGACTAGCCTTGTTCAATCCTTCAAGGTTTCATGTTCATGATCACTCATCAACAATTCAATATTAATACACGTACTAGGCAGTACATATAAGAACTTCAACATACGAGAAACATAATTCAATTGATATACATTAAAGATCGTAAAACCCACAAATAGGCTAAATCGAGACTTTGAAGGGATCATGAATTCATCATGCAATTAGACTAAAATTCATGTCACACTCAACAAGTTAACATCAATTAATCATTAGGAAGCCTTTAAAAATGTCTTAAGAAAGAACCCATCGCTACATTTAAGAAGAAGAGATTTGATCATATTTTTTCTTTAAAAACATTAAGATTAACTCTCGAGATGAAAGGATAAATAGAGATGAAGGATCACCATACCTTTATTTAGAATAAAACATCTAAACCTTAATTAAGAACCCATAGAAATCCAAGATCCAAGATGTTCTTGAGCTTCACCGTCAATGGAGGTTTCTACAGAGAATTGGTTTTGGAGGGAAAGTCTAATTTGTGTAGAATGGACTGAGAATGGGTTTATCACGTTTTTGATCAATTAAATACACCCAAAAATAACAAAATAAACCAAGTAAGGTCAGGTTAGGACGTGCGGTGAAATTCCCAGTCACCCCCTAAATAAACCTGTTACTAGGCAGCAATTGCAGTCCACTATCTACGGGCAGAAACGACACCTAGTAGGTCAATCGACGGACCCTACTACAGGCCATTGTTTGGGCCTGAGGCTTGGCAACAACCTTAATACTTAAATAGGTTAGGTTTCCATCAATGAATTCACCATTGACGGGCTGTTTGTCAACAAATGGGGCGTCATTTTGTTCAGTTGATTGACACAACCAAGGCAGTGTCTCGACAACTTCTTGGTCCTTCTTGAGGGATTCTTGCGGGGCCCTTAGAGAGTCGTACCTGGCATGTCCAATTTAAATATGAACATTAACAAGTTAGTTAAATTCCACATCATTTTCAACCAAAAAATTACACACAACACATCAAAACATGCTAGGCACCATCAAGAAACACACATATATGTCTCAAGGGCTAACTATGGAACGTCTCAGAAGTTCTTAGACGTTTGACCTCTTACCTTAATGAAACTACACTTACGGAATATAAACATCAGTATACCCATATAAGGACCTCATATGCTCATGGAAGACACATAAGCACATAAAAACACATAAGGTCCCTTTGTTGACTAGTCAACGAACGTCTTGGTCGTTCCTTGACGTTTTACTTCCAAATGACTTCAAATCACCCAAGCATACTTTAAACACTTTATTTACATGTCACATGTTAACAATCTTATAGTCACAAGTGAGGCTCTAGATATCCTAACTCATTTTGGGGTCTTACAATATTCTTACGGAATTCTGAAGTTTCCAGCAAGTTATTTCTCATGGTAAAAATCTGAGACAAAAGATATTTTGTTCGTGTTGTGCATGTCGTGATAGTTTATTGGAAAAAGATATTTGAAAAATATTTTTGCAAAATTTTATACCGATAAAATGTTCTAATTTAAATAAGATCTTGTATTTTGTCTACGACAATTCTTAGGATCAAACAACTTCGGAAGATAACAAGACAAGGAGCAAGGGGACTTGAACATATCAACGAAGATCGGTGTTCCAAAACAAACATTTCTTTTGTTGTTGCAGGGTATAAAAATATCATCAAAGATTCTATAATTATCAACCGACAATTTTAGGAGAACATATAAGCAAATATCTGATAGTGAGTGTAGCATCTCTACTTAACCAATTAGGTATTTGAAAATAATATTCTGTCGTCCAATCAAAGAACATTATATGCTGCTTAAGGTTTCTAGAAACCAACAAAAATGATGATATGACCAAAATTACCTATCATCATATAAACTATTGCTGAAGGAAGACAATCATTGTCAATGTCTTTGTATCTAAAATATGAAGAGGGCTATTGCATATTTTAATTGCCAAGAGAGGCATTCATATTCGAATTTCCAAGAGGGAAATTGCCTAGTTTAATTGCTGAGAGGGACATCATATTCAAACCGCTAAAAAAGCTATTCATATTCAAACTGCTGAGAGAGTCATTCATATTTAAATTGACAAGAGAGTCATTGCATGTTCAAATAAACGAGAGGGACATTTCATATTTTAATTGTCAAGAGGGATATCAAATTCAAACATCAAAGAGGGTAATTAATATTCAAACTGCCAAGAGGGAACTTCATATTCAAATTGCCAAGTGGCCATCATATCTAAACTGCCAAAATTGTAATTCATATTCAAACTGCCGAGAGGGCAATTCATATTTAAATTATCAAAAGGTCCATTGCATATCAAAATTCCAAGAGGGGCATTTTTATTCAAAGTTGTCGTAAAATCCCTCATATACAAAACGCCAAGAGGGACATCATATTCAAATCACCAATAGGGACATTGCTTATTAAAACCTCCATGAGGGTCATTGCATATTCAAACTGTCAAATGGTCCATTGCATATCAAATTGCGCGAGTGGGACATTATATTTAAACCATCAAGAGATCCAACAATATATTACATTAGTCTGTTTTACAACTACGATATTAAATGAAGTGTACAATGAAGAGTCAAGTTTAAAATATGAAATATATGCTTTATTTGTTTCACATCAAACTGAAACAAGTTGACATAAAATATTTAGGGGGAACAATTTAGTTCCAGTATGGTAAATGACGCTATATATCTTGTTAAAATATATTTTACACTAATGAGTTTTATCTGAGTCGTTGATGAGAGTATCCGAGAGGGTGAATACTCAAACAAACCATAGGTGAGGACGACATAAAAAAAGTTCCAGCATAATGCGAAACTTTTTCTTAGAAGCGAAATGGTATGTATATCAAAGAAGAGTATCAAACTATTAAGATGTGAGCTGAGGAGCGACTTTCTCCAAAATCATACCATTCCCCAATAAGAAGGCATGTTGTTTTTTCTTTAGGTTTATAGACTTAAGTTTCACATCCAGAAATATTTTGTTGTTCAGAGGAAGAAACTTTACAATCCGAGTGATAATATACCAAGAGAATTGGAAATTATGTTAGTGTAAGTTCTTACATATGGGTGTTAAGCGAGTCACATTCATGGATAAGACATTTCTAGACTCTTTTTCATAATCAACTCACTTGTAACTCATCCAGAACTGAAGGTTAGTTAGCATAATATATTTCCTTTTTAACTGATCGAGTCAAACTATAAACCATCCGATTCCTAGGGTTTATGGATATGTAGGCGGGCTCCATGTTGAAAATTCAACTATATTCTGACATTTTCTCTTAAATCTTAGTTTTGAGCAATCCTAGGTCTTCATAATTTGATTTGATATAACTTCTAAACCATTTGATAATTCTTATTTAAATCAAGTGTGTCAAACTAAAAGTGTCCTTAATTCTCAAATAGCTCGAGATATGTAGGAAACCTGATACCGAGGTTTTGCCATAACTCCTAAATACCATACCAAAATCACTTTCCTAAAGATGAAAATGTGCTTCATCAAAATTTGATTCATCAAAGTTCATTTGCCTCGAATTTATTTCATTAATCAAAGTCAAATGAGGTATAACTTTTGACATCCAGTACTCGACATCCACATTATAAATTAATCATCGAGCTTCTTCGATTTGAAACGATTTAAAATAATAAGTTTTTTTCAAAATTCCAAAAAAATAAAAAAAAATATAGTCTGAAAGTTTTATCACATTTTTATGATTTTTATATAGTATAAATGTTTAGTATAATTATTTACATAATTAATGAATTTTTATGAATATTGAAAAATCATCTCAAAATATTTTATATTTTAAATATTTATTTCTAAGACCCCAAAAATGAGTTAGGGTGTCAAGATACTAACATGTTCTTAATATGGGTATAAGGTCCTAAAAGAAATTATAATATTTTATAGAGGTAGTGTGTAAAGTTTGAGGTGATTTGGAAGTTTAACGTCATGGGACGACACAGATCTTCGATGACTAGTCACCTATATGCCTCTTGTGTCTATAATTGTTTACATTTGTATTTCATGAGCTAATGATGTTTTGAAATTATTTATAATGATGTTTATAGGCAGTATATCAAGTTTCGTGAAGTTTGGAGGTCAAACGTCCAAGAACGTCTAAGAAGTTAGAAAGATAGCCCTTGAGACGTTAAAGTATGTCTTTATGGGCCCTAGCATGTTTGGACTTGTTTTACGTGTGCATTTTGAGTGAAACATCCATGGAAC
Organism: Solanum habrochaites; assembly: GCA_027704765.1. NCBI lineage: Eukaryota > Viridiplantae > Streptophyta > Magnoliopsida > Solanales > Solanaceae > Solanum > Solanum habrochaites. Next base: position 46,970,630 of record JAKWJA010002493.1, on the reverse strand, counting down.
GTCCTTGACTTGTTAAAGTTCATATTTACATTTGAAACGTCCAGGTACGACTTCTCAAGGGCCCCGCAAAAGAGCCACGAGAAGGATCTAACGCTTGCGAGACATGACTTGGTAGTGTCAATCGACTGAACCAATCGACGCACAGTTGGTTGACAAACGGACTGTTGATGAGGTCTCATCGATATACACTTAGCCTGGAGAGGCTTAAATCAAGAACAGGGAAAAGTCCCTCGACTGAAGCCACAGACGGCTTGTCGATGGACCTACATGTTTTCGATGGTTCTCATCGATTGTGGCCTGCAACTAATTTCATGTGACTGTTTCATTAAAGGGGTGAATCAAAAATTTACCCCACGTCCTAACCCGACCCTACTTTATTTATTTAGCTATTTTTAGGTGTATATAAGTGATAAAAAACGTGATCAACCCATTCCCAATCCCATACACCCAAAAAAGACTTTCCCTCAAAAATCAATTCTCCCTAGAAACCTCCATTGTTTGTGATCAAGCTCATGAACAACATGGAGCTTTGATTTACATGGATAAATCAACATGTTTTAGAGTTTTTCAACTAGACAATGGTATGGTGATCCTTGATCTCTAAGTAATCTTTCACTTAAAGAGTTAATCATAATGTTTTTCAAAGATAGTTGATGATTTAACATCTTATTCTTTAATCTAGCAATGGTTTCTTTCTAAAAACGTTTTTAATGCCTTAATTATGATTAATTTATGTTAATGTGATGGTTTTAATGTTATTTTCAATCCAATAGCATTTGAACCCATGTGCCACCCCAAAATCTATTTAGTCCTTGCATGGGCACTATGATCATGGCTTGTTAATGGTTGAATTGCAATTCTCTTACATTTAATTGGATAGACATACTTTTATTTTCATGAAATAATGATAAATGGATGATGAAGGATCCATGTGGATCAATGTTTAGAGATTTGAGCATGCTTACTCTAGTTATCAATGAGATCATTGTAACGTTGGCCCTTAATTGTATATAAGTTGAATTCTAACATGTTGAGATTCTTGTGGATACTGCCTAAGGTTAGTAATAAAATTTAATTGTAAGTATAAATCGTGTATAATAAAGGTTAAGAAGCATTGATATGAGTTGATCTAAACTCTTCTAGTAAATGAAGTGGTAAGTTGTGATCTTGATGTTAGGTTGGTTGTCTTGTGACTCGATCATGGTTAATTGTCATTAGCAAGTTCCTATGTGTATAATGTGATTATAATAAGTATAATTTATCTAATATGAATAGATAACCATAAAATCGAGAATGCATGATTTAGATTCTTCTAGAGTATAAATTTAATGTTTTAATATATATGACATGATCTAAATGTTAGGGTAAATGAAGCATGATTTCACTTGAGTAGGATATTTTTAGACACTTCCGTACATGTGTATTGTTAATGAATTGTTATTAATGATCAATGCAAGTAAATTGGGTTAAAGATCGATGTTCTACTTTATAGTATATATGCGATGCATTGTATTAGATTGTAATATTATTTGTAGTGACTTTTACATAGTTTTCTGTTATTATTATATTATTTTAGCCACCGCCCTTTACTTGAATTTTTGATGAAAGAGTAGTAATGGTCAGTGATGACCAAAGGCTAAAGGATGGGTAATGTTGATGAAGCCTTGTATGACATTGTATGGTATGGTCCATTTATGGTGGCGGTGTTTACGTTAGTGTCATTATATATGTTTTGACCATGGCCTTGAAGGAAAATTGATAAATATATTAATGAGTGGTTATGACGATCACCTTATGTGTAACTTGATCCTAGTATTCTACCTTAGTTGTGAATCTAAATGATTATGTCAAGACCATGTGTAGGTGCTGCCTTTAATGAAGTATTAAGGATTGATGACCCCTACCAATGTATCCTTATGTGAATATGCAAATGGATAAGGTTAGGAGTCTTTAATGTAATTTGAAGATTGTCTTGCCTCCTATGCTAAATGGTGTTGTGTGGTCTATGCTTGAAAGTGTAATGTTGTCTAAGTGGGTGGCTGCCTCAATCTTTTGGTTATAGTCATTTTATGATGATGTTGACTAATGTACACACACACTCACACATTATTGATGCTTATAAGTAGAATACGTCATGGTGTCTAACTGAAAGTTAATTCTCATATTCAATAGTGTTTAGTACTATGCATGTTAAGCTTATGTGTATGAAAGTATGATATGTTTTTCCTTAACTAGGATGACTTGATAGGTGTACTAGTATGGTCAATGGTATGGGATTTTGCATATGCATTGCTCATGTGTACCTTGATAGGATAGTTTCTACTTTTGGGTTCAATGTGTATGAATATGAAAGTACGAACATGTGTGGCCTTAATGTGTTATGTGAAAGGTTTTCTCACATATATGTATATACACATACATGAATGATGATCTAGTCAATAGAGGAGCCTTGAAAAGTGTGCTCATGTGTATCCTAAACTAGATAGTGCTAAGGATATATGCTATATCCAAGTGAAAATGAACTCTCATCTATGACCTATGAGCTAAGCATATAGGGAGTCAATCTCCTAAATCCTATGTTTTATAAAACAATGTTAATGATGGATTTTAATAAAGGGAACTTAGCTTAGCACCGTGTGAACTTGGAGATGAGGGTTGTCCCTTCCGATTTTAGGAAGGTAGGTCACTATAGACCTCACGGAGTGGATAGCCTCATTACCCAAAAAGGGTGTTAGGGTGATGTTTCGATGATGCCCCCAAGTTCCACAAACTATGTCTGCCACATATGATCTAGCATGTGTTAATGTTCTACCTTGGATAGGTAAGAACACCTTCTATTGGTGTAAGGCTCTACAACACCAAGTTCCATGTTTAGCACCCATGGTCTTAGTGTCGGTTAAGGCTATAGTGTCCCTAAAGTAAAATGGACATTGGAAGTAAATGACTAAGAACCTAACGAGTATGACATAAGGGAGGTTACTTAGGACAGGTGGAAGTAATTTACCCATATAGACATTGCACAAGTAGCTCTTTCGGATGTTCTAGGAAGGTCCTTTAATATGTATGATTATTATTATTTCATTATTCATAGTATGACAATACTTTTCTATTTGTCATTAAGATTTGCATGGTATGAGCATATGTGATGTGGTATTATTCTTATATGCACTATGTGAGTCTTAATGACAATATGATGAAGGTTGTTGACATGAATGAGATTGTCTTCACTTAATATGTTGATGTATGAATTGAGTTATAAGGTTTGTGGTCTCATGAAGGGTTTACCAAGTATGTGTTGGGTTAATGTCACATCTCGAAACGACACCATAGAAGGTAGGGGCAATCTCGGATTTCAAACGGTGTACTTGACCTCTCAGAGTTCTCGTACAAGCCCTTACATATCATTCAACACATAAATATAGTAAAAAGTATTGCGGAATTAAAACTTTTCACAAAACATATCATAGTCTTTAAAAAAAAATTAATATAAAGTCATAGGAAATACTAAGTCTCAATCTCATCAAACATAAGACAAAAGAATAAGTGGGACATGGCCCATATTTCAAAATATTGAAATACTTAGTTTATTATAAAAACATAAAAGACATCTATGCCCTAGAACCAAATGAGGACATACTTCGACTTCTCTTGAACGATGCTACGGTTCGTCTTCCTTCCCAAATGCTCCTTACCTACCAACAACTATAGAAATATATAAAAGCATGGAATAAGTACAAACACATTACTTAGTATGGCATAATGCATGAAAATCCTGAAAATGGACATTTATTCGAAATATGCATATTTTTATTGAAAAATCATATTACAATCATAAGAATAACATTCAACAACTTAGAAACACATAAAATAACATTTAAAACGAAATATCGTAGTTTTAAGGTCACTTTATAGTGAACCCATTTTACTGTTACAGTGAAGTTACTTATCATCACCTTAGACATTTTCTAGTATGTAATCATCCCACTTAAAGCTATCCTAATGCTCACGTAAGCAACAGATAGAGAGACCACCTATACGACCTCCCTAAGCTTGCCTAAATGATACTCAAGACTACTTATAATGAGTTGCATACACACTTCAAGACATCAAACATATCAACATATAGATAATATGACATTTCTTCATCAAAGGCTATTAAAATACTTACTTGAGTAGATCTAGAAGATAACATCCATCATTGACCTCTTGAGGACTACATAAATTATCCTTAAAACTTCCTCTGTTTGGATCATGTCCACATAATCAACATCTTCCTTAACTAGAGTCATTCTTAAGACTCATCTAGGTAAGATACAAAGTGACCATTCCTATGCACCCTACACACCTTAACTAGACAACTCTTAACTACTGTAGATAAGTACTTATTCCATTCACATACTTCATAACTTAAGTCATTAGTTCATTGAGACTCATACATCACATGAAGTACATTCAAGTTGTTGTCTATAGCAAGAATCCTGAGTTCTAACCAACTCCGATTATGGTGTTCTACTTTCCAAGGGTAGAACTATGACACATCCCATGTAGGCACATGGTTAAGAAATATGAAGGGCTTTTATGCACTCTAGTCTCATTCTAGAGTAGACGTACATTTTCATCTAGTCTCATCCTCAAGTAGATCCACTTCCCTTAACATAATAACTCGGTCCTAGCCTTGGTTCTCATTAGAGTAATTTACACTAAAGGATCACATGAAGAGGTTCCTTATCTAGTTCATAACCCAATCACATTCACCCTACAAAAGGGGTCCACTAGGGCTAGCTTTCAATGGCGACTAAGATAGATCATTTTGACTTTCCTAAGGATTAATATTATGCTGTTCCATCCAATTAACCTTAAGTCCATCATTCCTTTACATGAAGGATACCGTTATGGCTCTCAACCTCAACATTTATAACGTAACCTTTACCACGTACATGACCTTCTTAACATCCTCTAAGGTCCCACATATTTTTCATTCACACATGACAAGGGTGAATTAAGACTACCTAGTGAAGACATATCATCATCTCATAACATTCATACATATATCAAGTAATGGAAACAAGTCTACCAAACAAGACACAACATTTTTTTACCTTATCACATATATCTTATCAATCTTTAAAGGACTTAGGATGACCCTGACCATCTATATGTAACCATATACATTACTACAACATCATATATATATATCAATTATAGATTCATATAGTCAAGTAGGAATAATAATGCATCAACTCTAAGACTACATATATAAGCACATAGTCGTAGTCTAACATAATCTCCTAATATACATAAATTTTCACATTACTGGCATGTAGGTAGATATGATCATATTTTAACCTAATAAACTACACAAATAGCCACATTACTTCAAGTAGTTTGACGACAATATTATGATCATCATAATACTTAAATAATGCCGACAAGGCCACATCAATTGCAAGTAAAGCACATAACACCGCCAACATAAGATAATCATACCAATCACAATATAATTGAAGTCTAATCAACACAAGAATAAAATGTAAATAGGGAAGCTTACCACCACCAACATCCTCAATACCTGTATTCGATGCTAAATCATCTAATTCATTACCATAAAGCCCTTACCAATGGCCATGAAAAATAATTAAATAAAGACACTATGATAATCAATGAAACTAGGTCAATTCAATAAATATTCATCAATATAATACAACCTAGTTGTCAATTTAACACTATACTTACATCATTAGGAAGCCCATATAAAACTACACTTGAATTCATAAACATTAGATTAAATATTAAGTAACACATAACTTAGTCAAAGACTAGAATTCATCCAATTCATGGGTTCATACGTTATTTTTTTTAAATCATGAATACAATATCAATTCAAAAATTATTCAATGATCAGCAATCATAAATGCAAGAACTTACAAAATAGATCATAAAATTGGACAATTCAAGTTGAAACTGTAGAAAACTTCTTGAGAGTTGGGCTCTTTGATGAATAGAGTTTCAAGGATCAAATTTCATACCTTGATGAATCTAATTCTTCACTTTTATGAAGAATATCCACTAAATTCGTCATACCAAGCTCTTCCTTCACTTTTTACTCCAGTGGAGTCTTAAGGAATTTCTAAGGGATAATGGGGTGTTGATTTAGAAGAATGAAATCTTCTCTGTGTTAAACACTTATATTAACATTTAAAATACCCAAAATACCCCTTAGGAACCTGCAGACCTTCTATTTGGAAGTTGGGAAAAATTCACATTTCACCCCTTAACTTACAGTGAACCTGCACGCATGACAGACTTACCAATGATTGGCAGTCAAAGGACTGTTTGTCCAAAAACGGACCATTCTGCCCTTCCGTTGGTTTTTTCATAGACTCAAAATTGTCTCCTATCACCCAATACAAAGTATCGATCCACAAGACCCTACCAACAGGGCATCGATTGACCCACTAGGCATGGACTGCCTCCGTGGTTTGGGCTGTCTTGGGCAGACTTTGAACCTATTTTGGGTCATTGCTCAAGGATCCTTGGCTGGTCATTGGGGATGTTTTCCCGGATGTTTCCAACCCAAACATATCCTATAAGATTTTAGAACCTCTCACATGAATTTTACCAAAAACGAACACATAAAACTCGGCGAAACATGCTTAGACAGACAAAGTCATTCCAAGGAAACACTTTTTAACGTCATGGAAGTTTGACCTCCAAAATCCACGAAACTTGACACAATACATATATATGCCATAATTACTCACTTAAATACATTATAACCTTATAAATCACACATAAACACCTAAAATCACATATGAGACACATAGGGTGACTTAGTCATCAAACGTCTTAGTCGTCCCTTGATGTTAGATTGCCAATGCACTTAAACACTTAGACATTTCCTCAATAACACATACTAGAACTATTTAGGACCTTAAATCATCAATACCAACATGTTAGTCTCTAGTTCACCTAAGTCATTTGCGGGATCTTACAGTTATGGGGCTTCACATGTACATTACACTAGTAGACTAAGATTGGGGTCTTGTACAAGGTCTTGCAATGACTATTGTGAAGTGAAGCTGTTATATGTGCAAATTGATGTAACTTAATATAAAGCCAATAGGGCCTTGACTTAAATGTGTCTTTGATAGGTTATACTTGTATGATGATATGTGTTGATTGGTGTAGGTTGTATGTATGGTTTCTTTGTGGCCTAACGTAATTCATTACACCAAGTATCACTAGAGTGTTACTTGGGAGTTTAGTGAATAAACGAAAAAGAATGATCACTGTAAAGAAGGAAATAGTTCACTGAAAAGTGACGTCAAAAAAATGACTTAAATTCTATATGTGATTTTCTGTGATGTGTGGACTTTGAAGATGTCTATGAAGTATTTGAATGATACAAATAAATTTTTATAAAGGTTTTATAAAGATTTAATCAAAAATGAATGAAGTATATTTCAAAAAAAGTCTCTTTTAAATACATGTTTTTGCATGGTTGTCATATATAGTGCATTCTTGTACTAATCCCATTTTCTCCACTTTTTACGCGAAGTGTAGGTTATGGATTCTTAAAGGATGTCTTGAATGGTGAAGAGCTTGATACATGATTCCCAACCTCAAGGAAAGGGGTCCTTAAGTTTCAAGAATTCCCTGCTTATGTTTAGTGTAAAGTTTTATCATGTTGTATAGTTATGATTATGTTTTAAGGGTCTTGTACCTAATGTACTCTAATGTTGTTGAATCTAAGATGCAAAAGAGACTTAGAATCTAAGTTGTATTATGTTATTTTACATATATATGAATTTATGTTTCTAGCATATGATGTGTTATGAAAAGATTTAAATTTTTCGCTAAATTTACTATGACAATGCGATGAATTATAACTATGGTCTTGTGTAAGACCTCCAAGTGGTCAAGTACGCCATGTTACTTCTAGGGGGTTCTCCCGATGTGACATTATTAGTGATGGTTGTAATTTTGAATTATAATTTAATGAAATTCAAAATACCTTCAAGTTATTTTTAATGTAATTTTGTCATTTTGAATGATAAATATGTGTATTTTTACAATCATATTATGTTATAAATATTTGAAAATCATCACAACAGATTTTACGCTTTAATTAAATATTTTTTTAATATAATGTACGCTATAGTCATAAATGTGAGTTATTATTTTATAATAGAGTTATTTATTTTATTTTTATTAAGATTAAGAAGCTCGTTAGTTGATTCTATTATTTCAGTTGGTTTATGTTTTATCAAGTTTATTACTTTAATTCTTGTTGGATTTATTACTTAATACCATTGGCTATTATTGAATTTCAAATGGTCATTTTCCTTTACCACCACCACCTTAACTCAATTTTAGACCAAAATTTTGGGCCTTTTTATAAATTTCTAGAACCCCAAACTAACATATTCTTTTTCCTATTTAAATATCCAGATTATCCGGCCTAACCCAATTCGAGGAAAAAAACAATGAACAGTTGCGTGTAATAACAATACGCAACCCATGCATCTTGTTCTTCTTCACGCGATAGTCAAATCCAACGAACCAATCTCGTTTCGAACCTAGAATCATGCACTAAGAAACTTTTACCCTCATCAAACTATCTTGAAGAACCCATAACCCTAGCAACCTTACAATCAAATCGTTGTCCCCTTTCCCCCTTTATATGAGATCATCAAATCTCTTTTACTGTTTGCCTTTGATACAGGGAAAGAAATTAAAAATTTCTCCAACACATTTCCCCCCTAAATCACCCCTTCTTCCCCATAAATATCTCTCAACTGTCAATGATAAAGACAAAGGTTTTGAAATTGGATTTGATGAATTTATGGTTTAGTTTTGAAGAGATGATTGTTTTTTACACTTGAAATTTTAAAAAGATTTCTAATATTAGGTTCCAAGAAGTTCGTCACTTAGATTCTGCCTAAGGATTCTTTGTTTTTTGTTCGTACTTGAATATAGGTGTGGAAATCGCTACTTTCAAGCTTGTGGCCCCGGTAGCTGCCAATAAAAAAATATATACTTCCTTATCTTATTTATTTTCTTTACTATTCTTGAAATAATATGTTGTTTGGTATAACTATTCGATTTGATACCTCCATTGTTTGTATTTTAATGTTCTACTTTTAGTACAGGAGTATTTGTTTGTCTTAGTTCTCTTTTCTCATTAGTTCCCAATAGGAAAGGGATTTCTCGTTCTCATTGAGGTATTAGCCTTTTGTCCCTAAGCATGACTAGAATGTGTATATATTGAATTTTTGAAATTTTGTATGAAGTTATTGCTACTCTTGTTGGATTAGATTCTCAAAACATTTTGGTGATCTGTTTTTTTTTAAAATTCTTTATTTACTTTAGTTCGTCCTTGCTTATAACGACTCCGCTATAGTCTTGGTTTAAATGCTTTAAGTATTTAATCTTATTGGAAAGTGATACTTTTCTATGGTACTAAGGTTCTTTTCTTATATAGTCTTGTTGTCTTAAGTTTATAATAATGTTTTGGCATTGAATGACACATCTCGACTTAGATACAAGGGTTGTATAATGAATTATTGATGCTTGATAATATTATTTACTCATTCGGGAAAGGTATCTGAATATAATCTTTCATGATGCTGATTTAAATCTAATTCATTAGTTGTCATTTTGGTTCTCACTGAGTTTAAATATTGAAATCAATGTGTGAAGATTTCAAAATCTACGAATCTGTTTATTCCTCAGTTACTTACTACATATTTTTTAGGTGTTAATTGTTGTTTAAATGGTCTTTATGTAATCATTGGTCGTCATGAAGATATCCTTTGATTGATTTTCTTTATTCATTATAGGAGTATATATTGGTCATGAAATAGTCTTAGTTATTGTTCGCTTCAAGTTATAATCTCACTGGCCTTATCATTAATTACAAAATGTCAAGAAAGTAGCTCTTTAATAGTAATGTGTTTGTTCGTTAAATTTTGATGAAAGACAAAATGTTGAAACGATTATCCTTAAATCTTATTTCCTAGTTTAGTAAATAATATGCTCATTTACATATCTTCATCTCCTTTGTCTTTTATTCGTAAATACCTTACTCGAGTCTCTTGGACTCCTCATTTCGAATTTTTTTCATCGAGTCAGCCCCCCCATATATTAGGAACATGTTTTAGGTTCCAGAGATCCAACATTCTGCTGAAAATTAGATCAAAAGCCCAACGAATGGGTTGTATACATACTGCAAATAACGTGTATACACTGGAATACAAGTCGAGGTGCAGAAAATATAGAAAACTACGGATATACAAGTCGTAAATGAAAATACAAGTCTTGCGAGTTTAAAAACAAAGTTATATACATTGATATACTGACAATATATTGTCTTTATACAAAAATCATAAGTGGGCTGAAGAGCCGCAAGAAATTTAGGTAGCTCCTCATTAGAAGTTGGGTCAAAGCCCATATGATTTTTGGGCAGCCTTTACAATAGTGTAGGACAGGGAAATGGGGAAAAATGCCAAGATAAGAAAGACCCATATCTTACTATCTCACTCTCTATTTGAATTTATTAATTTGTCTTACCCTTACTAGTTTATTTGCAAATTAATTTTAGCATTTCATCAATTGAATTTTCCAAAAGGTGAATGATGTTCTTTTATATTCATACATACTTTTATTTTAACATTTTTTTGTGAAAAGATTTTTTTAATTATAGAAACGTTTCATGCTGAAATAAACTAATTTAATTCAAATTATTATTTCAAATGTTTCATAAAAACTAATTCTAATTAATCTAGTTTTGCAAAATTCTTAATCATTTGCCATTTAATTTAATTATTTCAATTTATGTCCTCTTTTGTTAAAAATTAAAATTGTTCCTTGTTTATCTATTTTCTTAAGTTAAGTTGTTTCCCTGTTGCCCCTAGAAAAATAGTTAACCTAATCAGACATGGACTCAAGTTAGTGATTTTAGTGCCTTAAAAACTTTCTTGAAGCGTAAATAAGAACCTCTTTACCCATTTTCTAAATTTATAACACTTAATTTGTTGTAGTCTTTATAAATAAATTTTTGTTGATTTCTTTTTAAAAAAATAAGTGTGAACTCTTTTCTAAGTATTTTTCTCAAATTGTATTATACTTGGAACATTTAAAAAAATAATTTTTCTAAAGATAGTAAAATTACGGCATAAAACATATACATAATTTTCCCCAAAGTTAATAGGTGTTCATGTCCTCACGTGAGCATGTGGGTCTGCCTCATAATGACTCTTGTTCTTATTACTTTTTAAAAAAGTATATAAAAAATTGTAACAAGTTTTGGCTCATTAAAAAAAATAAAAATATTAATTTTTTAAAATTTCATTAATAAATTTTTTCTTAAAGACTTGGTAATTATAAAAAATTTAGTCAAAAGATTGTTAAATATAAAATACAATTAGAATTTTAATCATAAACTCATTAATTACTGATCTAGTCTGGTCAACAATCACATTTCCCAAGTACGTAATTTTTAAGTTATCCAAATATCTCCCCTACTAAAAACAAAATGTTACAATAGAAGTGAAGTTAAACTAAGGTTAAGATGATCACTTTCTTTTATTTGTCTTTTCCAAAATCACTTAAAATTTTTGTGATTTCTTACTCTTAGAGAACTTGTTTGTATCGTGTTCTTTCTTTTTCTTCTTTATCTCGTTTATATCAACTTCATGTTCTTCCTTCCAAGTTCCTTCTCCTTCTTCCAATGGAATTTAAAGGGATGTCGATAGCTTTGATCGGTTCGTGTATTCTGCTAATCGTCAATAATAAGTTGATTTAGTTTCAGCTATTTTTAATGATAAGAAGGTGGAGATAGTTGTTCCTTTATAAAAGAAATTAGGTGGGAGAGGCAACGACGCTGTCTATCAGATGAAAGTGAGTGTTGAGGTTCCTATTCCAAGGAACTGGTTTATTTCGTGGATAGATGATTTATCATACTCAATTGTTTGTTCAAAACAATCGAAATATCTAGAAGAGTGGGATGTGGGTGAGGTTCATGGTGTTCAAGGATGGATCGTGGGTGGATTTTGAGAAAAAATCCATTAAAATGAAGGTTTAATATTTTGTGAGTGGCGAGGCTATAATTGAAATGGAAATGGAAGTGTGTAATTTGATTTTTGAGCTTCATCAAATGATACTAATCAATTTGGAAAGTAGGAATAAAGCTGGCCATTACTTGGATTGCTGTTGGTGGTAAGTATTTTTACCCTAATGTCTTCGTTGAAGGTTCTCCAATATTCCCGATATAATTCGACATAACATGATATGCTTTTTGTCATTTTCATCTATCTCGCACATCTTTTCACTACACACACACAACCAATATCAAGTACAAAAAGGGGAAAGACGATTTAGGATAGAGTAAGAGGGAAAGTGAAAAAAACAAAGTGGTGAGGGAAGTAGTCAATTCATTTAGGAATATGATAGATTAGTGTGTTGTCACATCGCCTACTAAATTACTTCCATGAAAGTTCCCTAGGATAGGGTCGTTTGGGAGCGAAGAGGAAAACTATCGAAAGCTTTCTAAGGACACTTTGTTTGAAATAATTCAATAGGAGCAGAGACAACATGTTGTTCTATCTCATTCCTCGATGAACTTCGTACTTGCCTCATCACTTGGTTTTCATCATTTTCCCCTCTTTTTCTTTCCTAACTCGTCTGTCCCCTATTGGTACTTGTTATTGATTGTGTGTGTAGTTAAATAATGTTCGAGATAGATGAAAATGATGAAAATCATATGATGTTACGTCCAGTTATATTGGGAAAGTTTTAAACGGTTTTGTTAGGATCTCAAGAGTTGTTTCCGTCAAGTGTGAATTTTTATAGTAGAGGTGATGGCTTAGTCAATCCAATGTTGCATGTGGTGTGGTATATTAATATGAACACCCACATTCTAACCTTTTATTTAGTGAGTTATAAATTTGATTTTCATGTCAGGTAAGTATTTCTCCTTTTCGTTATACATTTCTTTCAATTACATTTAAATGTCATGAGAAACAAACAAACAATCAAGTGGGAATACAGGTCGACTAAGTGGTGGTGCTCATGCTCATAGTGAATTGATTCTATTAAAGCAATAGAGTTTACCCCCATCCCCCACCACCACCACTACCAAAACAGCGAAAGTTCCAATGTTTTTATAGCTCCAATCAAGTAAGTTTGGATATCCCCTATTAACTTCGGTTATTCAAGGATTAATATATATAGGTGGTGAATCTGATTCAAGACCACTATTTTTATATTGACTCCTAATACAAAATTTTACAAGGAAGGCAACCCATGGAAAAATATTTTATCACACTGTTTTAATCTGTATTTGGTGATGACTTGTTGCATTCGATTAGTAGGAAGTCCATGGCTAAAATAAGGTTCTTTTTGTGTGTAATTTTTTTGGGGTGAAATAGGATATTTTCTCATCGATATGTTAAACTTGTATAAAATAAGTTCTTATAATGATATCATAAAATGACTCAGGATATTTTGTGCATTTTAATGAAGTAAAACATGTTCAAATAACTACTTGTTTAGCATGTGAAATTTTGTTTGGTAATCGTCTAGATATAATGTGAATATACTTCTATCTTAAGTGTGTAGGCTTGAGTATAGCTTCACATAAGCATGATTTAATATGGTTTATCTTATAACTTTTTTCCTATCTCCATTCTTCATGTTCATTTTATATTTTGTGGAACTTCCTGTGTTTTGATTAAAATCTTTTTATTTTTCTTTTCTCTATAACACTATATGTAACTTGGGACACTTCAACATATCTGCTTTTCAGAAAAAGAATTACAATCCTTGTTAGAATTAGCAATTTAAGCAGGTCGTTTATATTTCATGTTCTTTTAATTGTAATTTAATAAAGGTTTTGCTTTACTCGTACATGATGCATATACACACTATTTCATGTGAGTAGTTTCTTTTGTGTTGTTTGAAAAATTCTATGTTAGTGAAGCTTCAAGCATGAATTGTAGGGACGTTCCTTGTTTTGAGTTGTAACTAGGATTATAGACTATGTAATCTAACACACCCTTCAATTATGTGACCTATTTTTTAGTTTTTAGGAATGACTTCATTCGAGAACGAATGTTACAAAGGGGAAGATATTGTAAGATATTGCAACTGTAAAGAAATAGAATGAAGTGTAAAATCTTGAAATAGTTAATTTTCGAAAGAGCAAGTTAATATAGAAAATTCTGAGTAAGTGAAAAGTTACATTTTGTCATTTTAAAACAACCATAACTTCTAGCTTAGGCTGATATGAGATACTTCTAGATATCTTTGTAAAACTCTTGGAATGATCTTTTTTATAATGCCATGTTTGTGAAATTTCAAGTTCGTATGAGTGAGCTTCACCCTTTGAGTGATGGGTTGTTGGATTAAGAAAATATGCCCATTCGTGATTTTAAAGGGTATTCTAGTATTTTCACTACCCTATTATTTTAATCCATTTTGGAGTTCAATAAGGGTCAAGATTGAATTTAGTCAGTTTTACAATTTGGAATTTCAATATAGGGCTAAAGAAAAAGGAAGAGAGAACTGAAGAAGGGATTAAAAGGGCAATTCATAAAGATCAATCAAGATATTGAGATTTTCGCCAAGGAATTATTCCTATTAGGTATGTGAGGTTCCCATAACGTTTAGATGGTTCTCCAACGTGCCAAACTTGTCAATTTAAGTTTGGTTTCGTCCTAAAAACATAAGAATATTGATATATGGATACTTATTCTTGAATTCAGTTGTTCTTATCGAATTGGCCTAAATGGGGAAGCTTTAAATTTGTTACGTCAGGTTCTAAGGTATGTTAGGGTTACGTTTTTAGGTACAGTTGTTGGGTATGTGCATCAAAATGTAATTTAAGAGAATCAAACAGAGCTTAGGTGAATTATTGAAAAAAAATGGAGATGAAATTTTGACGTGCGAAATTTGGACATGGGAGCGCGTCACATTACCTGTTCCCAGAATTGAAAATTCTTCTCCGATTCCGTAGTTTTCATGAGATGGTCTGCCTCAAAAGACCTTTTCGGAATCACAATTTGAATATTCCTCCAAGTCAGTGACCCACCACCAAATCTCAATTTTTTGTGTTTTTTCATCTTCATCTATATAAAATTGTTCCAAAACAACCTCAGATTCTTCCAAACATAAATCTTAATCCTTGAATCTGTAACATAAAACTTAAGATATGTTAAGAGCCAAGTGTACAAAGTTCTTACGTTTTAAGAATTACGTTTGAGTTTATAGTAGAGTAAAGTGAAGTCTTTTCTTCAAAGCAATGTATGGGAACTAAGTATTTCAAAGAAGTGTATAATTTGTTTTCACATTTAAAATGAATTGAACTCATATTTCCAAAGAGCATTTTTGCTAGTTTTCAGAAAAGAGTAATATCTTTCTAAATAAAGAAAGCAGGAAAACTAATATTTCCATTGTAGACTTTACCTATGTTTTGAGCACTAATTTCAATCCACAAACGTAAGCATGTTTTAAAAATATAAGAACTAATATGATAATATGCTTAGAGTAGTATTGAGCATTGTTTGAGGGAGAGTTCAAATAACTCCCAGCCCAATAAATCATGTAACCACAATGGATAGGAAAGCTCATACTTTTTAGATAATTCCTTTAGTACTTTTTAGATAAGACTAGTGCACACACTTGGTAGTTCAGGTTCAATACCTATGGGAGGTATAGGACAACTTGGAGCATGAGGCAACATGTTGTTTATGTGATGGTTTTTTGTTGAAGAAACTCCCACAAAAGTTAAATGTATTTTATATACCCAATTAATTGTATTTTTACATAAATCTTAGAGTTATATTGTATCTCTGCATACATACAGAATTGACATCATGTTTAAATAACTTTTCTTTATATTGCACTTGTTTTAAATTGCTTATACTGAAATGAGTTCAGTCTTGTACATTTGAGTTGAGCCTATTAAGTTCTACATATTGTACTATCATGACTATTTTTTATTGTTTATCATTATAACTAACATACTCGTATATTCAATGTACTAATGTTAGTTGGCTGACAACATATTATGATGCAGACAAAGGTAACAAGGATCGACATCTAGAGCATCGTTGATCCAGTTGAGCACTCTAGAGTCAGTTGGTGAGCATCTTTGCATTCCTGAGGATATCTTTTATTTGATTCTAGTTAGTTCGTTAGGAGTTTATGGGTTTGTCCCTACCTCCATCTCAGTCATGATAGAGGCTTCATATATAGTTAGAATTTTCACTAGTCTTTGCATTATCATTCTTATGTTAAAACATTGGTTGCCATTTTTGTCAAGTTGAATGTTTTAATCTTTAAAACATTTCCATTTAATTTATTATTCATTTTAGTAGGGTTGTTTAATAATTATAAGTGTGATTTTTGTCTTCTACTGAGTTTAGTATGTAAGGATAAGGTTCCGCTAGAGGATAACAATGGTCATCGAGTGCTAGTCCTGCTAGGGTGTAAGCTTGGGGCATGAAAAGCTTATTAGTATAACAAGGTTTGGAAGAGTCCTAGGGAGTGTATGAAGCATTGTTTGTAGAGTGTTATCTATCGGTGCAAAGCGCACTACCTCTATAATTAGGAGGCTACATGTTTTTGAAAATTCCTCACTTCTTTCATACTTACTTCATGAGTTAGAGTTTATCGCTAAAAAGTTGTTTTCTAACTCTTGCTTGAGCGTAACAAATTTTTAGTTGGGTTTTGTTTGAAGAGGCCTTTTTGGGGCAGTTCTTTCCCTTGTGATCTAAGCGAAGATGAGATACAATTGTTGTCATGGGGAGCAAAATGAACTTCTTTGTAGTTGTGCTATCTCTTTTATCGATTAAGGAAAGTAAGGTTGCGATGTTAATAAGTGAAATGGGAATAGCAAGGTTGATGATCCCTATGAAATAAGCTGAGGAGGAAAAGTTGAGAGAGAGAGAATAGTTCAAAAATAAGAGGATTAAGACATAAGGAATGATATTGGGCAAAAAATACATAATTTGGACGGGTCTTCTTTCGAAGAGAAAAAAAGGACATGTTTCACATCTGCTAGTGCACCCACACAAAATTGTGTATAACAATCAAAGTTCTCAGAACTTCAGAGTTAGACATGCGCATTTGCAAGTTAATAAATCACAAATGTACTAAGACTCAGCATGTTCTAAGTGTGGTAGGATCCACACATATTGTATCACGATAACTCCACTAGTTGCTTCAAGTGTGCCTAGAACGATCATTTTATAAGAGTGTCTCGTAAGAAAAGGCATAATAATGGTAAAGAGGGCAATAGAGCCCAATATTCATCACTTGCTCCACCAAATAGGGCTGCACCTAGTGTAGCTACATTCGGTACTGGCAGAGGAACAAACCATTTGTATTCTCTCAACAATCGCCAAGAGCAAAATGATTCGCCAAATATTGTCACTAGTATGATTCGAATCTTTGACTTTATTGTTTCTGTATTGCTAGACCCAGAAGTGAGTTTATCTTTTGAAACTGCATATGTTTCTCTGAACTCTGACATTATTCTTGATCAACTTAATGAACCATTCAATGTTTCTACTCCTTTTGGTGAATCCATTCTAGCAGAGAGAGTCTATCATGATTATACTATTTTCCATCAATAACAATAGTACCATGGCTAATATAATTGAGTAAGACATGGTATATTTTGATGTCATTACTGGTATGGACTAGCTTCATTCCTGTTAGGCCTTAATTTATTGTAGGACTCTACTAGTAGAGTTTTAGTTTCCAAATGAGTAAGTCTTAGACTGGAAAAGTAGTTTAGCAGTGCCAAAGGGTCGGTGCATTTTGGAACATAAGGCAAGGAAGTTTGTTTCTAAGGGGTGTGTGATGCTTCAAAATGTGTATCTTTTTATATTCTGCAATCAGCGAAACTAAACTACATTTTTAGTGTCTACGAATCAAAGCTAGTAAAGTAACCTAACCAATGGTTGGGGTCATGTCTCAAAGGAGTGGTAGTAAAAGTTGTAGCTATATAGAAATATTTTTTAAATAGTGATATCTCAAGACATTTTCGAGTATTAGCACAAAAATAGTTTAACTTGTGACACCGAAGTGTAAAATATCAAGAAAGAAGGTTTTGTCACAAGAAGTAAAATAAGTAAAAATAAAGGATTAAACAAGTATAGGAGAGAGTTTCTTGGTGTGAACGCAATATATGTTGAGTCAAACTAATCGGTACATGATTTTGATAGTAAAATTAGCAAGACAATGGTGACTAGGCTAAGATTTAGGTGAAAGTAGGTTCCCTCTCGAGGAACTTACCCCATATAAAATAAGCTCTTCTCGGACACCCACTTGTCCAAACTAACCGGCCTACGCCTTACACACACCCTAACCATTGGATAGAGGGTTATTAGATATGGTACTAGGTCTCACCCTCTA
This sequence comes from Solanum habrochaites, assembly GCA_027704765.1. Lineage (NCBI taxonomy): Eukaryota > Viridiplantae > Streptophyta > Magnoliopsida > Solanales > Solanaceae > Solanum > Solanum habrochaites. Next base: position 46,952,207 of record JAKWJA010002493.1, on the reverse strand, counting down.
TGGATGAACCTCATATTGACCTACTCCTTAGGCCATGAGTCTAGTAGTCTTGGTTTCTCGACCTCCCTCTCGGTCAAGCCAATACACATGGGTGGTTTTGTATTTTCAACTACAACCCATTAGGTTAAAACACAACCACTAGGTATAATCACCGTTAAATGTATCAAATCCAATTAGCAAGCAACACCGAATACTAATATTAGCACTTATTTGCTAAATAACACTCCAAGAATGGGAGGGTTTAGCCACACATCAAGCAATAATCAAATATACTAAAAATGATAAAGGAATCAAGTGGGTATATGAGATTAAACCTTAAAAGTATCAAAGGATGGTAAATGAAGAAGACCCACTTTCCTGATTTGAAGAAGAACTTCTTTCTTCAAGCACTATCAAAACCCTCACCAAAATTAAGAGAAAATATTAGAACAAAGTTTATAAAATAAAATATTATGTTTATAGACTTTAGATTTAGTGGTGATGGATCCATTCAGCGTTTTTAGTTGTCAATCGCCAAGTGATCCTGCGACTCGCCTTTTACCTTGTTCATCATCGTTTGTGCCTTGCCTTTATATCAATGCATGTTATAATTTAGGGTGGAATAATTCCGCTTTGTGGACCTCTTTGGCGACGCGCTGACAGCTTATTTTCATCGTCTTTTGATCCGCTTCCTTTAGGTCTCACTTTTTTCTATACGGCGTATAAAACAAAACTCAAATTACACATGCATAGTTCAATTGTATACTGAAACATTCAAGTTTTCATAGACCATTACCAAAGATTCTTGAGCTCATAATACTTTCTACTAATACAAGTTCAAGCTCAAGAAAAGTATCTACATGCCGTCACAAAAACAATGATTCTATTTTCACACACGTAGATTTATCAACTTAGGATCTGGAATCTAATGCAATGCTCACTCACAATGAGGAACACAATTCATCCTTCACCATATGTTTGCTCTTATTTTCTAATTGACCTTAGTTCGGTTCACTTAAGATCAAAAAGGTGTTTCTAAGGCTTGTAACGGGGATGAGTACAAAGGTATGGTCATTTTGGCTTAGTGACTTTTTCTCCAATGAGATGTGATTTCTTTAAGTTACCCCCGATCTTTCATACTTAATTTTTTATATCCCTTCATTGATTGCTCATTTTGTTCTTTTATTTAATGACTTTTCTTTTCTATTTATTTTTCTTCTTCTTTTTTATATGGAGGGTTTCCATTTATCTGCAATACCATGGGTTTGCGAGACTTCATTTGCACTTCTTCACTTCTTCTTTTCAATCATAACACACACACCCCTTAGTCTTTTGGCCTATCTTGGCTATTTACTTTTATCCCACCTCAAAAAGGATTATAGGTGGTGGATAAAGTAAGGTTTAGATTTCATCAAGGTTTTTCCAAGGAATAGGTATATCTCAAAGGATGTTGAAAATAGTTTCACATACTCATGGCTAGGCCACAAAATAGGTATATGTCGAAGTTGGCTTTCACTGTTAAAAAAATTCCTATGATCATGTCTAGATATTACCTTTCTAATCAAATAGACTAATTGGACAAACTCTAGGTTTATTAATGCAACGCTCAAAATAAGATCATCATACAAGGCAGTGACACATAAGTCAAACAAGACAACATACTTTTGCTAGCGTGCAATGGATATTTAAAAAGAAGAAATTAGAAAATTGGCTAATCACAACGAGATGCCAAGTTCACATATTGCCTATATAACTTCATTCGTTCTCGTTGTATCCACATAATAATGTTTGTTCAATTGATAGCAGTTTTTAAGTCATCGGTATTGATCGAAATTGATACTTAAATTTGTACATGAATAGACACTTTCAACACAATAGGTGGCAAAATTTTCAATAGTTAATATTTTTCGAAAGGGTAAAAATTATTATGGAATGAAAACCCAAAATAGAGACATAAGCTTAACATTTGCGAAAGAAATTTTAAAACACAGTTTAAACAAATAACCCCCGTAAAAAAATTCTCGCATTATGATAAAAAAAAATCTCAACCATTTGAAACATATATCAATTATAAGAAGTTCATAAAACTGCTTGTACAAAACACTTCTAAATATCATTATATGTCAATAGTCATAAGTCTCAAAGATTCTAACATCTAATTATTTATACACACTATAATACATGTGTTATCACGCATACTCAAAAGTAAATTGGGTTGAACAAGTGTCATAGTCAAACAAGTATCACAATTTAGAAACTTTGTTCTCCAAAAAAGTTGCACCAAGAAAAATTAATTTGTAACATGATGAAATATGATTGCTCGATGATCATATTTATCACTCGAGTCTCAATTCTGAGACATTCCCAAAATACTCTATGAACATATGAGAACTTTTAAAACAAAGAGTTACTTTTCAAATACTCAAAATAAGAGATGACAATTTTAGTAGTACAATAATTGTTGCAACTGCAACTTATTCTTAAATAAAGGGAACCTTTAAACATCAACAACAAGACACATATATGTTATTACTAAAACAAAGAGCAAATTTTTTTAAATTTTCCAGCAAATAGTGATTGCATCACCTATAGGGACTTAGAAAATTTGAACACGAGTATCCGTAACTAAAAACTTATTAAATTCAACGATGTGATGATTATTTGGTCTCATTGTTTCATTAATACACTACACTAGCATAGCAACTTTCCCAAACCATAGTCATATACTAGTATACCACCCACTTTCATCAATTTAAACATTCAATCATGGAAAATTTTATAGCTAACTTTTTCTGTGTCAATGAAAGAAAATTCAAAACTTCCTCTATTGTCATTTTGCAAAAGAAATAACTATTTCCGTTCAGTCAAGTTCAGTGTCAAAAGAATTTAATGTAACTTTACTTTGTATTACCTCATTCAAGAGTCTAACAAGGGCGGATAATTTTGGAGACTGAATAAAATTGATTTTATGCTCCACATTAGAGTTTTTAAGAACTGGCAATCCCATCTCATATTTATCGCCGATCAAGGTCTATTGTTGTACATTGCATAATATTTATATACGTAGATCAATAATGTTCTACACATCAATAAGAGAATATATTATAAACAAATTTTTGTTATGATTCACCAGCCTTGCAATCATTAGGAATTGTAAGTCCAGTAAGGAGTAAGGAATATCTAGTGAACAATCCAATTTCAATTGTCTTTTTGGCATTTTTTAGTTTCAAGAGAAATATAATTTGTTTTCAATGTTCTGGTGCAATTTCCATTATACACATGGAATACATGGCTTATTTTTCCTTACTACCAATATCCGGTTTTATTTATAAATAAGCCTAAAATTCCCTATTTCATTAATGTATACAAGCTACATATTAATGTATCTGAGAGAGTATTTAATGAATACAAGCTTCATATTATTCATCCGATTTATTTTAAAATGTATCCAAGATAAATATTATGCATTCGGTTTATATTATTATTTATCCGAGATACTCTTTAATTTATCTGAGCTATATATTATGCATCAAATTTGTGTTACTTTTTTAATGTAATTACAAACTAAAGATTGATAGATTGTATTTTCTTATTAAAACTACGAGATTTATTTAAAATGCACATATATTATTTACTCATTTTGACACGCTGAATTGCCACGCTTACTAAATACTACTCCCTTCATTTCAAAAAAGTCACCTAGTTTGATTTGAAATGAAGCTTAAAAAAATGGAAAATATCCAAGTACCCCCTCAACCTATGCCCGAAATCCCAGAGACACATTTATACTATACTAAGGTCCTATTACCCCCCTAAACTTATTTTATATGTAATTTTCTACCACTTTTTAGCTTACGTGACACTAGTTCAAAAAAAAAGTCAACCATCGTTGGGCCCACAAGATAGTGCCACGTAAGCTAAAAAGGGGTAAAAAATTATTAATATAATAAATTCAGGTCGGTAATAGGACCTTAGTATAGTATAAGTGTGTCTCTGAGATTTCGGGCATAGGTTGAGGGGGTACTTGGGCATTATCCCTTAAAAAACTAAAGAAAACTTTTAAATCTTTTTGTGATAAGTTAAAGTTATGTTAAATGCATCAAAATAATCTTTATTTTTTGGTCTTAAGCATTTCACATGGAAACTGAAGCTTGAATGTTGCAGAAAAAAAGGAAATGAATCATTCTTTTTGAAACAAACTAAAACAAATTAATTAGACCAATGTTTTTAAATGTAGGGAGTACATTTTACTCTTTTTCATAGGAAAACAATTTTCTATGAAAATTAGGGTGAAGTCATATGCGGCCCTTTAGTGTTGTCAACATGTTTCATCTAGACATCTTAACTTACGTTAGTGCCTATTGAACACAATAATTGTTAACATATTTATGCCTATTAAACACAAAATTATAATCTGGTGAAAGACAGAAGTGAGTGTACCTGAAACACAATACCTATAAAATGATGACACGTGGCAACCTAATAAAAAGAATTTTTAAAAAGACAAATTATTTTCAATCAACCTAAGCCCAACCCTACCTTGACCCGGCCCCGGCCCCGCCCCTCTTTTTCTTCTTCTTCGTTTAAATTTTTTTTCATTCAAAGCTATTCACTATTTTGGATATATAATTACTTACTAACATATCTAATAAACAATAACGACTCCGGCTATAAATAATAAAAAAATATATATTATTTTTACCAAAAAAATGGAACATTACTAGAATATTTTAGATTTATATGTATACAATAATAACTTTATAAATGAAAAAGAAAACTAAGAAAAAAGGGTTAGACAAAGAGAGGAAGACATATTTAAGAGGATTGTGCAGTGAAGAAGAAGATAGGGCTTTTTCATTTTGTTTTTTTTTTTAAAAAAAAAAATACGTATAGAAGTTGGAAAATAAATAGAAAAGAAAAAATGTAATTTTTTATTTCTATACGCTCTCAAGGAGTGTGGAAACACTTTTTTGCCATGTCGGCATTTTGTATCTAATAGGAATGATTTTTGAATAAATAAGGTGTTCAATAGGTACAAACTCAAGTTAAAATGACCAAGGGAAATATGTGGATAATTTAAATTGGTTGTAAATGACTTCAACTAAAAAATTATGATGAGTAAGTGAACGGTATGAGGTCTTATATTGGTTGTTAAAATGGAATTTATTCTTTTAAAGAAGTCACGTGAAAAAGGTATTGGCCAATCTACTTTTTTAAGGGTAATGGTAAATGACAAGAATCAGAAATTCCAAAAAATAATAACATTTCTACAAATCTTAAATCGATTAATTTTTTTTAGTCAAAATGTATTAAAGTTAAAAGGATAATGTTCAAAAAGGTAAAATTACATAAGAAAAATATCACAATGACTAAATTTAGACCAATATTTTTGCCCATATAAATTTTTTTAATATTTTAAAGAACTTTAGCATTTTATGTTTTTTATTTAATCAAAAACTTTCTTCTTAATTTAATCAACAACTACTTTGAGGCTTTATACTAAAAAAGTTTGATGGTGATTGGTGAAAGTAATGATTTTTATTGTTCACTATTGAAGTTTATGACTAAAATTACATAAACAAGATCTTTTTCCTTGTGACCATGTTGCCTTCTTAGTCGAGTTGTCTATTGGGAACCTTGTGTCTAGTAAGACAAATCTTGGAAAACATAAGATAGATCATGTTTTCTGCAACGTGGATATCGATTCCATATAAAAGAAACCCACCCTTATGTCGACTTGTTACAAGACGGAACGACCAAATAGCATGTTTTGTGCGACGTGATAATGATAGATTGATCCAAGCCTAATTTTTAATAGTGAGTTTGGAAATTTTTTGTTCATTTTATATTTATTTTTTGGATGAATTTAATCCCCAAATTTCCAAAAATTATGATGGTCGAGGGTTGGCTGTACAAATCAAAGGCTTATTGGAAAAATTTCACTCCAAGTGAAAAACTTACAATTGCAAGAAGGGAGGGGTGCCTCCCTATGCTATTGAAAGTTAACCTAGACACATGTCATTAGATCATTGATTTAGTTTTGGGATCCATACGTGTATTGTTCGTTTCAAGGACATGGAACTAAAACATGTATCAGATATTATTTCTTGAGTTTGAAGTATTGAGGAAAATTTCAAATTATCCACATAGTCAATCATGGAAGAAATTGCATCGATACATAGGACTGAAAAATTAAAGAAAACTTCTATGCTTCGAACATAATTGAGTTTCTTTGGATTACTTATATGAAAGGTATGGATGCTCAAAAAGGTACAAAGTGTTCAGGAAAAAATTATCTTCCACTGATGTTCATTGGAAAGTTAGACCTCCTATCACATTTTTTGTGGCTTTATTAGGGACTTTAGTGTCTCTACGAGAGAATGGTGCATATTTTTTTGTGGCTTGTGTACTTTTTGAAGGTGTTAATGGCAAGGAACTCACTCTAGTTCCCACTATTTTAGTAGAAATATTTTGAACTCTTGGTAAATGTAATAGCGGGGAAGCAAACTTGTTTGAAGGTTTCAATCTTCGTTTAGAAATTCGGGAAATGGAAAATTTTCACAAGCATAAAATTTTTGATGTCATATGGCTTAGCAACGCAAATCATATTGACAGTTTTTACGAACAGACGAGAAGTTTGTGTCTCCGATTTGTACGAATGACTCCTATGGATATCTTACCTCCCACACCAGTAACTTAATTTAAGTGGAAATATCCATTACTCTTACATTCATAGACGATATTAGATGCAGAATGTTCTACTATATCGAGCTTATTGAGTTGAAAGGTCTCTAGCCATATGTTGTTGTGCACGTGGTTCAATAGTTTGATGAACCACTAGTAATCTCTCTTCGAGCAAAAATGAGGGTTTCTAAAATTCCTTTTTGACCATACTTCAATGTTTGCAGAGCCAAAGAGATTCTTCATGAATGGAACAATGTTCTCATGATGGATATTGGAAATGGTTCAAAAAAAAACTTGTATAATAGTTGTGGCTTTGAAAAGACCACAATATCATGTGTCGAGAAGGAAGGCAAACATAAGTTAAGGATGCTGGTGGGGGGTGTAGACAATCTTGATTAATGCATCTTATAATTGAAACAAAAGATTGTAATCTAAATGTGTTTTTCAAATGGAAAACTATTAATGACAATATTTGACTAGTTGGAGTAGGGCTCCATCATGGGCGGAACGGATTATATCCACTTCTTTCACCAGCGTTTTAGTAATGACCAAAATTTACGCCGAGTCTTTGATTTGTCTCTATTTGGTCATTTCTGTATTTTTGTTTCTTCTCTCTTGTTGTTAGAATATTTTGGTATTTAATGACTATTTTGGTCTTGTTTAAACTAATTTTGCCAAATTAATACGCTTGGGATTCAAATCTATCATAGGTAGGTTATAGTTACGTTAGGCCTACCTTTGGCATAAGAATGTAACAAATCTAGGACCCTATATAAATTGTTTGTTTGCTGCTTGATAAAACTTTACATGTTGTGATGTGTCATTTTTTCTAAAGAAGAGTTAATGCATTGTTGTTTTTAAAGAACTCTAAGCGTATATTAAAATTCAAAACAACAAAGTCCGTCCAAATTATTCTTGAAGTGTCGTTCAAGTTTCTCAAAAATATGTTCATCCTTTACTCCAAAAATCTCCTAATTTTTTATTCATCTGTCTCCGGAAGGACGATTTGCTAGAATGTATTATAAAGTAGTCAACACACCGATCCCGCCCATTGCTTTAGTTAGTGACGGGGAAATAAAGAGTCAATGTTCAAAAAAATTTATCTACTCTAAAGAGAGGATAATTGTAGCCTAAAGGAGACTTGAAATATTCGACCTAACTTAATGGAATCTAAGAGAGAGAATTATTGAGATTGTAATGGAAACAACCTCAGTGAAAAGAAAGATTGCAAAAATCAATCAAGATATACTTAATATCATTGAAGTGTCTGTAAGGATACCTAAAATTGAATGGGTCATTAAGAAGCTAAATTTTGGGAAAGCTTCCTCCATGTGGAGAAAAGGGAAAACAAAAGAAGGTTTAGTTGATGAGAGCATCGGATCGTCACCTTATGAGTGAAATGGAAATAAAGATGGGGGGGGGGGGGGGGAAGGGGCAGATTTAGGTTTATTTACCACAACTCTCATGTTCGTCATTTTTTTTGAACTTTATTTGTAATCAAGAAACTTGTGAGACTTGCACTCATAGAGTGTATGTAGGAATCTTTTTTCGAGCCTAGTCTCTCTCGATTTCGCGAAGGTTATGTTTAAGTTATGTTATATAATTCGAATTACGTCAGGCCTGATTTCTTTGCGAATATGTAGGAAGCCTACCTAAGGCTCGATCCCTGTCTTTTCTTTTTTTTTATTATCCCTTATAAGTGAAAGATTTAGACAAATTTCACCCACAAAAGTATATGACTGAATGAACCTAACATTATTCTATGAAAGTAAACCATCCCAATTCAATCACAAAAAGATTTCTCCATTTGAGTCCTCCCGTTCACCCAAAATAGTTTTGACCATTAATCTGCTCGAAGAAAAGTGACACTTGAGTGTTTATCTTAATGTCAACTTATTTGCGTATCTCGTTAAAACAAAAAAATAACATATATGTCTTTTGAGTTGTTCTTCTCCATAGGTAAATAATGATTTGTGTTGAAATTTAAATCGGTGAACAATCCCTACTTTACAAGATTTGGAGGAATCATACCATCCTTTCTTGATCATTCTTTGTATAGAGGCAAAATCAAAATGATTTTTTTTTTGGTATTCTACAGAAACATGATATGGCTGGACCGTTTAAAAAAGGATGAACGCAAGGACAAAGTCAGGGAAGAAAAACGTGAAGAAGAAATGAATGTCATGAAGGATTCCATCTTAGAAGAAGTTAAAAGTGTTCAATCATTAAGGAAAATCACAGGACTTTAGTATGAGGATATTTGCATGCACACATACACTCCACATATAGCATATCATTCAAGAAGTACATAGGTGTAACCAATATAATATATAGGTCATCTTATTCATTATTATAGTATCATCAATCTAAGTAGCACATCGATCATATAATTTATCAATAACATCATACTTCAACATCAAGTAATGCACCTAATGACTATTCTATAGTCTAGTAGAAAAACTCATCATAACCTAGAAGGACTCATGTTTTGATCCCACATAAACACATAAGTCATCTAGATTCTCACAACATTCACATATTCAAGTTATAACATGATAATATCACAACTCATAAAGTAATGCCGATGATGCCACATAATTCACATATATAGCACAAAAGCAATGCCACCACAAATGAACCATACCAAACATCATTATAACATTCCATAAAAATATACTCGACTAGTGAAGAGTCTATTAAGTTTTAAGAATAGGCATAAGGGTACATAGGCATCCCAATGCCCAATATTGAGTAATATTGGGCATATTAGACAATATTGGCTTAAGGGTGTTAGACAATTTCTATGTATACACAAGTATTTAAAATAAATGCAAGCTTGTATGATAATTGTACTTGCAATGAAGACCCCAAGACAAAATTAATATGCCAACCTTCATACTATATGTACTAGGCATCCAAGTGTCAAGCCTAGTACCATAGCACATAATCACTTAAAAAGATCATGTAAATTAAGTAATGCCCAAAGACATAGTAGAGATCCTTGGGACAATAAGTAAACATACCAAATGAATCTTCCATAATATTTATTTAGAAAAGTAAACCCAACACATGTGAAAGCACATGTGAAACAGGCTAAGGGACAAGCTAATCGATTCGGTTAGAGCGGTTGGGGACAAGGCGCGCGTCTGGGCTAGTTCATGTGGGGCCAAACTTCCTAACTGGTCCTAGGCTCAAACTAACTGATATAGATAACTAACTAACCTTGGACAAACAAAAAATAACTAACCAAGGGACCCGACAACGTAAGGCCTAATCGGGTGACTTTAAAACAAGAAACTAACTAAGAAACATCCTAGTACTTAATCTAAGATGGTCCAAAGGGTTAGTAATGGTCCAAACGACTTAAGGGTACATTAGTAATTGTCGTAGGTCACCTAATTAATTAAATTAGTAACTTAATTAATTAATTTAAATGGTAAAACCAAAATCCTTACCCTAGACAAGTAACTAACTAAGAAACATCATAGTACCTAACCTAGGATGGTCCAAAAGGTTTGTTATGGTCCTAACAACTTAACAGTACTTAATCAATTACACTAGGTCACCTAATTAAATAAATTAGAAACTTAATAAATTAATTTAAAATGTCAAATCTAAATCCTTATGCTAGAGAAGTAACTAACTAAGAAACATCCTAGTACTTAAACTAGGATGGTCCAAAGGGTTTGTTATGGTCCTAACAACTTAGGGGTACTTTAGTAATTATCCTAGGTTACCTGATTGAATAAATTAGCAACTTAATTAGTTAATTTAATTTGTCAAAACCGAAACCACTAAGAAATTTCCATATTTCGGTTAAGTCAAGTGTTCTTCTAATTCTAGTCAATTTAGTAGGGGCGTTTTAGTAAATTAGCTAATTGATTTATTAATTAAGTTAATTAGTCTAAGTTTAATTCCTAAAAATTCAGTTCCTATACCTAGACTCACGATCATTCACTAAGAAATGCACGACATGAAAGCAGAAAAAGAAATGCAAAAAAAACAAAAGTTCTCATTAGGCGATTTCAAGAAGTTTTAAAAGTTTTCAGGAAAAAGTTGAAGGTGATCTTCGTAGATTCAATTCTTCATAAGGTATGAGTTTTCTATACTAATGTTATTTCTCCAAGAGGATTTTGAAATGTCTTTGCAATGAAGAATATCAAAATAGTGTTGTTCCCAATGAATCACATGTTCTTCTCCCTAATTCTCCCGAATTCAGATTTCTTGCAAGTTGTATCATATGAATTTCGAGAATGTTGTTGGTATGTTGTGTTATCTGATTATTAAATCCACGTTTCCATGATTTTATTGTCGAATGAAACCTACATATTAGATCCGCATACTTAGGGTGTTATCTACATGAACATTGAGTGTTGTAATGCATACTTGTGTTCGTGAATATGAAATTGTAATACGTGTTCATTGAATTGTCTCATATGCTAATCTAACGTTAAAAGTTATCTTGTTTAGTATGATAGTTTATTATAATGTATTTATGATGTGATTGTCATGGCTAGTGACATCATTATTACTAGTATCTGTGAAATAGTAATTTATGCCATCAAATTTGCTAGCAAAACTATGTCCAACATATTATATTAAAGGGTCCTGAAAGATCTTAAGAGGCTGCTACACTAGGCTCTCTTCGCTTCTTCAAGCTCCACCTCTTCTTTCAAAAATAAACAAACAGAGCTAATAAGCAAGAAAGGGGATGCGCTAAGGCGCAATGTCTTTCCCGCGCGAAGAGGGGATTTGCGCATCCAACAATAAGTTAATGGCCTTGCTTGCCTTTTGTGATCTTCCAATTGCAATACATGGAAAAGGCTGACACAACCCATTTAAACAACTCTTATATACGCTCTATTTCATGCACACTTGCAGCCGCAGATCATCAGTGATAGCATTTGCAGCTGCTTCTTTCCGATTGATATACAAGCAGTTGGGCGCAAAAATTTCTGGTTTCTTTCTATCGGATCTTATAGAGTACTTAAAAACTTTTGAGAAGTCATGTGCATAAAAGAAATGGAAGGGCTCTCCCTCTATCTTGAACCTAGCTCTGCCCAACTTGAATGAACAAAGTGGTCATTGTCTCCATATTTAGGGAACGGTTGAACTCTAATACATTTAAAGACATAAAAATCTCTACATCACTGAACTCATAACATAAGGTATGCAAATCTATGGAACAAGTCCTAACATACCCTATCCACACGAACTTGTGAACGCAATAGCATTGTATAAGTACTTATAACTTTCATAGAGAATTGTACAAAACTACCAATTAACATTGAAAAATTTAAGGCGAGTAAAGAAATAACTAAAAGTTTAAGTCATGAAATTGACCTAATATAGAGTGTTAAAATAAATGAGACGAATCTTAATTACACAGAATCTATTACGTCAAAAAATACATATTTAAAAGGGTGCCAAAGTCTGTGAGACAAGTCTCACTCGCACAATGATGATAATTTAAGACCTAAGTGCATATTCATCACGCAAATAATGGGATGACCAGTCATCCATAGATTTAAGTATATCTTATAACTAGAAGAAAGATTCCATTATGTTTGAGTCAAACTCTAGGAGATAAGAAAGTAAAGTAAATCTAAACTTAACACTGATATACTTCCAATGAGCTTGTCCCATCACATGTAAGTCTCATGAGACAAGGCTACAACCAAGATGGACAAGTAATCTTCGTATGTCTCCTAGTCTTCGAACTATGTTTTCCAGCAAAGGGGTACTACCAGGTAGAAGTCTCCACCAAGGAATGCTAGCAGTATGTTTCAATTTGGCCAGTGATTCCACCTATTTTTGATGTGGGGGAGACATTGCATTTCATGTTTACCTGACATAATCTATCTTGGTTAAAGCTCAGTAAAGTATTCGATTCACTATAGTCGTGAACCCCTCTTTTCGTGTGGAGAATACACTGACTTTGTTTCACCTAAGCAAGTTAACCCCCTTTTAGGTGTAGGGTAGACACAGAACTTGATGCCAATATTTGAGTATGAATATATGTCCCAAGATCTATATATCTCAAATAACCAATTAATGGGCATAGCCAATAAAAATTGGATTTTATATACATTCATGCCCAATTTAAAGAGAATGGAAAATATAACTTGTAAGTAAGGTAGCCAAATCATTTTCTTAGTCTTTTGGATTACTTACTCCATTTATTGTAGGTATGGGACTAAATAAAACATTGAACTTGTAAGGAAAACATAAGATTAAAGGAGATCATTGAACTACGCAGCTGAAAGAAGAAAAATACAGAAAAATAAATTAAGGTTGGAAGGAAGATCTCTCGGCCTAAGGGAGCAAATTTCTTATGTTTTGTTAAGTTGTTCCAAATAAAATTTAATGAGTCCAAGGTCTTATGTTCATATATAAAATTAGTTGTATGCATTAATTGGATGAAAACATGTCATATTCATAGCATGAATAAAAAATAACGATTTAAAAACTTTCAAGAAACAACATGTTGCTTTAGGAAGAGCTTTCCTCGATAATGCATAGTCCTTATGTGTTTATGTGCATACACCCATAATTAATACAAGTGTATAATATCCATATATATTATTACTTTAATAATAGGTGAAGGTTCTAGAGAAGATTGAAGATTCGATGAAATAGTTTGGATTAGCGATCTCCAAACTTAGGTAGGACCTCTTGACTTTTAGGATGCTAAATTTTTTTGTTCTAGCTGTAGTAAAATAGATATAGCTGGTTGATGTATTCCCTAGCGTTTCATTTCAAACATTTATTCAACCGTTTTTAATAATGCAGATTGCAAAACAATTATTAATATTATGATTTCTTCATTTCAATTGTTTAATCTAACATAGATTGTTGTTTAGTTTTGAGCCTTAGCATATCACTCTTATGGAGTAACTATATGAAGTCTACGTATAGTTTATAATATTTAAATTTTTTTAAATCTTCCGCATATTTAACTACATGATTTTGATGAAAGCTAAGAAGAGGCTTTTTTGCGACCTCTGACAGGTTAAAATCTCTAGTTGCGTTTAGATTGTAGAATTCGGGTGTGACAATCATCTTTATCTAAGAACTAGACCATACAATATTGATAAAGTTAGGTCAACATAACATTATTCCAACCTCACCACTCCAATCCATAGCCAATTAAAGCAACACAATACTCAAAGGCCCTTACCAATGGACATCATCACCAATTCAATCCAGTAATTACATTATACAATGCATCAAAGATAATACAACATGAATTTGTAGATTTCCTACTATCAACTCTAGCATGATTCATTCATAATTCAATAGCCCTAATAAAAGTACACAATAATTAAATAACACAATGCCATAATCATATCACCCACAAAGAAGTCAAATCTAGGGTCGCATGAATTTCATTGGTTCAAAGAGTTGATAGGTTAAAAATATCAAATTAACATCAATTAAATAAATATAAAATGATTCAAAATGTTTTACACAAGAAGCCATGGCTTGATATCAAAACAGGACAAGTTCATCTTGGAAAGACTTTTGATTTGAAGTTTGGATCCTTGAATAAAACAGATTCAAGGATAAAGGAAAAACCTCCATTTATGATATACCATGAATTTGATGAAGAATTACCAAAGAATTTTCTAGCCAAGCTATATATCGAGATTTGGCTCCATTGGATTTCTAGAGAGTTCTTTAGGGACTTTGGGCTATTACTTTGTAAAGTGAATTCATCTATGTTTTTAATACTTATAAACCCACATAAAATACCCCAAAAATCCTATAAAACCTCCTAGTTACTTTTTAGAATTCTAGGGGACATACCTTAATAACCCTAGCACTGGCCGAAACTTAACATTGAAATACAGGCCCATCGATGGCCAGCTCACCTACGCCGCGTCACCTAACCAACAGACCATCTTGATACTCCGTGGTTGGGGTAAGAGTCTTGACCAAATGTATCACAATCTCCCACGTTTAAGTGTTAATTAGTCCCCTCAATTACATAGAATCTACCAGCATACTAGCCTTCCGTAGGTTTTGCTGGTTTGACAACATTTGGTTCACAGTTGGGTCCTTCTTCAAGGACCCTTGGTTTTTCCTTAAGGAACATTACGTGGATGTTTCCAACCTGAATATGTTTGTATAAAAGCTTAGGATCTCTAACATAAGTTTTATCCAAAACGAACACGTAAAACTCAATGAAACACAATAAGAGACACAAGCACGTTTGAAGGTAAACCTTTCATACGTCATGGACAGTGTTGGACGTTTGACCTCTAAACTTCATAAAAGTTTAAACACTGCATTCTAAACTCATTATAACATATTTTAGGACTTCAAAACACCATGATACATGGTTTAGGCTCTAGATACACCTAAGTCATTTTAGAGGTGTTACAGTAATCCTAAGTATGCCAAATTTGTAAAAGATGTAGTAGCCAACAAGAGTCGATTGGTTGAGTATGATATAGTGGCACTCACTGAGTATTGCATTTGTAGAATTCAAAATAGGATTTCAACCAACTTGAAAGATCCGAAGAGTTTAACTATTGAGATAACAATTGGCAAATGTGTGGAGGAAAAGGGTTTGTACAATTTAGTCGTAAGTATTATTTTGATGCCAACTTCAATGTTCCTCCAATTAGGAATAGGAAGGACCAAACCTATAACTATTATGTTGCAATTATTTTATCGTTTGGTGTCATGGCTATATGATGTTATTGAAGATGTCTTGGTTCAGGTGGGAACTCTGATTTTCCCCGTGGAATTTTTCATTTTAGATTTTGAGTTTGACCCTCAGGTACCATTTATGTTAGGATGGCTATTCCTCGCAATGGTATGTGCATTGAACTATGTAGCAGTTTCCAAGTTAATGATTAGAGCACATGACAAGGAAGAGGTGATTGATGTTTACAAAGCAATGAAGTTGCCCATAATATATGAAGATTTGTCGGCAACTACAGTTATTGAAAACCAAATATGATGAAGCCAACGATCTTCTAGAGGAAGCTTTGATTGGCCAAGACACTGAGAGATATGTTGAAGCCAAGGAGATGGTCAATGACTTAAATGTCCCAAATACTATTATGCTTCGCAAGTTTGTTAAACCATTGAATAGAGTCTTGGGCGAATCCCCCAAGCCTTTGATTGAGGAAGCACCAAAATTGGAGGTAAATGATCTCCCTTCGCATCACAGGTCTGCATTATTAGGTGCCAATAAATCCTTACATATAATCTTATCTTCTTCTTTGTCCAAATCACAGGTTGAAGCATGTCTTAAAATACTGAGGAGGAGACAAAAAAGTGATAGTCGGGTAGATGGTTGACCTACATGGCATAAGTCAATCTTTAAGAATGCACATGATATTCATAGAGGTAGGGAATAATTCAATGTGCAACCGCAGTGTAGGCTAAACCCAGTGATTAAAGATGTGGTGCGCAAAGAGGTGATCAAATGGCTACATGCGGGAATTCTTTTCCCAATTTCAGATAGCAAGAGGGTTAGCCCAGTTCATTGTTTACCTAAAAAGGGAGGCATGAAGGTGATCACTAATGAAAAATATTTTTTGATTCCAACCTAGACAGTCATATGACGGCGAATATGCATGGATTAGAGGAAACTTAATGAAGACATCAGAAAGGACCATTATTTCGTTCCGTTTATTTATCAGATGCTGGAAAGCATAGATGGGAAAGAAAAATTATATTTTCCTGGATGGCTATTAAAGATACGACCAAATTGCGATTGCACAAGAGGACTAGGAGAAAACCACATTTATTTTCCCATATGGGACATATGCTTTAAAGAGAATGTCGTTTGGGCTATGCAATGTTCTGGCAACTTATGATAGATATCTTTCATGAAATGGTTGAAGATTTTTTGGAGATATTCATGGATGACTTCTAAGTTTTTTGGGAGTCTTTTGACAAGTGGTTCAAGAGTTTTGATAGGTAGCTGGCTAGATGCGTAGAAACCAATCTTGTCCAAAATTGGGAAAAAAGTCATTTTCAAGTAAATCAAAGGATATTGTTAGGCCATAAGGTTTCAAAGAAAGGATTGGAAGTTTATCATGCCAAAGTGGAAGTAATTGAGAAGTTCCTCCTCCAATTTATGTAAAAGGGGTGTGAAGTTTCTAGGTCATGCTAGTTTCTACCGGAGATTCATCAAAGAGTTCTCAATGATTGAAAGGAATTATTTAGTCTCCTATAGAAGGATATAATGTTTGTATTTGATGAGAAATGCATGCAAACTTTTGCGATTTTGAAGAAGAAGATAATTGAAGCCCCAATCTTAACTTCCCCAAATAGGGAGATTCTTATGAGCTAATGTGTGATGCATGTGATGTGTGTGTGGAAGAAGTACTATGGAAAAGGAAATATAAGGTGTTTCACTCGGTATATTATGCTAGTAAGACATTGGATGCATCAAAACCAATTATACAGTGTACGATAAAGAAATGATATTCTTGGTCCATGTTTTTGAAAAGTTTTCATTTACATGGTGGGTAATAATGTCTTTGTTTATAATGATCCTGCAACTTAGGTACTTGTTCAAATATAAGGATGCAAAGTCACGACTAATCAAGTAGATTCTGTTGTTGCAAGAGCTTGACATTGAGATTAAATATCGAAAAGGTTTTGATAACCCGAATGTACATCATCGATAATGATTTGAGATTTCTTCACAGAAGCGAGAGTAAAGACATATTACGGAGTAATTCCCTGATGAGAAACTATAAGAACTAGATGTGACAAAAATAACATTATATGCAAACATTCTGAACAATTTAATTAGGGGATTTCTTCCACTAGGTGCAACTTCACATCAAAGGAAGAAGTTTATTCATGATCCTCAATTCTACATATGGGATGAACCTTATTTATACAAGGTCTAGACAAAATGACGAGGAGGTGTGTGCTTAAGTTTGAGATCAATCAAGTGATGCACAGTTGCCACTCATCTCCATATGGAGGTCATCATGGAGGTAAGCTCACTGCTCACAACAGGTTTTCGTCAACAGGGTTTTCGGGCCGTACTATTTACAGTTATATATGAATGTAGGGTTTATGTGAAGAAAGTTGTGATCACATATGTCCAAAGGATGGGAGTCCTAAATATCCAGTCTATCATGAATCCCCTTGCAACATAATACATTTTTTCAGGTTGAGATATTTGATGTTTGGGGGGATCAACTTCATGGGGCCATTCCCTCCATTCAATGGAAATTAGTACATATTTATGGTTTTGGACTATTTGTCAAAGTGGGTTGAGGAAGTTTATGCAGTGGTGTTTTCAACGAAGGATGCTAAAGTGGTATTGAAGTTTGTAAATAAAAACTTCACTCAGTTTGAACTCTTAGAGCAATAATAAGTGATGGAGGGACTCACTTCATACATCAATTTTTAGAGAACATTTTAGCTAAATATGTAGTCACAAGGTGGTTGCATCATACCACCTAAAACAGTTGTGAAGAAAAAGTGTCAAATCGGGAGGTAAAGAAAATTCTACTGAAAATGGTGAATTCCCAGAAAAAAGATTGGGCATTGAAGCTTGATGATGCATTATAGGCGTATAGGACCACTTATAAGAAGCCTATACGACTTCTCCTTATTACTTTGTGTTTGGAAAAGAAGGCCACACACAAGTTTAACTGGAGCATCAGGCTTCTTGGGAGGTAAAGAAGTTTAAAAGGATGGGTTAGTTAAATGAGTTGGAAGAATTCTGGCTCCATTTCTATGAATATGCAAAAATCTATAAAGAGAAGACAATATGATGACATGATATGCACATTGTGTTTAAATCTAGATTGAGGTTGTTTCCATGTAAGTTGAAGTTAAAATGGAGTGCATCATTTGAGGTGGTGTGTTTAGCTAACAACAACGTTGTAGAGCTATAGAATGAAGGGAAGTAATCCACGTTCATTGTGAATGGACAAAGGTGGAACATTATTTTGGACAATGAGTTTGATCAAGAATAATAAACCATGGAGTTGAGTAATGAATGAGAACGAGCTGAGTAGTGATGCAACGTAAAATTAGGCACTACACAAGAGGCAAACCGAGACATTGTGATTTAAAAACTTTGACTTAAATAGCCTAGCCTAATTTATATTTTGTTATAGTTTTTTTCATTTCTCTCAATATTTGTTTGTTTTACAGTAATATATTATATTAGGATTTTATATTCAAGATTTGTCTTTTAGTAATACATACATACATACATGCATAATATATAGTATATATTCTTACTATATCTATAATATATATATATATATGTATATATATATAATATTGTAGTATATAAATAATTACTTCTCTTTATATGTACCTGTATCGAAATCAGCAAAGTTGTTTCGGAGGGTAGGTAATTATTTCTTTTTTTCTATATGTGTCTTTGTACAGTGGCTTCACTTGGAGCCATTCGGGCGGAGGTTGCGGGGTCTTTAAGCGGGGTTTCCGTGTTAATTGGGCAGTTTGGTCGGTGCGCTGGTTTTGCTGGTGGTCGTGTGCATATTAGTGTTTGGGATCTAATGCTCTCCGGTTGGGATATTCGGGCTGGGTGAGATGTAGTATTTCTTAGGTTATCGCGTGTAAGCGTGTCCGTGGGATCAGTTGATGTTGGACTACTTGGTGTTGGGGTGGTAGGATGTCTCCGATAGGGGGTGAGGAGGATTGGGCGGGGGTAGGAGGGTGTAGGTGGTGTACGTGATGAGGAGTGGGGTGGGGAGGTGTACAGTGAAATGGAGGTGTAGAGTTTTTGGTTTGTTGGTGGGTTCGTTTATTGACAAGGGTTTTGATGTTGCTGTGTCTGGACATGTCGTTTGTGGTGGGTGGTAGAGTGGTTCGATTGTAGATGCGTCCTGTCTTTATGGTACGGGACGGGAAGGGGGTGTTGGTTGGGGTTTGAGGGGTATGTGTTGGCTCTAAGAAGCGGGGTGTGGTGATCGATGGTGTTAGATAAGGTTATGTTGTCCGTGGTTGGTAGTCTGTCTTGGGGTGTAGAGTGATTGGATGTTTTGGGTTCGTGTCGGGATAGGGTAGGAGGGAGGAGTGTTTGTAATATGATGTTTTTACGAGCAGGACTGGCAGCGTAAGGGTAAAGGAAGTGGGGTGTATATCGGCATGGTTTAAGATGTGAAGGTTTTTTGGGGAGATCTCAGAGTGTATTAGTTTGGCGGGGGGGTTTCGGGTGCTGGGGTGGGTTTCAAGAAAGCTTAGGAGAGGTATGCCGCTGGAGTTAGACTGGTTTTACCGAGAGAGCGGAAGGGAGCAGGGGTAGAGTGGGCCTCGCGCGCAGTCGACCGAGTCAGACAGGGCTGTGGCCCTTTTTAGGCTCGCCTTCTTAGAGTTTGAGCAAATTGGGTGGTTTCACGTAATGGTGTCTGGCGATGTGATAACTTTTTTGCAAGCTGGGAGGATTTGTGGAGTGAGTGTCGGGGGTCGAATTTGGTGTTAAGTTGGTTTTCGGGGCAAGTGTGTAGTTTTGGTGGAAAACGAACGTGGTCGTGAGGTGTGTCAGGTGTTCCTAGTGGGGAGAGTTTTGCGGTGAGATAGTGCTGTGGGGTGTTGTAGGTTGTTGGGAGCTTGTTTGGTTTGCAGCATGTTCTGTCTCTCTCTCCTCTCTCTCTCTCTTATCTTCGTCTCTGTCTCTCTCTCTCTTCTCTGTCTCTCTTCTCTTCTCTCTCTCTCTTCTGTCTCCTCTCTCTCTCTCTGTCTCTCTCTCTTTCTCCTCTACTCTATTCTCTCTCTCTCTCTCTCTCTCTCTCTCTTAGATCAATGAATCCATGACTATAGAACCCAGTGGAGTTCGCGACAGTAGCCCACGCGACAGCGAATTTTTCCGCAGCACACGTACTTCAACCTCTCTGAACTGTCACTCCCACCTTCATATATTGTTTCTTTTATACCCAAAAATCGATAACTAACAAGTCGGCTTTTACCTAGATTATTCGGTAAAAACCAAATCCATTCATTTTTAACTTTCAATTCGTCCATTTAACCCCAATTACCCATTTCAATCTATTATTTCTGTATTTCCCTTTAACCGTAATCCCTTCCAAGAACAATTCTTTATCATGAAGTGTCTCTTCTTCCCTAAGTTCATCTCTTTGTGTGTTTATAAACAAAAAAGGTATGTGTCCTACTCTTTTGTTTCTTTCTTTGGTATTATGTACGAAAGCTAGATATAATTTTTATGTGGGTGGTGGATGAGTTGTCGTATGGTGTTTTAATTGTTTTTTAGTTGTGATTTTATGCTTCTATGTGGATATGGTTGCTTTAAAATTCTATTGGGTTTTGCTAGGTTTAGTGCAACTAGGAATTTATTTTTGTGTGTGACGTTACTAAGTAGGGGTGGCGAATTCTTGACTAAAAATTCACGAAAGGTTGATTGAAATTCTTGGCAAAACATATTTGTTTGTTGGTTTAAAGTGTTGAGTAAAAGTTGATGTGTTTAGGTGTTCTGTTTAGGAAGGGGTGAATGGTGTGAATTATATGCCATAAATGACATAGGGAAGTCTGAGTACCTTGTTTTCATAACAGATATGAAGTATTTTGGTTGACGGTTACCATGTCTAGTTAACAAAGATCGGGCAAGGAGGTAGGATCTAGTTTTCGCAAGAGATTCACGATGAGTGCCACTATTTGCTATGTACCCACAGTCCCAAGAGGCCAAACTCAGTGTTATGGGGCCAAAGCAGCCATACCTGAGGGCAGGAAATGGTAAAAATCAAAAACAGAAGCTAAATATTTCTCCAATGTTGTGCTTAAGGATGTAAGTTTCGAGATAGAGTTCCCACATGGGTTTCTTCTTTCAAGAACCATTTGATTGCAATGTCAGCATAGTGGGGGAAAAGTTTCTATAATACCATAACTGAAAAGACTGTGGCTGTGACCATCTATATTTCATATGTGTGTCGGGGGGGTCGTGAGGTATCATAATCCCTATAACCTGTCAGTGTGAACAAAATATTAAGGACCGGAAATTCCCCTTCCGATGTTCTCACGGGAATCCAAATAAGTCCTTCCCATTAAGAGACAGAATTCTTGCATGATCTATATGGGGTCTCAAACTCCCCCTAACATAAATGGTTTCTTCTACAGGGCATCGTGGATATTCATCAATTCTTACCCTTTAACATGAATAACCAATAGGTGAGCATAAGGTGTGGTTGAATATCATCATGAATTGGTTAGATCGTGGTGCAAAACTTTACGAGGTGACAACGTGACTCTGACTTTGATGCGTTTTTTGGTTCTCGCATTGAGTAATAGCCTACCCTAATCACAAGCGGAGCAGAGATCAATTCACATGTGCAAGGCAGGAGTCCACCAAGGGATAAGGTAGGCTTTTCGTGGAATAATCACTAAATTATGAAGGCAGTGATGGATGTCCTTCGGAGAGAAGAAAGATTGCATGGGGGTTGTGGAACTACTATTCAGAACACCCCCTGCGGACGTCCACCTTAGTAGAACAACGCACTCATAACTATACTTGTGGACTCACCACATGACAAATAGTAGAAGAACCCTACGAAGGTGGGCATGACATTATTACAACATGCATGTATATTTTGGAAATGTTGTGTTATAAAAATTCTGTCAAGCATCCTCTCAAGAACAATTAGGTTACGTGGCAGTGAAGTACCCCTTGAATAAACATAAGAAGGGAATGCTGGAGCTAGGAACTGAATTGTTGAAGTATGTTTTGGATGATGTCCCAATTGATGAGGACAAGAAGAGGACAACAACGGACAGTATATCAGAATATGATGAGGAAGAGGGAGATTTCATGGCGCTTGAGGATTCCAATGGTGACGCCGATAGGGATTACTTATTAGGGAAGTCCTCCCACCTTACTTTGCTTTATTTTTGAATTGTGCCACAGTGGGGACAATGTTAAATGTTAAGTGTGGGGTAGGGTTTATGTCTTTGTAAATAGTTGTTTATTGGTAGTTTACTATTCCATTTTTCGTTTTTTGTTGTGTTTTTTGTTTTATTTTGGTTCCTTCATACTTTTTTTGGTTCTTTATCCAAGAAAGTTTCCATTGAATCGTACAAAAGAAGTACACATTTTTTTCTTAGGATTGAGTCAGTGACATAGTGGAGTCAAGGCGCCCTATATAGAACCGTGTTAGGGTCTAGTTTTGTCAACATAGTCTATAGTGTTGTTTTTTAGCTTAGGCAACATAATTGCTTTGAATTATACTGATTGTTGAACATTGGATAACTTTGTGCTGAGACATCTTGTATCGTTTATGTGACTCTTTTGATGAATTTTTGCTAAACTGAATTTGTGTCAGTAATTGAGAAATAGCATACAGTTTTCAATTTTTAGTTGAATGTATGCCAAGTGTGTAGGATTTTTTCATTCCTTTCTATTTATTGAGGTCTAGAACTTTTCCGGTATGTCTGCATAATGAAAAACAAGAATATGGAATTTGGGAAGTAATATATTATATTCTTTGGATAGCCCCTAATTTTCCACCTGACTTATATCCACGTAGAACCTGGCTTTGATGTATACATGTCATATCATTCCAATTGAGTCTTAACAACTTACGTGCTTTGGTAGTATATATTGTGAAGTGAAACGTTCGCCTTTGTGTGAAGCAATCAATAGGAAGCGAAAGTTGAGTCGGTATCTCGCCGCCCAACATTAAGTTGTTGGTCGTTCTAGTTTGAAACAATATATTATATAAAAGATAAAAAAAAATCTACAGAGATGTATATATATCTAAAAGGAAAACAAAATATACATGGTGGGGCCAAATGGTTCGAAAGATAATGAAATAGTGAAAATAACTGGTAGAGCATATTGTCAGGCACGAGGCCAAATGGTTCGAAGAAAAGTAGCGTATGTTGGGGTTATTAGATGAAGGGTTATCCCACTTTGAATGTATGTTATTAAACGAACTTATGCAATGCATCACCGTTATTGATCCTAAAATAACACTTCCATACTTGTACCCAAGTGAAGCGTGCGAACCTGCATTGAAATAATCCCTGTAAGAAGACCAAATTTGAATCTTGTGATCTGTCAAATATCCTCAAAAGTAGTGAATCAGTACACTAAGGGCAAGACCATGGTTTGTTTGGTTGTATCGTGTATGTCTCGGATGTCTTTGAGTGTACATTCCCCCTCTACATCCTGTTTGGTTTACAAAGGAACACCGCTCTATTGTGAATGCTTCTGGGTTGTCTAAGTTTTCGTGAAGGCAAATGTTCTTGTAAAAGTTGTCTGAACCATTATCTGTACTTTCAAAAGTTTTTCATATGTTTTCTATATAGAACAATATTCTTGAGGATAGATTGTCATCCTCGACCGATCCTTATTAATTTATAGTTGTGTCATGTTATTATTAAACTACAACAATTTTTGTTGCTAAAGCTGAAATGTTATTAGAAGTAGAGTAGTAGATTCGTCGTTTGTTTAAAAGTGTGAAAGTATTCAAGGATGAACAAAGTTATAAATTTTAGGTGGTGGATTTAGGCGTATTTATATGCTTAATAACCAATTTACCCAATTTATATAGCCAAGTTAGAGGGCATTTATGGTGTCGTAGTTAGATTTCAGAGGCTTTGATGCCTACTTCTTCTAACCAATATTATTATATGTCTAAAAGCAATGAAAACCAGCAAATATTCAGAGACTGCCTAGAACTAAAGGGTCAAAAGTAGTAATACACGAAGTGGCAGATTGAAAAGAGACACATAAATGGCACAAATTGTCATACAAAAAAATACGGGAGCCACAGTCCAATGTCGTGGTGCCATTTGTCGCTGCCCATAAACAGGATAGGAACTCCTCTTAGCATAAGAGGGCCGTCTGCAATCTGGTAGGGAGCTCGGCGTAGCGGACTGGTTTTACCGATTTTCACACAAACAACTGTGCGGGGAACTAAAGTTCTGTCAGTCTTGTACAATGTGTTATTCATTTGTTCATGACAACCGTGACTTTCCAAATATGTTAGAAGATCGCACATTAAAGATGATTATCTTGCCTCAAATTTCTAGGTTTTTCCTTCCTCTTTTTTTCATCCCCTATGATAGGATTCTAGAAAAATATTACTTTCTTTTAATATTTTGTTTGTCTTTGATTAGCACACCAATCCCTTATTCTAGCGGTTGTATCTAATGTAAGTGTAGGGTTTAATAATGGTATTTTTTTTAGTATGAAAATTCTTGTTAGTTTATAATTTGTGCTTGCATTAATATTTTAAAAAATTATTGCTTGATGAACATTAAGATAAAAATTGTTTCCACTCTTGAACTCGGAAAATGAATAGAGGGATATATGTGAGAGGTGTGTTCATTGTAGGGTTAATTCTAGTTTATTTTGTGTATAGGATGGCATTTTTCCTATATACTGCACATTGTTGTATTGCAAGATGAATAATGATCCTTTTTTGGTTAATATCTAACCCCATTAAATGACTTAGTTAGGTTGTCAATGATAGTAGACGATTAGAGGTTGGTAGATCATTAAATGTACCTCTCTAACCCACAATGAATCTAATATCTTGAATACTAGAATAAATTCAATATATGCGGGAAAATAGAGTATTAAAAGTTGTTGGATTCAAACAACACCGTAGGTCATAAACTTTGTCCTCATGTATATACATTTAGCTGTTTTTGAAATTACTTGGCTAAAGTAATTAAGTGTTGTGTTAATCGTTATAAATTGTTTTTCCACAAAATTTATACCAAATAATTTAGCGGCTTAGTTATTTTACTGAGGAACAATTAGACATATTTGTTAATCCTCTTGGTGTACAAACTTTAGATCGCAAAAGAAAGCCTTTTTTACAATATGAGTTAGCACGCGCACTTGCGTGTTCTTCTGGACAGAACAGAAACTCTAACAGATTCACCACGGTAAAAATTACCATTCACCTCAAGAAGATCCAATCAAAATATAGTATTCACAAAAGAACGACCAACCATCCCCACCTATATATAAAAATACACCAACAATCGACAAAATACATCACAAGATCACCAACTTATGCACCACTCTAGAAATATCCTAGACAAAAAAAACAAAAAGCACAATAATTTAACATACTACACCGGTGCCTCCACATTGAATACCATCTAAGACAACCTAACCGCATCTCGAGCCTCTACCACGAATGAAAAGGCGTCCCAGAGTTTTCACTTCTTTGGCAGAAACATACACAACTATTTGAGCGTCTAAGAGTGGCAATATTGATACAACCAGTAGAAACAAGGACAATTAATCGCACAACAAAGTTCTTTCGGTGGATAAACAATGTGCAAACCATTTGGCAGGTACAAAACATGATAAAGAAGGTTTTGTCAATCTAAAACATAAGATTAAATACGTGATTGATAACAAATTCATTACTCTTGAAGTCGTTTCTCCACATGTAAACTTAACCGATTGACAAATCATGGGGGAGAGACCATCAACATGATTGAAATAGATGAAGATTGACTTTATAATAGGATTGTTGGTAAAGAAAATGCAACTCACTAATACCAACATGGACTCATTGACCATAAATCTCTATCCCAGAGTTTGTTGTAATAATTGCACCTCATAAGGCATTTGCTTTGGAAAAAGAAAGATTCAATGAAAGAACCAAAGAAAAGATTGTATCCCAGTCACATACGACATTACGAATGAAACGTTTGGGAATACGCTATGTCCCAGAATAGCTAGTTAATGAAACACGAAGAAAGGAGAACCAAAAAAAGGCTGATCACAAAAGGTAAGACGGATTTTTTTTTGCAAAGAATTGACCCAAATTAGTATTACATTGTTAAGAACTCAATCTCAAATTTCTGTTTGTGCTATACTAATATGTTTTGAATACCATAAAAAACCACTACTTAAGTAACTTGGCGATGTGTATGTACGGAAGGGAACAAGCGGTGAGAATTAGAACACTATGGTTAGTCATATCATTGTGAGTCCTCAAATCTCTTTTCGGGAAGAGGAGTTTCCACCTGAAGTGGTGATGCACAACCATGCCTTGTATATCACAGTCAAATATAGGGACAAGTTTTTAGCTCGAGTGTTGATTGATTATTGCTCAGGACTCAATATCTGCCCATTATCAACCCTTACTCTTATAAATTATGATGTTGGAAAATTTTGTCAAAATCAAATGAATGTAATAGTGTTTGATTGTGTGCAAAGAGTGACCATAGTGAAGGTAGACTTAGGTATCCAAATGGGGACCTCTCATGAACGAAGAGTACCCCAAGCTATGACTGGAGTCTTCGTCCAGGAAGAGGCCATAGAAAATTCCTTAGCATATATCATTGCATCATGGGCAAAATAAAAAATGGAAAATTAGAACTTTTCTTTGAAGTTCAACTTCACTTCACATATATAATAATAGAATCAATAATTGTATCAGTTTACCATCTAATCATAAAAGTACGAGGTTTGGGACATATCCCTTACATCATTACAATATCTCGTAATAGCAATTACAATAAAGCTTTTTAAATAGGCAATATGAAACTAGAGTAATCATCTTCATCCTCGAACTTGAGGACTCACCAACATGGGGATAGTGATCCAAGTTCTTCAAGAAAGGAGTGGAATCTCTAAAATTGCAAGAACCTACACTTTGTGTAGAAAATAGTAGGGATATGGGTTTTTCCTAACCACGTGTACTTAATATGGAAAATAAGCAAGTAAATTATTTTAGAACATGAACAAAGGGACATTCTGTTTCATAGCATGCCAAATTAACTTTAAAAAACTTCATGCACATTCAAAGAACATATACATGTCCATGAGATGATAACAATAAGACATATTCATATCCATGTTCAAGAGGAATATAATAATAAATCCATAAGCAACATTTCACACTTTAGAATCCATTTCATGAATGCATCATAATACCTTACTCATTATCACAATTCAAGTCAACTAGTGCAATCTGAATGTCAAGTTTCAAAACCCCACATAAAGCAAGTAAACTAGAAAAGAGACCATAAGCATTGTCTTTACCACCTAATAAGTGTAGTCAACCTAATACGAAACAATAGACGAAAATCATCTATATCAAGTGCAACAAACATCAAATAAGATTTACATTATATAGGATCAACATTATGCATTTCATTCATAACATATGCCCATAAATAACCTAGTGTGAGACTCCCTTAAAGGTCCACTTGTGCAATGTATAGGTAAAAACTCATACCCCTACATACACTAAGTAGCACCTATTAAGTAATCCTAGTTATTTTTCATTTTCTTACTTTCATTCATTCATTTTACTTTAGGGAACTCAAGCATAACGTAGATTAGACAATGTTAGTTAAACATGAAATCCAGTGTAAATCCCTCACGGAAAAAGGAGGGCGTCCTACTTGCAAAGGTAGTACATATACATGATAATAGAATCTAGGCGGATCCACTAGCTAAGGTTCCAATGGGGGCATATAGTTAAAGAACTTGGATGTTTTTACTAGAAACCCTCTTTATTCTATTTCACATTGTATTTTCAACCTCATGAGAACAATTGGTGGACCTACTTTCCTTTTAGGAAGAGACAATTCTCAATGTCAAGTTCACTCGATGAAAAGATAAATTCCCTTTTTGAAGTATTTTTAAGTCTCCATTAACATTAATTCATAACATATGTCAAAGGAGTTTAGCCCCTCATTTTTATATGTTCATAGCTCCTAGGTTCTAAGATTAAAAGTCCTTTCATCACAACCCAACATTATGTGAGAACATTACATCATAACATAGTAATAAGATGCACATAGAAATCACCTCCAATCACTCATAATAATACATCTATCATCATGTTCGACCCATAATCTTCATGGAATTAATCATACATTCATAACTCCATCATTCATACTTCAATTAAGCTACATTATCAAGAATAGACCAACCTTATTATAATAAGGTGTTCATGACCTTGAAAGTCTTACCGATGCCTACCAAGAAACTTATTCAAGACTTCACTCCCAAATATATGATATTCACCAAAAAAATTCAATCATCATCATCATCATCAAGTAATGCTGTAAGAACACATTCAATTACATCACCCTAATCATCAGTCAACCAAATTCATAAGTTAGGGTTAGAAGAAGAGAGATATTCATGGGTGTTTTTAAGAAAATAGGTCAAAACCATAGGTAAAACATCCATCAACTCATAAAAAATTATATACATCACTATTATTAAAGTTTGAAAGGAGACCCACGAAATTGAGTAAAAAACAAGGTTTTGGAGAATATTGAATCCAAATTTTGAAGAACCTTTTGGGGAGAGAAGTCCTAAAAGTGAATAAACTCCATTCCTTATAAATCCTTATATATTTTTGAAGCAAAGAGTTGTTGTTGAATCCCTATAGAAAGCTTGATGTTCTTCTTCAATGGAGGTCTTGAGTTGAGAGAGAACTGGGAGTCTTTGTGTTTTTGGAATTTTTATGTGTGAATACTGGTTTAATGAGTTTAAATATCTAAATATACTTGACATAACTAAATTAAACCGACCCTACATTTAAATGGACAAGGGAGGAATTTACTAGACCACCCTATGCTTAATCATTTGTTGCACTAGTGTGCAAGCCCCAAACAACGCCCATGGTTGATGGTCCGTCAAACCATGTACGGACAGTTGTTGCATTATGTTGTTTGGATCATAGAGTCATCAAATGGATAGAATTATACATAATTCTATGTATTAACTCATTACCTTCATTTACGGGGCGTGAGTCCATTGACAAGTGTTTTCGCACTCGTCAGGTCAAGCTGTTTTTTTGACAGCTTTTGGGTCAAATGTTTGGGTCCTCTTGAGGTTCTTTAGGGTTGTCCTTGGGGATTATTTACCGGAATTTTTGACCCTAAACATGCACTCTGGTATAAAAAAAGAATTTTCACAATATTTGACCTTCATACGACTCTTCAAACCCCATCCAATACCTAAAGACACACTAGATCACTTTCACTCTTCTGAGGACATCATGGTCATTTCTTGATGTTTTGGCTTTAATACTTACTAATCAAGTTAATTACATTTTTTTAGGACTGTAAACACCATTTTAAACATTAGACACTAGGTGAAGCTCTATCCTAGGTTCTTGGATTTGCGAGGAATAACAACCCCACATAATTTGTCATTAAGTTCCAACTGATGGCTATATCAACAACCTACAACTTATTTCTATGAAGACCATGGAGACATGATGTTGGAGCAGTCTCATCCACATAGCATAAAATATTAATGTTTATCAAGGAGGGTTAAGCAATCGTCATCCATGGTGGAGGGAGTCAATGTAGTTACCCTGGTTTTCCCGTTCCCATTATTAAATATTCCTCTCGAGGTAATTAGTTTCACATGGTGAATATAATGAATGATGTTGTTGAAGACAGGACACCACAAGTACCAATGCCACTAGTGCATAAAATTCTAGCCACGACTATGCTAGGAATCAGTTTTGATCCTAGGGTGTGTCTTAGGCATGTATTTGGATGTCATATACTAACTTCTTCCTATCACATTTCAAAACTTCCGCTTTAGCGTCACTTGTACTCCTATATAGGAAGAATTGATTGAAGTAGCAAAAAGGAAAAAGCATGAATATAATATACAAAAGCTTATTCAAGAATTATAGTTGTTATTTGTTACTAAAGCATTAGAGTTGTAGATTAATGGTCTTGTGGAAGCGATGGGAAGGGTTTTCAATGAACAAGATTGTGTTGTGTTCTTGGTAGAATACACCACAACACCCATCATCCGATATTCCAAACTTGGAGGATCTACAAAACAGGATGACCACTCAACTTATGATTAATCGAATTGCTTTGTAGTCAAAGACAAGATTTGAATTTTTCTTTTTGAAAATTGGTGTTTTTAAAATGTAGGCCGAAATTACCATTTATTTTACTTTGTTTTTAATGATAATGTTTAAAAGGAAATTACTCACGACGCATGACCAATATTTATACGCATTTTTAAAATTCTAATGAAATCATCATTTATTTTAAATTGATTATCTTGTCCTTGTGAATCATTCTCTAATATAATACATTTAAACTTATTATATCTAACATGGTTGATTTATTGTTCATTTTAGTAAAAACGAATCTAAACCAGTCAATGTCATGACATGTCATGAACATGGTGAACAAAGTAAGGTCAACGAAGATAAATATGAAGAATATGACGAGGAAACCATGATGCCTAACCACCTCAGGAGTTGAGGCAGCTTGAAAAATGATAAAAAGCCTAGTCTGGAAGAGACATACATAGTAAACTTGGGAGATGACGATCGGTTAGAGATATCAAAGTTACTGTCCATTTGGCAGTAACATAAAGAGAAGAATTGGTCAAGCTGCTCAAACAATATATCGATATGTTTGTTTGTTGTTATGATGATAATTCGGGGTTAAGCATTGATATTTTTACCCATATGCTACTTGTCAATTTAGAGTATTGTCCAATAAAGAAGAAAACTAGAATGTTCAAACTCTATATATGTTTAAGGATACAAGATGAGGTGATAAAGTAGACCGAATCGAATATCGTCAAAGTGAGCAAGTATCCCTCTTGACTAGCTAATATTGTTCCATTTGTGAAAAAGGATGAACAAATCAGGATATGTGTGGATTATCAAGATCTCAACAAAGTGAGTCCAAAAGATAACTTCCCCTTGACAAATGTCCACATACTCATCGACAATTGTGCTAAGCATGCGGTTCAATCTTTTGGGAATTGCTTTGCATGATACCACCTGATTCTTATGGATGAAGAAGATGCTGAAAAACAACATTCATCACACCTTGGGGATTCTACCATTGTCGAATAATGTTATTCGACCTCAAGAATGTTGGAGCCACATACATGATATCTATGACCACAATATTCAATTATATAAATTACAAATAAATTTAAGTATATGTGGACGATGTCATTATAAATTTTTGCGATAGTTAGGATCATCTGACACACTTGGAAAAGTTCTTTGACAAGTTACATATGTATGATTTGAAGTTAAACCGAGCCAAATATGCATTTCGAGTACCTCTAATGAAGTTACTCGTATTCATAGTTAGTAGAAGAGTATGGATCTTGATCTTTCAAAGTTGAAGACTATTCATGACTTGCCTCCTACAAAGTGTAAGAAGGAATTAATGAGTTTTCTAAGGAGACTGAATTACATATGTCGATCATAGATCAATCAACGGTGATTTGTGAACCCATATTCAATTTTCTATGAAAAGACGTGCCAACCAAATGGACCAAACAATATCAGAAGGCTTTTGAAACAATCAAGAGTTACCTTTCAAATCCACCAGTGTTGCTGCCACCACGTGCAGAATGTCCTTTCCTATTTATTTATCCTTCTTTGACAATGCATTTTGGTGTGTGCTAGGAAAACATCATAAGAGTGGAAGAAAGGAGAGAGTTATGTACTATTTGAACAAGAAGTTCAGATCTTATGAGTCTCCTTAACCCCTATTAGAGATGACTTATTCTTCTTTGACTTGGGTTGTTCAGAAAGTGAGACATTAGTTATAATCTTATACAACACATCTCATTTCAATAATGGAACTGCTCAAGTAAATATTTCATAAAGCAATGCATATAGTATAATTGGCAAAGTTGCAAATGTTTTTTGTGACGTCCAGTTTTTTCAAGAGAGATGACTCACGCATTCAACTAGAAAGTAAGATTTTAAACATTTGAGCTAAGCCAATTGGTGTAGAAACACATTTTCCGACATCAAGATGAATACAAAGAAAAATTTGGGCTTAGCTGGTAATGATTTTATGATGTCCACAGAGTACTATGAAGAAGTGCTTTAGTTCTAGCAGAGATTGACAATAAAGTGTGGCGAAAATCTATCAATTCAGATGTTGTCAACAGATACAAATTTGAAGTATTATACTTCTTTCCATTTCTTCATTGTAATTATAGTTTGCTCGTAATCATTTGTCGCGTTTTGTTTTGAAACATTCATTTTGTAACGATTTATGCCTGACCTAAATTCTCAATAATGAGATACCTAGGCATCATATTTCAATATTGTCCGTTTACTTATAAATATTTTTTATTCTGTCAATCCCCAATGGAGGAACTTTATTTGACTTTATTCATTCCTCAATGGGATACATCGACCCCACAACAGTTCAATCATATTCCCAATAAGATTTCCATTTCCCTTCACAATGAAAACTAGGGAAATTTTTTTGAGAGAATCTAAAAATTTCTACAAGAAGAGTTATTTCCTACAAAAAAAAGGTTCAAATATCATATCGAAATGTGCAATTGGACATAATTTTGAGAAAGCCTAATTTTTTTTGGCAAAATATCATGACTGCGTGATCACTATTATATTTGTTTTCTGAAACATATAACTAGGGTAATTTTTAAGAGAACCACAAATATTCCATCAAGGGTACTTGGAACATCAAAATCAACATCAAGTGCCTTATTATTATATACTCTTAAGGAGTTTTAAAGTTGACATCTAGTTATCCCTCATGGATAAAATAAGAGACAAAAAAATATTTTGTTCGTGTAGTGCATGTCGCGATAGTTAATCGGCACAAAATTTTGCAAATTATTTTTAAAAAATTGATACATAGCAAATGTTCGAATTTAATTATGATCTTGTCTTTTGTCTACGGGGATTCATAGGATCAAACAACTTCCGAAGATAACGACACAAGGAAAAAAGCAACATAAAAGATATCAACGAAGATCAGTGGCTCCAAACTAACATATTTTATAGATGCAAGGTACAGTAAGATCATCAAATATGCCATGATTATCAACCAACCATTTGAAGAGAACATATAAGCATATATCTGATTGTGAGTATACCATCTCTTCTTGACCAAAGAGGCATTTGGCACCAATATTCTATCGCCAAGTCAAAGAATAGTATCCACTTCTTAAGGTTGCTAGATTCCAATAAAAACGACCCCAAAACCAAACATACCTATCATCAGATAAAATGTTGATTAAGGACAAAATGAAAAGAGGGCCATTGCATAATTTAATTTCCAAGAGGGTCATTCGTATTTAAATTGACAATAGGGCCATCATATTAAAAAAGCGAAGAGGGAAATTGGATATTTTAATTTCCAAGAGGTCCATCATATTAAAACAACCAAGAAACCCATTTATATTCAAACTTCCGAGAGGGTTATGCATATTAAACTTTCCAAGAGGGTCATTTTATATTAAAATTGCCGAGAGGGACAGTGCATATTTTAATTCCTTAGAGCCACATCATACAAAAACTATCAAGAGGTATATTCATATTCATAATTCCAAGAGGGAACTTCATATTCAAATTCCTTAGAGAGCCATTATATTCAAACCGCCAAAAGGGTCTTCCATATTCAAACAGTCGAGAGGGTCATTAATATTTAATTGCCAACAAGGCCATTGCATATCAAAATTCCAAGAGGAGAATTTATATTCAAAGCTGTTAAGTAGGCCATCATAGTTAAACTTCTAAGAGGGCAATCATATTCAAACTGTCAAAAGAGTCATTGCATGTCCAACTGCGAACAGGTTCATTACATATTAAAACCGTCAAAAGGTCCATTGCATTTTCAACATCCGATAGGGATATCATATTCAAACCATAAAGAGACAACATATTAAATAAATTTCTTTTATTACTTTAATATTAAAAGAAGACTATGGTGAAAAGTTAAGTCGCAAATGAAAGATACATGCTCTATTTGCTTTACGTCAAACTGAAAGAAGTTGACATAAAATATTAAAGGAGAATAATTAAGTTTCAACATGGTAAATGAACTTATCTAGTCCATTTGAATAATATTTTACATTAATAAGGTTTATCTCACCCGTTGTCAAGAGTATCCAAGAGGCTGAATACTACAAATCAAACCTTAGATGCCGATGACATAAAAAAAAAAGATGCAACACAATGTGAAATTTTTCTTAGAAAGGAACTAGGACATAGTCCAAATATTACTATCAAACTATTACGACACGAGCTAAGTAGAGAATTACACCACAATTATTCCACACCCCTATCAGAAGGCATGTGGGGTTTTCTGTAGGTTTATCGATTTCAATTTTACAGGCAAAAACTTTTCAGTGGTCATTGGAAGAAACTTATCAATCCCAGTTACAATACACGAAGAGATTTGGATATTATGTATAAGTAAATTCTTATTTATGGGTGTGAATCTTACCACATTCATCAATAACATATTGAAAGTCTCTTTTTCATACACGACTTACTTGTCACTCTTGCATAACCGTAGGTTATCTCGTATGATAGATTTCTTTTCAATCGATCTAGTCGAACTACAAACAACTTGATTTAATAATAATGCTTTTAATCACGCCTGTCAAACTACAAGTGGCCTAAATTCTCATGTAGCACAACCTTTGTAGGAAATTTGATACCGAGATCCGACACTAATTCTCAATGTTCGTACCAAAATTCCTTTCTAAAGATAAAGATGTGCTCGGTCAAAACTGGATTAGTCAAATTTCATTAAGCAGTCAAAGCCAAATGAGGTACGATTGTTGATACACAATTGTTTACATCCACATTATAAATTAATCATCGAGCTTCTTGAATTTCAAATGATTTAAAATAATTAGATTTTTCAAAATCCGAAAAAGATATAGTTTTGCATGTTTTGTGACTTTTTATGATTTTTAAATAATATTTATTTTTAATATAATTATGTAGATAATTAATGCATTTTTATTAATATTAAAAAATCATTTAAAAATATTTTATTAGCGATGGTTGTAATTTTTAATTAATATGTATATAAAAATCAAAATACTTCAAGTTATGTTCAAAGTAATTTCATCATTTTAAATAATAAATATGTTTATTTTAACAATCACGTTATATTATAAATATTTTAAAATCATCACAAAAGATATTAAACTTAAGTAAAATATTTTATTAACGTACAGTAAGCTATCGTTATAATTTTGAGTTATTAGTTTATAATCAAGTTATTTATTTTATTTTTGTTAAGATGAAGAAGCTCATTAGTTGTTTTATTAGTGCATTTTATTTAAGTTTTACCTAATTTGTTAAAGTCATATTGGCTATATTTATTAATCCCAATTGGCTGTAAATACTTATTAATCCCAATTGGCTGTAATTGAAATTCCTATGGTCATTTTTCTTTTATTATTCAAGCCCATTTCAACCACCACCTTAACTCTATCTTGAGACCAAAATTTTAGGCCTTTTTACGAAATTCCAGCAGTCCAAACCAACGTATTCTCGTCCCAATTTCAATTTCTAAATTACTCGTCCTAAACATATTTCAATACAATAACAATCAGTAAGCACATATAATAAAA
This sequence comes from Solanum habrochaites, assembly GCA_027704765.1. Classification (NCBI taxonomy): domain Eukaryota; kingdom Viridiplantae; phylum Streptophyta; class Magnoliopsida; order Solanales; family Solanaceae; genus Solanum; species Solanum habrochaites. The sequence goes on along the minus strand of JAKWJA010002493.1, from coordinate 46,916,218 downwards.
GTACACGACACCTGTGTCTTCTTCATCTTCACGTGACAATCAAATCCAATGTAAGAATTGCAGTGCTAACTCAGAATCACACGCGAAGAAACTTGTACCCTCATCCAACTATCTTTTAGAGACAATAACCCTAAAAACCTAATCGATCAAATTTGTTCCCTTTCATCTTTTTAAGAGTTTTTCAAATCTCTTTCACTTTGGACTTGGAAAGCGGGAAGGAATTTAAAAATTTCTCCAACGGATTCCCCCGGTAAATCACCCTTTCTTCCCTGTAAATAGCCATCCACTCTTAGTAATAAAGATAGAGGTTTTTATATTTGATATTCACGGCTTTTGAGTTTAGTTTTGAAGCGATAAATATACTAAACTTAAAATTTTAAAATCATTCTTTAATCTTAAATTCTGAGACGTTCTTCGCTTAGATTCTCCTAGGGATTCTTTTTTTGTTTTTCGCATTTGAATTGAGGTGTGGAAATAGGTACTTTGAGGTTCGTTGCAGCTCCAAAAAATTTATACTTCGTCATCTTATTTTTGTTCTTTGCTATTCTGACCGTAATTTGTTGTTTAGTATAACACATTCAATTTGACACCTCCATTGTTTGATTATGTTTTAATCTTCTACATTTAGTACCAAATAATTTGTCTGTCTTCGTTCTATTATCTAGTTAGTTCTGAGTAGGAAATGGATTTCTCGTTCTCATTGAGATATTAGACTTTTGTTCCCAAGCATGACTTGAATGTGTAAAATTGATTTGGAATTTTTGGATCAAGCTATTTCTACTCTTATTGGGTTGATTCTCAAAGCCTTGTGGTGATCTATTTTTTCACGAAATGCTTTATTTACTTTATTTCGTCCTTGCTTATCTTTACTCCACTATAGGCTTTGTTTAAATGCTTATACTATTAAAATGTTTCTATAGAGTGATAATTTGCTATGGTACTAAGGTTTTATTCTTTTATGGTCTTGCTGTTTTAAGTTTATGATATTGTCTTGGCATGGAATTTCACTTCTTGACATATATCCATGGGTTGTATACTGTATTCATTATGCTTGATAATATGATTTTCTCATTTGAAATAGGCACATGAATGTAACCTTTTGGGATACTATTTTAAATATAATTCTTTAGTTGTCATTTTAGTGTTACTGTTTTTAAATATTAAAATCAATGTGTGACGGTTTCCAAACCTACAAATGTGTTTTATTCCTTTGTTAATTAATACATACTTCTGAAGTGTTGATTGTTGTTTAAATTATCCTTATGTCAAGATCGATCGTCATGAAGATACCCGTTGCTTGACTATCCTTATTCATTATGAGAGGTATATATTGGTCATGAAATTTTCTTAATTCTTATTGGCTTTAAGTTATAATTTTACTTGCCTTCTTATTAATTTCAAAATGTTAAGAGAGTATCTCTTTGATTGTAATATGTTTATTGTTTAAATTGTGCTGAAAGGTAAATTGTTGAAATAATTATCTTTTAAATCGTCACCTAGTTTATTAAAGAATTTTCTCATTTACTTATCTTTATCTCCATTGTTTTTTATGCTTGAATACTCGCCTCGAGTCTCATGGACTCCTACTTTCACATTTACTCCATTGACTCAGCCCCCTCCCCCGATATATTCTTAACATGATACATGTTCCATAGATAAGACATGTTGCTCGAAATTAGTTTAATAGCCCAAGGAATTTGTTGTATACATGTTGTATACAACTTTTATACTCTGATATACAGGTTGAGGTGCTGAAATATGCATCCAAACCGTGGCTATAGAGGTTGAGGACAAAAATACTAGTCTCCGGAGGTAAAAAAACAGAGTTATATATACTGATATACGGACAGTATGTGCCCTATATTGAAAAATAAGATAGGTCCCAAAAGCCCCAAGAAATTGAGGCAACTATTTTTGGAAGTTGGGTCAAAGGTCATGTGATTTTTTGAAAACCTTTACAATAGTGTAGGACATGGAAATGGGGTAAAAGCCCAACATTATAAAGGCCCAAATATTACTCCCTCACTATCTCTATTTGAAGTTATTAATTTGTCTTACCCTTACTAGTTTATTTGCTAATTAATTTTAGGGTTAGCTTATTTGAATTTCCAAAGAGATGAACGATGCTCTTTTATGTTAGTACATTTTAAATCTTTATCGGATCAACTGTCGTACTTTTATTTAACATCTTAGTCAATACTTTTTTTAATTAATTAGGAATAATTTCATTCCTAAATTAAGTAATTTGGTTCAAATTATTATTTAAAACGATTCAAAAAACTAATTCTAATTAATCTAGTTTTGTTAAAGTTTTAATCGTTCGCAATATAATTCAATTATTTGTATTAATGTCCTCTTTTCTTAAAAATTTAAAAGTGTTTCTTGTTTATCTATTTTCTTAAGTTAAGTCATTTTCTGAAAAGAAGTCAATATATTTAATCTACATTATAGGACTTTGCAAGTTAGTGGACCCTTTAATTGCCTTAAAACTCTTTTTTAAGCATAAATAAGAACCTCTTACCCATTTTCTGAATTTATAATACTTAATCTGTTTGGGTCGTTTTAACTAAGTATATTAATTTTTAAAAATAATTAAGGGGCGGCTTATTTCTAATTATTTTTGTCAAATTATATTATACTTGGAACATTTCAAAAGTAATTTTTCTAAATATAGTAAAATTATTACATAACATATATACATATATTTTCCCAAAGTTAATAGGTGTTAATGCCCTCACGTGATCCTGTGGGTCGACCTCTCAATAGCTCTTGTTATTATACCTTTTAAAAAAAATTAAAAAAATTGTAACTACTTTTGGCTCATTAAAAAAAATTAAAATAATAATTTTTTATATTTATATAATAAACCTTTCCTTAAAGACTTTGGTAATTATTAAAAAAATTATTATGTTAACAAATGGTCAAATATAAAATACAATTAGAGTTTTATCATAAAATCATTAATTATTAATCTACTCTGGTAAAAAATCACATTTCTCAGGTCAACAAATTTTAAATCATCCAAATTTCCTCCCACACTAAAATAAAACTGTTACAATTGAAGTGAAGTTAAACTATGGTTAAGATGGTCATTTTCTTATATTCGTCTTCTCCAAAATCACTTAAACTTTTTTTGTTGTTATTAGAGATTTTTTTTGTATTATGTGCGTTCTTTTTCTTCTTTATCTTGTTTTTATGAACTTCTGGCTCTTCCTTCAAGTTCTATCTCCTACTCTACTTTGTATCACTCAATGGAATTTAAAGAAATATCGATTGCTTCAATCGGTAAGTGTGGTACAATGATAGACAACGATGAAGATGACTCATTTTCAGTTTTTTTCAATGGTAACAAGGTGGAGATAGTAATTCCTTTTTGGAGTGACTGTTGAGGTTCCTATTAGAAGGAATTAGTTGATTGTATGGTTTGATCGATAGATTATGCTCAGTAGTTGGTTCAAAACCACCAAAATTTTAAAGAGAGTGAAATGCGAATGAGCTTTATGGTGTTTATGGATCGATCCTAGGTGGATTTAAGAAAATTCTGGATGCGCTTATACCAAATTTGGTGTGTGGCGAGCCTATAATTTAAATGGACATGGAATGGCGTAAATTGATATTTGATTTTTATCAAATGATAGGAATCAATTTGGAAAGTGGGAATGAAGTTGCCCATCGCTTGGATTGATGTTGATGGTAAAGATTTGTACCCTAAAGTCTTCATTGAGGGTTCAAATATTCTTGATAAAAAAGAGGTAAATGTTAATGAAAAATTAATGTTAAACTTGAGATACAAATAATTTAGAGGAACCTTGTGTTATAAATTTTTTTTTCCTACTTTGCCTTCTAGTGAACAATTTGTATTGAAGTTAACATCAAAAAAATGATCTTGAAACAAGATTCATCACCTTTATGTAGTAAATTCTTGAACAACAAAAGTTAGAAAGGGGAAATAAAACTTACATGATAGGAGCTATACAAACATTGAAACTCCAGTTTTTTGGTTGGTGGAGGGAGGTTTTTTTTTAGCAAACTATGTAGATTTATTAAAATCAATGCACTATGAGAATCAACACCACCATTCAATCGACCTAAATTTGCATTCTATTATTTTGATTCTCTCCTGACATTTAAAAGTAATTGAAAGGAATGAATAACCAAAATGAGAAATACTTACCTCACATATAAAAATAAGGTTTACATCGATATATAAATTAGAGTAGAATGTGGGTGTTCATATTTCTATACCATACCACATGCAACATTCAATTGATTAAGTCATCAACTCCAATATGAAATTCGCACTTGATGGAAATAGCTATTGATATCCTAACTAAACTTTCTAGAGCTTTCCTAATATAACTTTACATATCATGATATGACTTTATATCATTTTTCATCTATCCCACAAATCTTTTCACTACACATATAATCAATAAAAAGTACTAATAGGGGAAAAACGAGATAGAAAAGAGAAATAGGGAAAGTGAGGAAATTTAAGTGGTAAGGGAAGTAGACAGTTAATCTAGAACGCCTATTGTATTTCTTCTAGCAAAGTCCCTACGATAGCTTCATTGGGGAACGAGGAGGAATACTATAAAAGCATTCCTAGTACACTATAGTGGAAGAAAATTAGTAGGTGAAGAAACAACACACTGATCTATCATTTTCTTTCAGTTTATATTGGGAAAGCTTGAGAAGATTTAGTTAGGATATCAATAATTATTTCCGTCATATTTTGATTTTGATGCTAGACATGATGACTTTATCAATCAAAATTTGCATGTGGTATGGTGTAACAATATGAACACCCATATTCCAACCTTGTTTATAGTTTATATGAATCTGATTTACATATTTTAGGTATGTATTGCTGCGTTTCGTTACTCATTCCTTTAAATTACTATTTGTGTTTTACATTAGATATGTTTTTAAGTGATTGGAATTCAATATTTCCAAGAATAAATAAGAATGAGAATCAATTACCGTTAATCCAATTTCAATGCGAAATCAACTCTATAGCTTGGCCAAACTAAGAACTCAATTGTTTTTATGATCTAATCAAAACAAATGTAAAAAGTTGGCTTGCTTAAAATGATGAAATTACAAAAGTATATACATGATGTTGATTGACTTGGCTAATAATAATACCATGACAAGTGTTTAGTGTTAGTTTGGTTTTTGCCAATATTATTTCCAAAAGAATGATATAGAGTTGGCCAACGACTAAGCCATACCAATCTATTTGGCCAATGTAAATTATTATATTTCTTGTAAGGCTATATACATTTTTAAGATTGACTTCACAAATTATAACTCAATGAACTCATAACCTAGGGTATGACAATGATTTGGGACAAGTCCCAACATACCCTATCTAAATGAACTTGTGAACATTGTAACACATTGAATAAGTCCTTACAACTTTCATAAAGAATTGTACAAGACTACCTAATAATGTTGAACAAGATAAGGTGAGTATTAAAATAACATAAAAGCTTATGAGTCAAGAAATTGACATAGTATGGGGTGTTAAAGGAAGTGAGACAAGTCTCACTTGCACCTAAAAGTTATGTTAAAGATACTCACGTTAGAGGGTGTTAGAAATCGTAAGACTAGTTTCATTGACACCACAATGATAATGTAAGATGAAGTTCACATTCATCAGTTATAGAAAGGGATGACAATTCATCCATTGAGCTAAGTATACCTCATACTAGAATCTAGCTTTCATAATGCATTAGCAGTTGTAAAAAATTGTAAAGTATAAGAAAATGAGCTTAGCACCGACAGACTAGTAATGACATTATGCAAGAACATGTAATACTCATGATATTATACTACAACCAAGGTGTATAAGGGTCTCAAAATTCTCCTAGCCTTTGAACTATGTCGCCAACATAGGTTACTAACTTATTAATTCGATTTCACTTTGGCCGGTGAACCACCTCTTTTCAATGAGGGAAAGACCCTCTATTTCATCTTAGCTCACATGATCTATGTCTGTGAAATGCTAACATTTTGTTTAAGAAATAAGGAAATAAAGAAATAACTAGGAAGATGAGGGTTGTTTGGATAGGACGACCAAAGGGTGAGGTTACACAAAGTAATTATGTAAGTCATTCTTAGTCATTGCACAGAAAGATCCCAATTGAAGTATTAAAAGAATATTCTAAGTAAACCTAGCATGTACAAATCATCAGTGTTTGATAAGAATGAAGTTTTAATAGTCATTGACTTATGCCTATAAAGAAAGAAAATGATCAAATAATGGGCATAGACAATAAATATATGCCCCAACATTTTTATATTATGAATATGATCAAATAATGGTCATAGCCAATACTGATTGGCTTATAAAGACTTCATGCCCAATTTAACAAGAATGAAAGAATATCTCGTAAGTAGGGTAGTTAAATCATTTCCTTAGTCTTTCTGATTACTTAGATGATTTTTTGTAGTTATGAGACTAAATTAATGATAGCACTTATAAGTAAAACATAGGATCAAAGAATATATTTGAACTAAACAACAAAAAGAACAAAAGAGTGAAACATAAACTAAGTCTGGTGAGAGGAGCTTTCGGTCTAAGGAAGAGCAAAAATATAAATTTTTACTCGAGTTGTTATAAAATTATGTTCACGATTGTAAGGTATTATGTTCTTATTAGAAAATGAGTTGTGTTATTTAAATGAATCAAAATATGTCATATTCATAGCATGATTCTTATTTAACGAATTGGGAAAGTAAAGTGACTTCACATTCCAAAAATGGCATGTTGCTATAGAAAGAGCTTTCCTTGATCATGCATAGGCCTTATGTGTTTATGTTCACAAACACATACTTAGTAAAAGTGTCTACTAACCTATATACAATTACTATTTTTATAGGCGCAGGTCCTAAAGAAGATTGAAGAGCAGTTGAAGCAGTTTGGACTAGTACCTCCAGAATTTAGTAGGTCCTCTTGAGTTCGAGGATACCTACGCTTTATATTCTAGCTTTTGTAAATTAGACATAGCTTGTTCATATTGTCCCTAGCGTTTCCTTTCAAACATTTGTTTAAGCTTTTATATTGAGGACAATTTGGCAACTACTAATGATATTATGAATTCTTCATTTCAATTGTTCAATATACTATTAGATGGTTGTCTATTTTGAGAAATTAGTATATCACTCTACTGAAAGAGTTATATGAAGTCTGACTTCACTTCAATAAAGTTAAAAAGTTTCAAATGTTTCGCTAAATTTAACTGTATGATTATAATGAAAGCTAACAAGGGGCTTGTATGCATTCTCTGAGAGGTTAACGACGCCGGTCTCATCTACGGTCTGGGACCCAGGTGTGACAAATGTGGTATTAGAGCATGAGGTTAAAATACCTAAGAGCTAAGTCTAAAAACAACCACATTTCATACGTTCTAGCTTATGGTTGGGAAGTGCACCACAACCATGACATAGAGAGTTAGTGATGTTAAGAATCTTCCCTTTTTTACTCTTTATCGTGTTGTGTAGAGCTTTGAAAGTTTGTGTTATTCTAGCATCTAACTTCCTTCTTGTGTGTGCCTGTTGAAAAATAAAGACAAGAAGAAATGCAGGCAGCATCGTCAGAGAAGCAACTACTGGGGGAAACCAAGCTACTCCTAAAGCCCAAGCTGTTAGAGTGAAAGTGATTATCAATCCAGCTGTGCTAACGGATGGAGAAGTGAGAGAAACACTTGTTTAGATGGCTCAAGCAATCTCTACTAAGGCACATGCAATCAAAGCACAGGCCATTAGAGACGATGCTCCTAGGGAGAACCCACATACTCGCACCATGGCTAGTAGACTGTGCTATGGGTGTTAATGAAAAGAAGAAGGTTGAGTTAGCTGCATACCAGCTCAAAATGTGGCTAAGGTATGGTACAAGATGAACGCAGATGGACGATCAATAGGAGAAGTCCCCATCACATAGGACATTCTCATTTTGCATTCTTGAAGAGGTTTTTTCCTAGAGAGAATAGTGTGTTTAAGGTTGAGAAGTTTATCAACATACGTCTAGGAGGTATGTAAAACAAGGAATACTCCTTAAAGTTTCTTAAACTTTCCCATTGCTTAGAGTGAGACAAGAGGACATTCCTAAGAATGCCTTACGTAGTAGGTATTGTTATTATGAGTTTCTAGTCATGTCCTTTTGTCTCACTAGCACACCAGCTGCATTTATGGACCTTATGAATAGAATCTTCTGTTAATACCTTCATTATTTTTTCATAGTAATCATAGATGACATCCTCATATACTCTAAGACCAGAGAAGAGCATGAACTTCTTTTGAGAATGACATTGCAAGTACTTCAAGAACATCAAATGTATGTAAAATTCAGCAAATGTGAACTTTGACTGAGATCATTGACCTTCCTTGGTCATGTTGTGTCCGACCAGGGTGTAGAGGTTAATCCGAAATAGATTGAGTCAGTAAAGAACTGGTTGATACCCCTCACTCGTACAGACATCCATATTTTCTAGGGTTTAGCTAAATACAATCATAGGTTTTTTGAGGGCTTTTCTGCTATTGCTTCTCCATTGACAACTTTAACAAATAAGAAGGAGAAGTTTTAGTGATCTGAAATATGTGAAAAGATCTTCCAAGAGCTTAAAGACCGACTCACTTCAGCCAAGTTCTCACGTTGTTGAGGAGTGGTGATGGGTATGTGGTGTACTATGATGCTTCCCAACTAGTTTGTTGATGTGTTCTTATGCAGGATGGCAAGGGTATGGAATATGCATCAAGAAAATTTAAAATCCACAAGAAGAATTACCCTAACCATGATCTTGAGTTAGCTACTGTGGTATTTGCGTTAAAACTTTGGAGACATTACTTTTGTGGTGTACATGTGGATGTATATACTGACAATAGAAGTCTTCACTATCTTTTTTACACAGCACGAATTGAATCTTCCTTAAAGAAGATGGCTAGAGCTGCTCAAGGATTATGAAATGAGTGTCTACTATCACCAAGGTAAGGCCAATGTAGTGGAAATGGTTTTAGCCGACTGAGCCTGGGCAAGGTGTCTCATATTGATGATGAGAAGAATGAGCTGGTTAAAGAGGTACCCCAATTGTCTATGTTAGGTGTACGGCTGGAAGATACACCAAGTGGTGGAGTTTAAGTTCATTCATGTTCTTAATCCTCATTTGTTGTTGGTGCTAAACCTAAGAAACATCTTGACCTGGTACTCATGGAGTTGAAAGACTTAGTGTTGAGTAAGCTGAATGAATCATTCTCTCTAGGGGGGATGGTGTTCATAGGTACCAGGGCAAATTGTGTGTGCCAAATACTGATAATATGAGACCTAATATTATTGTAGAGGCTCATGGCTCCAGGTACTCCATTCATCCAGGTTACACAAAGATTTATCATGATCATTAGGATAACTATTGGTAGGAAGGTATGATGCGAGATATGTCTATATTTGTGGAGGAGTGACAATTTCCAAAAGATTAAGAACGAACACCTTATGACTGGAGGTATTCCCTGTCGATTGAGATCCCGATATGGAAGTGAGAGGCTATTAATATAGGATCGAAGGATATCTTTGAACTACACAACAAAAAGAAGAAAAGACTGAAAAATAAACTAAGTCTGGGGAGAGGAGCTGTCGGTCTAAGGAAGAGCAAAAATATATTTTTTTACTCGAGTTGTTGTAAAATTATATTTACGATTCCAAGGTCTTATGTTCATATTACAAAATGAGTTGTGTTATTTAAATGCATGAAAATATGTCATATCCATAGCATGATTTATATTTAACGAATTAGGAAAGTAAAGTGACATCACATTCAAAAAATGGCATGTTGCTATAGAAAAAACTTTACTTGATCATGCATAGTCCTTATGTGTTTATGTTCACACACACATACATAGTACAAGTGTCTTTTAACCCATATTCAATTACTATTTTTATAGGTGCAGGTCTTGAACAAGATTGAAGATCACTTGAAGAAGTTTTGACTAGTACCTCCAGACTTTAGTAGGTCCTCTTGAATTCGAGGATACCTACGCTTTATATTCTAACTTTTATAGATTAGACATAGCTTGTTGATATTTTCCCTAGCGTTTCCTTTCAAACATTTGTTCAAGCTTTTATATTAAGGACAATTTGGCAACTACTAATGATATTATGAATTCTTCATTTCAATTGTTCAATATACTATTAGATGGTTGTCTATTTTGAGCTATTAGTATATCACTCTAATGCAAGATTTATATGAAGTCTGAGTACACTTCAATAAAGATAAAAATTCTTAAATTTTTCGCTGAATTTAACTGTATGATTATTATGAAAGCTAACTAGGGGATTGTCTGCATTATCTGAGAGGTTAACGACGCCAGTCTCATCTAGGGTCTAGGACCGGAGTGTGAAAAACGTGGTATCAGAGCATGAGGTTAAATTACCTAGGAACTAAGGCTAAAAACAACCACATTTCATAGTTTCTAGCTTATGGTTGTGAGGTCCATCACAACCATGACTTAGACACTTAGTGATGTTAAGAATCTTCCCTTATTTAATTCTTTATCGTGTTGTGTAGAGATTTGACATTTTGTGTCATTCTAGAATCTAATTTCCTTCTTGTGTGTGCGTGTTGAAAAATGAAGACAAGAAGAAACGCAGCCAGCATATTCGAAGAAGCCGCTACTGGGTGAAACCAGGATCCTCCTAATGCCCCAGCTATTAGAGTGCAAGTGACTATCAACCTAGCTGCGCTGGCGGATGGTGAAGTGAGAGTAACACTTTTTCAGATGGCTCAAGCCATCTCTGCTCAGGAACAGGCTATCACAACACAGTCCACTAGAGATGATGCACCTAGGGAGAACGCACATACTTTCACATCTCTAGAAGACTGAGAGGTTCAGCAGGATGAATCCTCCATTCTACTTCAGATGCAAAACCATTAAGGATATCAAGGAGTTTGTGGACGAGGTCCAAAATATTTTCTATCTTGTGGGTGTAAATGAAGAGAAGAAGGTTGAGTTGGCTGAATACGAGCTCAAAGATGTGGCTAAGGTATGGTACAAGATGTGCGTAGATGGACGATCACTAGGAGAACTCCCGATCACATGAGAAATTCTCAGGTTTGCATTCCTGAAGAGGTTCTTTCCGACAGAGCGTAGAGTGTCTAAGGTTGAGGAGTCCATCAACCTACGTCTAGGAGGTATGTAAGTCAAGGAATACTCCTTGAAGTTTCTTAAACTTTCCAATTGCTTAGACTGAGACAAGAGGACATTCCTAAGAATGCCTTCCGTACTAGGTATGTTCATTATGAGTTTCTTGTAATGTCATTTGGTCTCACTAGCACACTATCCGTATTTATGGACCTTATGAATAGAGTCATTTGTTAATACATTGATTATTTTGTCATAGTATTCATAGATGATATCCTCATATACTCTAAGACTAGAGAAGAGCATGAAAATCTTTTGAGATTGACATTGGAAGTACTCCGCGAACATACAATGTATGTAAAATTCAACAAATGTGAGCTTTGAATGAGATCAGTGACCTTCCTTGGATATGTTTTGTACAAATTGGGTGTAGAGGTTGATCCAAAAAAGATTGAGTCAGTAAAGCACTGGCTGATACCCCTCACTCCTATCGACATCAAGAGTTTCTTGGGTTTAGCTAATTACTATCACAGGTTTGTTGAGGGTTTTTCTGCTATTGGTGTTCCATTGAAAACTTTAACAAATAAGAAGGAGAAGTTTGAGTGCTCTGAAATATGTGAAAATAGATACCATGAGCTTAAAGACCGACTCACTTCAGCACTAGTTCTCACATTGTCGAGGAGTGGTGATGGGTATGTGGTGTACTATAATTCTTCCCAAGTAGGTTGTGGGTGTGTTCTTATGCAGGATGGCAATGTTATTGCATATGCATCAAGAAAGTTAAAAATACACAAGAAGAATTACCCTAACCATGATCTTGAGTTAGCTACTATGGTATTTGCGTTAAAACATTGAAGACATTACTTATGTGGTGTACATGTTGATTTATTTACTAACAATAAAAGTTTTCACTATGTTTTTTACATAGATTGAATTGAATCTTCTTCAGAGAAGATGGCTTGAGCTGCTCAAGGATTATGACATGAGTTCCACTATCACCTACGTAAGGCCAATGTAGTTGAAAATGCTTTGAGCCGACTGAGCGTGGGAAATGTGTCTGATATTGATGACGAGAAGACGGAGATGGTTAAAGACGTACACCAATTGGCTATATTAGGTGTACGACTTGTAGATATACCAAGTGGTGTTGTTTCAGTTCATTCAAGTTCTTAATCCTCATTTGTTGTTGGTGTTAAACCTAAGCAACATCTTGACCCATTACTCATGGAGTTGAAAGACTTAGTGTTGAGTAAGCTACATTAATAATTCTCTCTTGGGGGGGATAGTGTGCTTATGTACCAAGGCAGATTGTGTGTGCCCATTATCGATAATCTGAGACGTAATAATATTGCAGAGGCTCATGGCTCCAAGTACTACATTCATCCAGGTTACAACAAAGATGTATGATGATCTCAAGGATATCTATTGGTCGGAAGGTATGACGGGAGATATCTCTATGTTTATGGACGAGTCCCAATTTTCAAAAGATTAAGGAAGAACACCTTAAGATTGGAGGTATTCCTAGTCGATTGAGATCCCGACATGAAAGTGGGAGGCTATTAATATGGACTTTGTGGTTGCTCTCCCAGGACAAGTAAACAACATGATTCCATTTTGTATTTTATGATAGAATGACGAAGTCTGCTCACTTATTCCTGTGAATTATACTTGCAGGGCGGAAGATTATGTCAATTTGTATATTGACGAGATAGTGATGTGTAATGGTATCCCTTTATCTTTCATTTCAAAAAGGGGATCCCAATTCACTTCCCACTTTTGGAGATCCTTCTAAAAGATCTTGGGTACACAAGTGAAGCTCAATAATGCTTTTCATCCTCAGACGAATGGAAAAGAAGAGCGTACCTTTCAAACCGTTGAATACAGGTTGAGAGCATGTGTTATTGACTTCAAGGGGAGTAGGGATGATCACTTTCCACTGATTAAGTTCTGTTATATTAATATATACCATTCAAGTATTAGGATGACACCTTTTGAAGCATTTTATGGCAGGAGATGCAGGTCCCAGTTGGGTGGTTTGAGGTAGGATGGTCTTCAATCCTTGGCGTTGTATTCATAAATAAATCTATGGAAAAGGTTAGAATTATCATGGATAGATTTCCTATTGCTTATATTTGTAAAAAATCCTATACTGATAATTAGAAGAGGGCTCTTGAACTTGCGGTAGTTTATCAAGTTTACCTAAACATATAACCCATGAAAGGGGTAACGAGGTTTGGTAAGAAAGGGAAGTTAGGTACGAGGTATATGGGTACTTATGAGGTCTTACAACGAGTAGGGAATGTCCATAAAACTAAAGTACCAATGATTGGATTGATTCATCCAAGTTTCTGCTTGATGCTTAAAAAGTGTCTAGGCGATCCAGTATCCATCCTGCCTATTGAGGGGTTAGGAGTCGCTGAGAACCTTTCTTATGAAAAGGTTATAGTTGAAATTTTATATTACCATGTGAAGCAGTTGAGCAACAAGGAGTTTGCCCCCATAAAGGTGTTATGAAGGAACAACCTTGATAAGGGAGCAACATGGAAGGCCGAGGCCGATATGAGATCTTGTTACCCTCACTTGTTCCATTCTTGAGTTTTTATATACTCTTGCTAAGTCTGATTTTGTTTATGAAACTCTAAATTTTACTGCATTAGTCGGTTTTGGTGTTTGAAGACCATAACTGTGTGTTTTTTACGTGAATTATACGAGTTAATATGATTTCATGCTAGCATTCGTGTTGCTGTTATTGTATAGCGTTGACATTAGTTTTGTGTCACATGAGGTATGACATGAATTGAGTAAAATTGATATTAAGAAGGAAGTTCCTCAATCTCAGACATGAAACATAAGATAAGCTTTGATTGGTGTGCATCGTCTAGAGTTAGTTGTGAATCATATATTTTCAAAGAGAAAGTTTCAAGCAAGAGAAGATTAAGTAAGGATATGGTGTACCAATATAAACGGCCACATTTAACCTTGTTTATAATTTATATGAATCTGATTTTCATTAATTTCAGGTAAGTATTGCTCCATTCGTTATTCTGTCATTTCAATTATTGTTTCTGTTTTACAGTAGATATTTTGTAAGTGGTTGGAATGCAATGATTCCAAGAATATATAAGAATGAGAACCAAATCTAGTTAATTAATAGTTAATTCTAAATCAACTTTATAACTTGGCAAAACTAAACCCTGAATTGGTCTTATGATCTAATAAAAATAAATATTAAAAGTTGGCTTGCTTAAACTGATTAGATTACTATAGTATATACATGAAGTTTATTGACTTGGCTAGTAATAATATCATAACAAGTGTTTAGTTAAAGTTTGGTTTACGCTAATAAACTGGCTAGCAATATTATTTCCAAAAGAATGATATAGATTTGGCCAACGACTAAGCCATACCAATCTATTTGGCCGATGTAAATTATTATATTTCTTGTAAGGCTAAATAGATGTTAAAGTATGACTTGACAAGTTATAACTCAATGAACTCATAACCTAGGGTATGCCAATGATTTTGGACAAGTCCCAACATACCCTCTCTAAATGAACTTGTGAACATAGTAACACATTTAATAAGTCCTTACAACTTTCATAAAGAATGTTACAAGACTACCCAATAATGTTGAACAAAATAAGGTGAGTAATGAAATAACATAAAAGCTTATGAGTCACAAAATTGACAATGAATGGGTTGATAACGGAAGTGAGACTAGTCTCACTTGCACCTAAAAAATATATTAAAGATACTCACATTAGATGGTGTTTGAAATCGTCAGACTAGTCTCATTCACACCATAATGATAATGTAAGATTAAGTTCACATTCATCAATAATAGAAAGGGATGAGAAGTCGTCCATTGAGCTAAGTATACCTTGTACTAGAAGCAAGCTTCCATAATGTATGAGTCAACTCTAAAAGTTGTGAAGTATAAGAAAATGAGCTTACCACCGATAGACTAGTAATGAGATTATGCAAGAACCTGTAATACTCAAGAGATGATACTACAACCAAGGTGGATAAGGGTCTCAAAATTCTCCTAGACTTTAAACTATGTCGCCAACATAGGTTACTACCTAGTGGATCCACCTAAGAAAGTTAGGAAATATTCTATTTCTCTTTGGCCGATGAACCACCTCTTTTCATTGTGGGGAAGACACTAGATTTCATGTTAGATCACATGATCTATGTCGGTTAAATTCTACAGATTTCTTTAAGAAAGTAAGAAAAAAAGAAAGAAATAAAATAAAAACTAGGAAGATGAGAGGTGTTCTCATACGATGACCAAAGGGTGAGACTATACTAAGTAATGATTTACGTTATGCTTAGTCACTGCAAGGAGAAATCCCAATGGAAGTCTTAAAAGAATATCCTAAGTCAACCTACCATGTTTAAAGTGAACATGATATAAAAGAAGAATAAATAAAAATTCAAACTTAAAGAAGTAAGCAGAAGAATAAGTATATGAAATCGCTAGTGTTTGATAATTATGAAATTTTAACAGTTATTGGCTTATGCCAATAACGGAAGCAAATGATTAAATAATGGGCATAGCCAATAAATATATTCCCAAAAATTGTTATATTATGCAAATGATCAAATAATGGGCATAGACAATAAAGATTGGGTTATAAATACTTCATGCCCAAATTAACACGAATGAAAAGAATAACGTGTAAGTTGGGTAGTCAAATCATTTTCATAATCATTTGGATTACTTACCTGAATTATTGTAGGAATGAGAATACAATAAATCATTGCAGTCATAAATAAAAAATAGGATAAAAGTAGATCATGCAACTACACAAAAAAGAATAAAACACAAAAAAATAAACTATGTCTGGGGAGAGGAGCGCTCGGCCTAAGGGGGAGTAAAAATATAAACTTTTGATAGAGTTGTTATAAAAAAAATTTCATGATTCCAAGGTATTATGTTCATATACAAATGAGATTATTATTTAAATGCATGAAAATATTTCATACTCATAGCATGATTCATAAATAATGAATATGAAATGTAAAGTGACTTCACTTTCCAAAAATTGCATTCTGCCATAGGAAGAGCTTTCCTTGATCATGCATAGTCCTTATGCGTTTATGTTCATACACCCATACTTAGTAGAAATGTGTACTAGGCCATATACAATTACTGTTTTTATAGATGTAGGTCCTTGAATATGATTGAAGATTAGTTGAAGCGGTTTTGACTAGTAACTACAAACTTTGGTAGGTCCTCTTAGGTTCGAGGATACCTACGCTTTACATTCTAGCTTTAGTAGATTAGACATAGGTAGTGTATGTTGTCACTAGAGTTCCCTTTCAAAAATTTGATCAAGCTTTTATATTAAGGCTCGTTGGGCAGCTATTACTTATATTATTAATTCTTCATTTAAATTATTGATATGTTATTAGATGGTTGTCTATTTTGAGATATTAGTATATCACTCTTATGTAGAAATTATATGAAGTCTAAGTACACTTCAGTAAAGTTAATAAGTTTTATATTTTCTGCTAAATTTAATTGTATGATTGTGATGAAAGCCAAGAAGAGGCTTTTCTGCGACCATTGAGAGGTTAACGCCGATGATCTCATCTAGGGTCTAGGTTCTAGGTGTGACAAGGTTATTACATAGGGTGAGGGAGGGTATGAGACTTCTCTTACTCATTGCACATGTGGGATCCTACGGGATGGTCATAGTTGTGTTCTTGAATGTGTAAGTTGATTTCATGTTATGTATATCAAGTATATATTAAATTATGAATAAAGTATATTATGATCAGTTAAGATATTATGTTGTATGTATATAATAAGTTCCTTAATGTGATTTTTATTTATTGAAAGGGTTATGGTGTTTTATTCATGGAATCACACAAGTATTGCTTTGGGTTGGTCATGTGTTGGGTTAATATCAAGTTGGGTTGACTTATAATATTCCATATATGTGCATGTTGAGTTATTGAAAATAAAACATGGTTTGACTAAATTGCGTGCTTTCTCATAGATTGATGATTTTATGCATAGGAATCATACTAAGTACATTTGTTTTGTACGAACAAATATTTCATCCCTATTTCCCAACATTGTAGGTTTCGGACATTGGAGAGCTTCTAAAAGACTTTGCAAGGATAATTAGACTTCCTTCTCCAACTTTGAGGATGGTGCCTTTGATCTACCCTACTATATTGATATAGTCTAAAAGACATTCGTTGCTTCCTTACTTTAAGATAATTATTGTAAGCCCTAAGTGGCAATATGTACTTGTATAAGGGCTATGCTATATATTGTACTTCATGTAAATGGTTTAATGTTAGACGGTATCATTAGACTAACTCCTTATATGTTGTTTATTTTAACTATCAAGAAACGTATGATGTTCCTATGGGAGGAGTATAAGTACACTCAAATATAGAATATATATATAAATATATATATAAGATATGATATATAGATATATATATATATATATATATATAGATATATATGCTGAGTAGGTGAGAGGTCTTAGTAGACCTCAATAGTATAATGTTTAAAATTTATACGTGTTTTGACCTATGAAATGTAATCATCAATGCTAAGAGTCTAGTGTAGTCCTCTTCGAGAACCATGACACCGGTTGTGTTAAGGGTGTGCTCCTTGGTCATGAAAAAGATGGTATCAAAGCGTGAGGTTAAATAATCTTAGTATTTAAGTCTCACTAAAACCATGTCTAGTAGAGTCTTGTTCATGGTTGTGAAATGCGCCACAATTTTGAATTAGAGGCGATGTGATGCTTAGGAAAGTCTCACTTTGTTGGTATTCTTGCACTTGTCCCTCAAAATTATTAACTCTACATGCAATTATCTTCCAATATCTTTCTTTTTCTTATATGCAATGATACAAGAAGGAACAATGCTCGAAGGGTCAAAGGAGATAAATTTTTATCAAGCGGTTCGCCCTCCGACTCCTTAAAACCCTTTAGTTCCTATTGAAGAAGGAGCTATTTATAATTTTTAGATAAAGGTGGCCATTCATATCTTGAACCAAGTGTTGGCTACTCAAGTTGCTAGCGATAATAGGGTTCAAGTGGTTACCTATTCTAGCACTACCGTATAAAGGATAAGGTAATTTACAAGAATGAATCCCCCTACTTTCTTTGGCTCCAAGGTGGAGGAGGACCAGCAAGGGTTCATTGATGAAGTTTTCAAATTACTATATAATATGGGGGTGTCTTCTTATTAAAAAGCGGAATTTGCCACATACAACCTCAAATATGTGACTAAATTTTTGTATGAGCAATGGTAGGATGAGAGGCCGGTTATAGAAGGTCGGATTACTTAGGGAGCTTTCAAGACAACCTTTATTGATAGGTTCTTCTCTTGGAATCAAGGGAGAGTAAAATGCAAGAATTCTAAGGGAGTATGTATGCGAAGGTATATTGTCTCAAGTTCATCAACCTTTCCAAGTATGCTCCTACTATTGTGGTGGATTCTAGGGCCCAGATGAACAAGTTTTTAATAGGGATATCCGATCTTGTGGTTAATGAATGTAGGTCAGCTAAATTGTTTCCTAGCATGGACATCTATCGTCTCATGGTTCATGCTGAATAAATTGAGGAGAAAAAGCTTAAACAAGTTAGTAGGGAATTGAAGAGGACTAGTGCAGATGGTGGAAATTTTTCTAAGGCTAGATTTGAAGTACAAGATAAGACAAGGTTTAAGAAGAGGTTTCCCAATCAATGTCCTTATACCATTACAAGAGTCAACGAAAGTAAAGGGTCTACACAGAAGCCTAAGGAGGAGAGTGGTATTAGTCCTTATGTGGAGAAGTCTCCTTGTACTAAAAGAGGTAAGAAACATGAAGGCAAATGTCTAGTTAGTACAACGAATTTCTATGGTTGTGGCAAGACTGGTCACTGTCAAGAAAAATTGTTCAATGATGAAGGCTAAGGGGAGAGAAAATGCTCAAGCATAAGAAATTAACCCCAATCTCGATGATCCTAAGAAGAATCATTTCTATGATGTCTTTGCTAAAGTTGAACAAGAGGAGCCTGCCGATGTCGTCACAGTATGTTACAAGTATTCTCTATTGATGTTTTTTCTTTACTTGGTGCCGGTGCTAGAAAATTCTATGCTTAAAAGTAGAATCCGCGGTCCCTTCATTACAATCAATACCTCTAGTGATAGATTTTCTAGAAGTCTTTCTCGATGACTTGCTTAGAATCCTTTTCGAACAGGAAATAGACTTTGGCATCAACTTGTTGTAGGATACAAGAGCTATCTCAATCCCTCCTTACCGGATGGCTCCAGCAGAGTTGCAAGAACTTAAGCTCTGACCCAAAGATTTAGTTGACAAGGGTTTCATTAGAACTAATATTTCTTCTTGGGGTGCTCTTATGTTGTTTGTAAAGAACAAGGATGTGTCCCTTAGAATGTGCATCGACTATCGTCAACTAAATAAGGTTACTATTAAAAAAATGTATCTCTACCTAGAATGGATGATTCATTTGATCAATTGCAAGGGGAAAACTACTTTTCTAAGATTGACTTGAGATCGGGTTATCACCAACTTAGGGTGAGAGGAGAGGACATACCTAAAATGGCTTTATGTACTAGGTATGGTCACTATAAGTTCCTAGTCATGTCCTTTTGTGTAACAAATAACTCGACGTATTTCATCGACCTAATGAATATAGTTTTCTGAGATTTTATTTACTCATTTGTGATTGTATTTATTGATGATATTTTTCTGGACTCCAAGAGTCAATATGAACATATGGATCATTTAAGGGTAGTGTTCTAAATTCTTAAAGAAGACCAACTATTTCCAAGTATACCAATTGCGAGTTTGGTTGATATCAATGGTGTTTCTTGGTCATATTATCTCAATTGAGGGTATAGAGTTTGACCCAATTAAACCAAGGCGATTAAGATTTGGCCTAGACCATTGAATCCAATCGACATTAGAAGTTTCTTGGTTTTAGCCAGGTACAAAACTAGATTATGTTTACCTAATGTTGATGATTTGAGGAACTGGATCAAAGAGGAAGCTCGTGGTTCGCGTTACTCAATTCATCAGGATTCTACTAAAATTTACCATTACCTTAGATAAGTATTTTTTGTGTGAAGGATTGAATAGGGACAAAGCGGACTTTTTTGCAAATTGTCCAAATTTTAGACAAGTGAAAGCCGAGCCCTGAAAATCAGAGTTGCTTACTTCAAGAAATACATGTTCCAATTTGTAAGTGGGAAGACATTAATATGGAACTTATAGTGGATTTTCTTTGTACACGAAGGTAAAATGACTCTATATGGGTGGTGGTTGATAGGATAACGAAATCTGCTTATTTTATTCCTGTTAAGTCCACCTACATCGACAAAGGATTATGTAAGGATATATATATATATATATATATATATATATGAGTTTTTGACTCTCCATTGTATTCCCCTATCCATCATATAAGATAACGGTGCACAATTCACATCTAGGTTTTGGAGGTCATTTAAAAAATGGTTGGGTACACGAGTAAAACTAAACACCAATTTTCATTCCCAAAAGGATGCTCAAGTGGAGGGTACCATTAAAACCCTTGAGGATATGCTTAGAAGTTGTGTCATTAACTTCAAGAGAAGTTGGGATGAGCACTTGCCTTTTGTTGAGTTCTGTCTTATAACAATAATTACCATTTGTCTATACCATGAATCCTTTTGAGGCCTTTTATAGTAAGAGATGTAGATCTCCAATTTGTTTGTTTGAAGTTGGTGAGTGTTCACTTTTTTGTCCCAAATTGATCTATGATTCTTTGAATAAATTTAATATGATAAGGGACCGATTGAAAATAACCTATAGCTGGCAAAGTGTTATACCGACAATAGGAGAAGAGAAATAGAACTTGAAGAAGGTGGCAAAATACACATGGAAGAAATGTGTCCGCATCGCGAACTTTTTGGGCCATTGGTAAGAATTGAAATATGCATCTCGGGCAGGTATACCACTCTACTGTGTGGAAAAATAATTTAGAAAATCTTGCGGGAGAAGTTCCACGTTGCAAAAATTTTCCCCGACGAAAATCTGAAATTTTGAATCAAGTTTAACTTCATTATAGGGTCAACTCAAAGGTATTTTAGGTACTTCATGGGAGGTCTATATATTGATTTTTTATCAGGTTTCACTCAGTTTTACTAACTCAAATCAGATCCCCAAATCAAAAATTCAAAAGATCTCACCTCTTTCTACTTTCTCTCTTAATTCAATCTTCATTGAAAAAGCTTTGAAGCTTGATGAAGAAGACCAGTTCCCAACTTTTTCTACTCAAAGTGGAGGATAAAGTTTTGATTAAGGTATTGTTTCTTTAACTCTTGGGATTTCTTCCCCCAAGATGTCTTTTCAAAGATATTTTCGAACTTCTCAAAAATAAGGTTTTTCTCTACACACGGGTCTTCATTCAAAAACAAATTAGGAATCAATTGTGATGAATTATGGTCAATTAATGTTGTTCAAGTAAATATTCATGGTAAATTCTTGTTATTCACTCAAGATTCCCATAGACCCATGTCTTCCCCTAATTTCATGAAAACCGTGAATTGACTTGGTGAATTGTGAAGAGGACGAATATGTAGATTGACCATATTGATGTTTATTATCTAATTTCTTCTCTAATTTATCTTAATTATGCAGTGGTTATGTATCTTTTTGTAATTTGTGTATTGAGGAAATGAAACGGAAAGAAGGTAAGAAAGTTGATTCTTCTTTAATTCAATTATGAGGTATGAGTTACTTAGATTGTGATGCTTGTATGTATAATGTGTGGCTGTGATCTTGACAAAAATTATTCCTCATCCTTAACCCTACACTATCGAATTGGTTTTGAAATATACAAGTATGTTATGGTATGTTTTTTATATGATTGAACGTAGTTTCTGATGACTATAAAAATATGAAGTGAAAGGTTTTATCACTTGTATGTGGTTTCAAAAGTGAAAGGGTAGTTCTCAATTATGAATACCTCTTAACTATAATGATTAGATGTTCACATAGGGGTCTAGATGAGACTAAGGTGATCTTATTTAATGAGTATGATGATTATTAAAGGGGAAAATGCTTAGCACTAAAAAGGCAAGTAAATGAGATGGAGGTCTCAAGTTTAGCAAGTCCATCCTCCCACATGGGCTTCTTTACGTTTATCAAGTACGAATTCCCATGATAATTTTTTTCTCATGTGTTGGAAACCATCAAGTTAGTAAGTCAAGGCTTCTAGTAACAATATTTTTGACCCTCAACTATGTGCCTAAATAGGACTCTGGCTTAGTGGAGCAAGTTTTAACCCTCTCTTTTCTGTGTGGGAGGAGAACACAGGATTCCATGTAGCTCGCATGGTCTTATGTCGTTTATTGTACTATATTCCCTAATGTAATATCATAAATGAATAAGTCAATTATGTGAAGTATTATTAGGGCTTGTCTTAAAGGTTACTAAATAGGGTTAGGGGGGTGTATGTGACTTGTCTTACTCATTACACATGTGGGATCCTATGGGATGGTATTAGTTTTGTTCTAATATGACTAATTTGATTTCATTCTATGTAGATTAAGTATATATGAAACATAAGTCAAGCATGTTATGATATGTTATGAGATTATGTTTTATGCATATAATAAGTTCCTGCATGTGATGCTTAGCTTTGTGTTGGGTTATGGGGTTCTATTTTTGGTATTTCCACAAGTATTGCTTTGGGTTGCTTATTTGTTGGATTAATATCATGTTGTGTTTAATTATAATATTCCATATATGTGCATGTTGAGTTATGGAAAATAATTCATGGTTTTGACTAAATTGTGACTTTTCTCAGAATATATGAGTTTATGCATACGAAACATACTTAGTACATGTGTTTTGTACTAACTCATATTTCGTCCCTTTCCCCCCAACATTGTAGGTTCCATCCATTGAAGAGCTTCTAGGACACTTTGCAAGGATACTTGGACTTTTTCCTCCAAGTAGTGGCGAGTCATCCAAGTTCGAGGATGGTGCCTTTGATTTATCCTAGTGTATTGATATAGTCTAAAAGACATTGGTTGCTTTTTTATTCTTAAAGAAAATTGTTGTACTCCCTAAGTGGTAATATGTACTAGTGTAGGCGCTATGCCCAAATATTGTACTACATTTAGATGGTTTAATGTGAGACACTATTACTAGACTAACTCCTTATATGTTGATTATCTTATCTATGTGAGAAGCCTATGTAAGATTCCGGATGTGAGGAGTCTAAATAAACTCCATATGTATATATGCTTATTATGCGAATGGTGTATGTATACATCAATATGTAAAAAGTTTCAAATTTATATGTATTTGGACCTATGAAATGTAATGATGAACGCAAAGAGTCTAGTGTTGGTCCTCTTCGCGGACGACGATGCTGATTGCGTCTAGGGTGTGCTCCTCGGTCGTGACAATCTTGGTATTAGATCATGAGGTTAAATAATCATAGGATTGAAGTCTCACTAAAAATACTTCAAGTAGAGTCTTGTTCATGGTTTTGAAACGCGCCACAATTATGAATTGGAGGCTATTTGATGCTTATGACAGTCTCAATTTGTTGGTATTCTGGAAGTCGTGCCTTTAGAGTCTTAACTCTATATGCCCTTATATTCTAATCTCTTACTTGTGTTGATAGGCAATGAATAAAAGAAGGAACAATGCTCTAAGGGTTGAAGAGGAGAATTTTAATTACTTGGTTCCCCCTCCGGCTCCTCAAAACCCTCAAGTTTCTATTGAAGAATGAGCTATGTTTAATGTTGAGATAAGGGTGGCCATTCATAGCTTGAACCAAGTGTTGGCTACTCAAGTTTCTAGCGATAATAGGGTTCAAGTGGTTACCACATCCATAATAAGGCATTTTACATGGATAAATCCCCCTACTATCTTTGGATTCATGGTGGAAAGAGGATCTTCAAGGGTTCATTGTGAAGTGTCCAAAGTTCTATTGTAACATTTTAAAAAATGTACATGCCTAGTCAAGACCCTAGTAAGTTTATAAGAATGTGTATTGGGGTACATAGGAATCACAATGCATATTAGAATGGCTTAAAAAGGTGTTAACCAATTTTGTATTTGTTAAAAAGCTTTTTCAAGAAATGTACCTGCAATGAAGACCCTAAGCTAAAATATTGATTCTCAAATTAACACATTATGTACGAGGCATCCTAGTGTCAAGGCTAGCTAACATAGCACATGATCATTCAAAATAATCATGTAGAGTAAGCACTGCCCAAGGATAGAGTAAGGATCATTGGGACAACAAAAAATGAACAACAACCTATGTGCAACCACATGTGCAATTCAGTTAGGGTGGTTAGGGGCAGGCACACATGTGGGGCTGAGATTCATAACAAACTGTAGGCTCTAACTAACTCAGCTAACAATCCAACTAACCTAGGAAAAACTGAAATAAAAAAACTAGTGCACCCGACAACCTAAAACTTAACCGGGTAACACTAACCTAGTAACTAACTCAAGAAACATCCTAGTACCTAATCTAGGACGGTCCAAAAGGGTGGGTTGTCGTGCTAGTGAGTTAGGATTACTTTTTTAATTACCTTAGGTATCTTAATTAATTAAATAAATAACTTAATTTATTAATAAAAATAGTCAAACCGAAATCCTTACACTAAACAAGTAAACCTTAAAGAAACATCCTAGTATTTAACCCGGATGGTCCAAAAGGGTTGGTTATGGTCCTAATGACTTAAGGGTACTATAGTAATTACCTAGGTCACATAATTAATTAATTACTTAGTGACATAAGGGTGACTTATGTGTTCTTCTAATTCTAGTCAATTTAGAAGGGGCATTTTAGTAAATTAGCTAACTTATTTTTAATTAAGTTAATTAGTCTATGTTAAATTAGTAAATATTTAGTTCCTATACCTAGAGTCACGATCATTAACTAAAAAATGCATGACTTGAACGCAGTAAAGAAACACAAGAAAACTAAAAGTTCTCCTTTTGTAATTTCAAGAAGTTCTTCAAAGTTATCGTGAAAAAGTTCAAGCTGATCTTCATAGATTCAATAGTACAGTAACGTATAGGTTTTCTCTCCTCGAATTATTTATCCAGGAGGATTTTCAAACTTTTTTTCATTCAAGAATATCCAAACTAGAATTGTTCCCAATGAATCGCATGTTCATCTCTCTAGTTCTCCCAATTTCCGATTCTTGCAAGTTGTATGATGTGAATTTCGAAGAATGTTGTTGATATGTGATGTTAACTGAATATTATGTGTATGTTTCCATGATTTTATTGTCGAATGAAACCTCCATGTCAGATCCTCATACTGATGGTTTTATCAACATGAATGTTAAGTGTTGTAATGCCTAGTTGTGTTCGTGAAAATGAAATTGTTATAAGTTGTTCATTGCATTGTTTCATAGGCTAATCAAAGATTAAAAGTTCACTTTTTTAACATGATAGATTATTATAATGTATTTATAAAGTAATTTGCATGACTAGGGACATGTTATTACAAATATCCATGAAATTGTAATTTATGCGAACAAATTGGCTAGAATAAATATGTAAAACATATTATTTCCAACACATGTACAATCATACAGATCTCTTCATCAATGAAATGATAACATGGGGTATGCCAATGTATGGGACAAGTCTCAACCTACCGTATCCACATGAACATGTTAACGCAATAGCATTGTATAAATACTTATATCTTGCATATTTATATTGTACAAAACTACCAATGAACGTTGAAAAAGTCTAGGTGAGTAAAGAAATCTTAAGTTATGAAATTGACCTAATATAGAGTGTTAAATGAATTCAGATATGTCGCAATTACTCTTAATCTATTACGTAAAAAATACTCACATAAATGGGTGCCAGAGTCCGTGAGACAAATCTCACTCGCACCATGATGATAATGTAAGAAGTAAATTCTTATTTATCAAGCAAAGAAAGCGATGACCAGTCATTCATGGAGTTAAGAAAATCTCATAACTAGTGGCAAGCTACCATAATGTTTGAGTCAAACTCTAAGAGATAAGAAAGTAAAGTAAATTCATTCTTAGAACCGATAGACGAGCAATGAGCTTGTGCCAGCACATGTAAGTTTCATGAGATGAGGTTACCACAAAGGTGGACAAGTAGTCTGTGTATATCTCCTTGCCTTCAAACTAAGTTTGCCAGCACAGGGGAACTAACTTTGACCCATGATTCAACCTCTTTTCGGTGTGTTAAAGACACCGGATTTCATATTTATCTCACATGATATATTTCGATTATTGCTCAGGAATGTATCTGGTTAATTTCAGTCGTGAAGCAGTCTTTACGACGCGGGGAAGAGACTGACTTGTTTTGCACTTTAGCCGCTGAAGCCCCTTTTTTGGTCAAGGGTAGACACAAAACTTGGTTAACCTTAACAAGTGAAACACCTCTTTTTGGTGTGGGGGAGACACTCGATTTCATGTGAGCTCGCATTATCTACTTCCATTAATGCGAAATAATTCTTTAAAGAAAGTAAGAAAGAATGAAAGTAGCATGTTCACAGTGAACAACATATCAAAGAAGTAGAAACGTAAGTCAAATGTGAACTAAGATAGTAAGATCTCAAGAATATCAATCATTTGTTTTGGTAAGAATGAAGACTAAACAAGTTATGGGTATAACCGATAAAGATTGGCTTCGAATGACTTCTTATATAATGCAAATAAAGGGGAGCAAAACGTAATGGATAATCAATGACACAATATCATTATACTATTAAAAAAACCACATAATGGTCATAGCTAATAAATATTGGCTTATAAAAGACATATGTCAATTTAACAAGAATAGAAGATATAACTTGTAAGTAAGGTAGCCAAATCATTTCTTGAGTCTTTTAGATTACTTTCTATATTCATTGTTGGTATGGGACTATAATGAATCATTGAACTTGTAATAAAGATATAATATTAAAGTAGATCATTGAACTACACAATATAAAAATTAAAAGACTGAAAAAATAATCTAAGTGTCGGGAAAAGGAGCTATTGTCTTAGCTATAGCAAAAATATAAATTTCCGTTTAAGTTGTTCTAATATTATGATCATCATTACAAGGCCTTATGTTCATATAAAAAATGATTTGTATTCTTTTAATGCATGAAGATATGTCATATTCATAGAATAAATCAGAAGTAATGATTTAAGAAAGTAAAGAGACTTAACTGTCAAAAAACGACATCTTGGATTAGAAAGATCTTTCTTTGATTATGCGTAGTCCTTATGTTTTATTTTTCATACACTCATACTTAGTGCAGGTTCTAGAGAAGATTCAAGACTCGACGAAGCGGTTTGTCCTACAGATCTCAAGACTTAAGTAGGTCCTCATGAGTTAGAGGATGCTACATTTTTCATTCTATCTTACTACGTTAGATATAGCTACTGGCTGCTTTTCTTATCATTTTATTTCCCACATTTTTTCAAGCATTTTTAATAGGGCCCATTTGGCAATCTATTATTATTATTATGATCCATCATTTCATTTGCTTAATCTATTGATAGATTGTTGCTTAGTTTGAGCTCATCAGAATATCACTCTTATGCAGTATTATTTGAAGTATATGTACACTATAATAAGTATTAAAAAGTTTTAAACTCTCCGCAAATTTTTCTATATGATTGTGATGAAGGCTAAAAAAAGGCTTGTCTACGAACTCTAAGAGGTTAACGACGCCAATCACATTAGGATTCAAGAATTCGGGTTTGACAAACTTCGTACCATAGCATGAGTTTAACTTACCTAGGAAATAAGTTTTAAAATAAAAGGGATGGGGTTTGGGCATATGGGGGGGAGCGGGGAAGGTTCGTAATTTATGATTATAGTATTGTGTCCACTACAATCATGACATCGAGACTTTGTGATGTTATGAATTTTTCCTTCTTCTACTCTTATCATGCTGTGAATGCTTTGACATTTTGTTTCATTCTAGCATCTAACTTCCTTGTTGTGTGTGCATGAACACAAAAATAACCGCACGCAGGAGAGTTGGAGAAGAAATTGTTGGGAGAAAACCAAGCTCCTGCTAAAGCGTCGGCTGCTGGAGTGTGTAGTAAGTGTTGTCATTTGCTTGGAGGTGAGTGCATGGTAGGTTTTAGTGGATGCAATAGGTGCGATTAGAATGGGCATGTGGTTAGAGACAGTACGAATGCGAAGAACCAGTCCAAGGAAGATACTAAGCCTCAACCTAATCCCTCTGCTGCAGCTGAACCTCCTAAGAGAAACTGGATCTATGCATTTAAAGGGACAGAGGAGCAGGATAAGATCGCGGATGTGGTCATTGGTAACATGCTTGTCTTTTATTTTTTTTGTTTATGCATTGTTAGATTCGGGATCTATATTATATTTTGTTACTCCATTAGTATCTAGTAAATTTGACTTGCTTCTTGAGATCTTACATGAGACATTTCTAGATAGTACCCGTATTAGAAACAACATCATGGCTGAAAGGGTATATAGAGATTTCCAAATAACTTTTCATGATTGAGTTAATTATGCGGACTTAATAGAATTAACCATGTTTGATTTTGATATAAATTTGGGTATGTATTGGCTCTATGATTGCTATGCTACCATAGACTATCGAAACAGGGTCATAAAATTTCAGTTTCTAAATTAGTTAGAGTAGAAATGGGAGGAGTGTATTTCAAATCAAACAGGCGAAATAGTTTCCCATCTTAAAGACAATAAGATGTTATCTAAGGGATATCTTTATCACTTAGATATGAGTCAATAACATAGAAGATGAAGTTCCTTCCATACACTTTGTGTCCATAATGAATGAATTCCATGATGTATCATGATCTCAAGGAGATCTATTTGTGGCAAGGCATGAAGCAAGATATTTCTAATTTTGTGGAGGAGTTCCCAAATTGCCAAAAGGTTAAGGCAGAACCCCTTAAGCCTGTAGGTCTTACCCAACCGATATGAGATCCCGTTACCCTCACTTATTCAGTTCTTGAGGGTAGATATACTCTTCCTTTGTTTAATTTCGTTAATGAGACTCTAAGTCTTTGTGCATTAGGTTGTCTTTGTGTTCTAAGTCCATAAATGTGTGTTTTATACTTGCACTATATGAGTTAAGATGAGTTCGTGCTTGCATTAATGTTGTTGTTTTTGTACAACGTTTGCGTGATTTATGTGTTTCATGAGTCTGATGTGGATTAAGTTAAGGTAAGATTGATAATAAAGTTACTCAATCTCATATATGAATCTTTAAATAAGCTTAGAGAAATGTGCATCATCAAGAGTAAGTTGTGAATCAGATATTCACAAAGAGTGAAGTTTCAAGTATGTTAATGTATTTTTTTGTCGAAAATACCCTATTTGATTAAAATAATCTGTAGGGTCATTCGGGGAGGAATGTCTTTAAGGGGGGGGGGGGGATTATGTATCATTTCAGAAAAAGTACTTTTCAAGTGAACAGCCTAGAAAGTTTCTAAGAACGCGTATTGGGTTACATAGGAATCCCAATGCTCAATATTGTAATATTGGGCATTTAAGAAAATATTGACTTAAAAAAGTGTTAGCCAATTTTCTAAGTGTTAACAAGCTTGTTCAAGAAATGTACCTCAAATGAATCACCTAATCTACAATATTGATTCTCAACTTAACTCATTTTTTACGAGGCATCCAACTGTCAAGCCTAGGTACAATAGCCATGATCATTTGAAATGATCGTATAGAGTAAGCAATGCCCAGACGTAGATTTGGGGGTCAATCCATTTGGGTTGAGCTTCCTAAAAAACTCAAGGTTATAACTAAGTTACCTAAATATCTAACTAACCTAGGACTAAAAAAAATAAACTAACTAGTGCACACGAAAAATTAAAACTTAATCGGGTGACACAAACCTAATAACTAACTCAAGAAACATCCTAGTACCTTACTTAGAATGGTCTAAAAGGGTTGGTTATGGTCCTAGTGACTTAGGGGTAATTTAATTATTACCCTAGATAACTTAATTAATTAAATTTACAATTTAATTAGTAATTAAATGGTCAAACCAAAATCCTTACACTACACAACTAACTAACTAACTAAAAAACATCCTAGTACCTAACATAGGATGGTAAAAAAGGGTTGGTTATTGTCCTCGTGACTTAGTGTACTGTAGTAATTACCCTAGGTTAATTAATGAATTTAATTAATAACTTAATTAATTAATTTAAATGGTCAAACTGAAATCCTTACAGTGGACACTTAACTAACTAAGAAACATTGTTGTACCTAAAATACGATGGTCCAAATGGTTGGTTATGGTCCTAACAACTTATGGCTACTTTAGTAATTACCATAAGTTACCTAATTAATTAAATTACAAACTTAATTAATTAATTTAATTTGTAAAAACCAAAACCACTAAGCAATTTCCAGATTTCGGTTATATCAAGTTTTCTTCTAATTGTAGTCAATTTAGGAGGAGCATTTTAGTACATTAGCTAATTCATTTATTAATTAAGGTAATTAGTATAAGTTAAATTACTAAATATTCAGTAAATATACCTATACTTATTATCATTCATGAATAAACTCACGACTTAAAAGTTTTAAAGACACGAACGAAAAAAAAAAATTTCCTTAGGCTATTTCAAGAAGTTCTTCAAAGTTTTCGTGAAAAAGTGCAAGGTGATTTTCGTAGATTCAATTCTACATTAAGGTATGAGCTTTATTTACTGGAATTATTTCTCGAAGAGGGTTTTTAAAGGTTTTTTCAATCAAGAATATCAAATCTAGGGTTGTTCGCAATGAATTGCAGGTTCATTTCCCTAGTTTTCCCAATTTTTTTATTCTTGCATGTTGAATGATTTGAATTTCGAGTATGTTGTTGTTATGTGGTGCTAACTTATTATTAAGTGTATATTTCGATGATTTTATTGTCGAATGAAACCTACATGTTAGATTTGCATACTTTAGTTGTTATCTACATGAACGTTAAGGGTTGTATTGCCTACTTGTGTTTGATAAGATGAAATTAATATATGTTGTTCATTGCATTGTTTTATAGGCTAATAAAAGATTAAATTTTTTCTTGTATAACATTATAAATTATTACAATGCATTTACGATGTAATTGGCATGTCTAGAGACATCGTTATTACAAGTATCTATGAAATTTTAATTTATGCCAACAAATTGGCTAGCAAAACAATGTCCAAAAAATTAATTCCAAAACATGTAAAGTCATTCCAATATCTACATCAATGAACTCATAACATAGGGTATGCCAATCTATGCGACAAGTCCTAACATACTCTTTCCACACGAACTTGTCAACGCAATAACATTGTATAAGTAGTTTTAACTTTCATAGAGAATTGTACAAAACTAACAATGAATGTTGAACTAGTCAAGGTGAGTAAAAAATTAATAAAAAGAATGAGTTATGAAATTGACCTAATATAGATTGTTAAAACAATTGAGACAAGTCTCAATTACACTTGATCTATTACGTCAAAAATAGTAACATAAAAGGGTGCCAAAGTCCGTGACACAAGTCTCACTCGCACCATGATGATAATGTACGACCTAAATTCATATTTATCAAGCAAATAAAGGGATGACCGTTCATCCATATATTTAAGTAAATCGCATAACTAGAAGAAAGCTTCCATGATTTTTAAGTACAACTCTAAGAGATAAGAAAGTAAATAAAATTTGAGCTTAGCACTGATAGACTAATAATGACCTTGTGCCAGTACGTGTTAGTCTCACGAGAAGAGTCTACCACCAAGGTGGAAAGTAGTCTCTATATATCTCCTAGTCTTCGAACTATGTTTGCCATCATAGGGGTACTAGCAATTCAGTTTAACTTTTGTCAAGGATTTCACCTCTTTCAATGTGGGGAAGACACAATATTTCCTTTTTACCTTACATGATCAATTTCTGTTATAGATTAGGAAAGTATCTACTTCACTTCAGTGGGGAACCCTTCTTTTCTGTGTAGGAAAGACACTGACTTTGTTGCACTTAGCTGTTAAACACCCCCCCCCCTTTCGATGTGGTGTAGACACAGAACATTGTTCACCTTAACTGATGAATCACCTCTTTTTGATGTGGGGGAGAAATTGTATTTCATGTTTTCTTGCATGATCTACCTCCGTTAATGCTAAGTAGCATGTTCACAATGAACAATAGATAAAAGAAGTTCAAAGTAAACTAAGAAAGTAAGATCTCAAGAAAATCAATCACAACTTTTGATAAGATTGAATTTTTAACAAGTTATGGGTATAGCCAATAAAGATTAACTTATAATGACTTTTTATATTATGCCAATAAAGAGGAGAAAAACGTAACGGCTAATAAATGGCCCAATATCCGTATACTATGAAAAGAACCACATAATGTGCATAGCTAATAAAGATTGTCTTATAAAGACTTATATAAATTTAACAAGAATAGAAGATATAACTTGTATGTAAGGTATCCAAATCATTTC
Source organism: Solanum habrochaites (assembly GCA_027704765.1). Lineage (NCBI taxonomy): Eukaryota > Viridiplantae > Streptophyta > Magnoliopsida > Solanales > Solanaceae > Solanum > Solanum habrochaites. The sequence continues at coordinate 46,883,603 of JAKWJA010002493.1, read as the reverse complement.
TTGAGTCTTTTGGATCACTTACTCCATTCATTGCACCTGTGAGTAAGACATATTATTAAATGTGATCATTATCCCTGGTATTTCATTTCAAACATTTGTTCAAGATGGTTATTATGATCCATCATTTCATTTGTTTAATCATTGATAGATGGTTGCTTTGTTTGAGCTCATTAGAATATCACTCTTATGCAGTATTATATGAAGTATGTACACTTCAATAAATATTTAAAATTTTTAAATTATTCGAAATTTTAAGTGTATGATTGTGATTAAATCTAAGAAGAGTCTTGTCTAGGAACTTTGAGAGGTTAACGACGCAGATCGCATTTGGATTCCAAAATCCACGTGTGACATATATGCAAAGGGGTGTCTTCTCATAAAAAATCAAAACTTGCTGCCTACCAACTAAAAGATTTTTGTCAAGTTTTGAATGAGCAATGGAAGGATGAGAGGCCGGTTATAGAAGGTAGGATTATTTGGGTAGCTTTCAAGATGACTTTTGTTGAGAGGTTATTCTCTACAAACTAATGGAGAGGAAAATTCTAGTTCATCAACATATGCCAAGGGAGTATGACTGTGAAGGAATATAGTCTCAAGTTCACTCAACTTTCCAAGAATGCTCCTACCATTGTGGCGTATTCTAGGGCCAAGATAAACAAATTTGTTTTGGGGATATCCGATCTTGTGGTTAATGAATGTAGGTAGGCTATGTTGAATCCATCATTGAAAAATCTCTTCTCATGGTTCGACCGAAAAAATTGAGGAGAAAAATCTTAAGCAAGTTAATAGGGAATTTAAGAGGACAAGGGACAATGATGGAAATTCTTCTAAGGCTAGATTAAAAGTATAAGATAATCAAGGTTCAAGAAGAGATTTTCATATCAAAGTCCTTCTACCATTCCAAGGGTCAACAGAAGTAAAGGGTCTACACCTAATCCAAAGGATGAAAAGTGTAGTTGTCCTTACGTGGAGAAATCTCCTTATGCTAAATAAGGTAAGAAACATGAATAGAATTGTCTAGTTGGTAAGGGAAATTTCTATGGTTGTGGAAAAAGTGTTTACATCAAGAGTGATTGTACAATGACGAAGGGTCAAGGGAGATAAAATTCTAAAGCATAAGAAAGTACATCCAATCTCGATGCTCCTATGAAGAATAATTTCCATGCTCTCCGTGCTAAAGGTCAAAAAGAGGAGTCTCTTGATATTATCACCGGAATGTTACAAGAAATCTCAATTTATATCTATGCTTTACTTGGTCCTTGTGCTACATTGTCATTTCTGACTCCTTTAGTATCTAGAAAGTTTGATTTTCTACACCATATTTTTAGTGAACTATTTTCATTTACAACCCCGGTAAGTGACTCCATTAGCGCAAGAAGTGTCTTTAGGAGTTGTCATGTAGAATTTCCAAATAGGTTTACTTTGTTTGATATGGTTAAACTTGATATGATTGACTTCGATGACATGTTGGGGATGTATTATTTGTATATTTTTTTTGCTTCCTTAAATTGTCGAACAAGAGTAGTGAAGCTACAATTCCAAAATGAACCGATCTTTGAATGGAAAGGGGGAAACTCAATATCTAGAGGTCAAATTATTTCGTGTCTAAAAGCTTGTAAAATAATCTCAAAAGGGTGTCTCTACAATATTGTGAGGTCTATAGACCTCGAATCCGAGGTCCCTCAATTACAGTCAATACTTGTAGTGAGATACTTTATAGAAATCTTTCCCGATGACTTGCCCAAAATACCTTCAGAATGGGAAATAGACTTCGACATAGACTTGTTGACGGATACAAGACCTATATCAATCATTCCTTACCGAATGGATCAGGCAGATTTGCAAGAACTTAATATCCAAGTCAAAGTTTAACTTGACAAGGCTTTCATAAGAACTAGTATTTTTCCTTGGGGTGCTCCGGTGTTTTTTGTAAAGAAGAAAGATGAGGCCCTTAGGATATGCATCTACTATCGTCAACTAAATAAGATTACTATTATGACCAATTATCCTTTAACCTAAAATTTATGATTTGTTTGATAAAAATTGCAAGGGGCAAGATACTTTTATAAGATTTACTTGACGTTGGGTTATCAACAACTTAGGGTGAAAGGAGAGGACATACCTAAAACGGCTTGCTAGACTAGATATGGTCAATATGATTTTCTAGTCATGTCCTTTGGTCTAATAATTGCCCCAACAACTTTTACGGAGCTAATGAATAGGGTGTTCCAATATTATCTTGACTCAATTATTATTGTATTTATTGATGATATTTTGGTTTCCTTTAAAAGTCAAAATGAACATATGGATCATTTATGGGTAGTGTTCTGAATTCTCAAGGAACACCAACTATTTTCCAAGTATAGACACTGCAAGTATTGGTTTACATCGGTGGATTTTCTTGATCATATTATCTCAAAAAAGAGCATAAACGTTGACCCAAAGAAAACCGAGGCGATTAAGAATTGTCCTAAACCATTGACTCCAACCGACATAAGAAGTTTCTTAGGTTTATCCGGGTATAATAAGAGATTGTGGATGGTTTTTCTTTACGTTTTTCTCCATTGACTAGCTTGAACCTAAAGAGTGTTAATTTTGAGTTGTCGGAGGCTTGGGAAAGAAGTTTGCAAATATTGAACGATAGGCTTATGTTCACTCTGATGTTTATTTTATCGTAGGTACCACAGGTTTTGTGGTATATTGTGATGCATCGCGAAAAGGTTTAGGGTTTGTTCATATGAAACATGGAAAGGTAGTAACCTATTCCTCTAAACAACTCAAGATGCATGAGAAGAATTATCTAAATGATAACCCCGATTTAGCGAACATAGTTTTTCCTTGGAAAATATTTACGCATTGCCTATATGGTGTTCATGTTAATGTGTATTCTGACCAAAAGAATCTAAAATATGTGTTTAGTCAAATGGAGTTGATTCTATGACAACTAAGGTAGTTGGATTTGTTGAAAGATTACGACATAAGTGTTCTCTATCACTCGACAAGGCTAATAAAGTTGTGGATGATTTGAGTCGTATGATCATGGGTAGTTTGTCTCATGTAGAAGAAGTCAGGAAAGACCTAGTGAAAGATGTTCATAGTTTTTATAGATTGGGTGTTCTATTGGGAGATTCTCCAAATGGTGGTTTTGTGGTCCATCATAACTTCGAATCATCTTTGGTGGTTGAGATGAAATCTAAACTCCTTGACCCTCTATTGATGTAGTTAAATTAATAGGTACTTAGTCATATGGATAAGTCATTCTCCCAATGGGGGATTGTGTAATAAGGTACAAAAGTAGATTTCGTTTACCTTATCTTTATGATTATAGGAATTAGATCCTAGCGGAAGCTCATATTTCTCGTTACATAATTTTTCTGGGTTCTACTAAGATGTACCATAACCTTAGATAAGTAAATTGGTGGGATGGCTTGAAAAGGGACAAAGCAGAATTTGTCGCAAAGTGTCCAAATTGCCAATAAGTAATAGCTGAGAACCACAAGCCGAGTTTCTTACTTCAATAAATACAAGTTCCCACTTGCAAGTAGGAAGCCATTAATATGGACTTTATAGTGGGTTTGCCTCGTACAGAAAGGCAAATTGACTCTACATGTTTGGTGGTGGATAGGATGTCGAAATCCGCTCATTTTATTCCCGTTAAGTGCACCTACTAGGCGGAGGGTTATGAAGGGATCTTTATATATGAGATTGTGAGTCTTCATGGTATTCCACTATCTATAATATCAAATAGGGACGCACAATTCACATCTAGGTTTTGGAGGTCATTTCATAAAGGGTTGCATACAAGAGTAATGTTAAGAAACACTTTTCATTGCAAGATGGATGGTCAAGCGGAGTGTACCATTCAAACTCTTGAGGATATTCTTAAATCTTGTGTCATTGTCCTCAAGAGAAGATGGGATGATAACTTGCCTTTGGTTGAGTCCTCTTATAAATTTTTGTATCATTTGTGTGTATCCATGGCTCCTTTTGAGGCCTTATATGGCAAGCGATGTATAAATCTAGTTGGTTGGTTTGTGGTTGGACATTTTCACTTTTTGTTAAGGAATTTATCTGTTATGCTTTGAAGAAAGTTCATATGATAAGGGACCTATTGAAAAAATCCAATAGCCGGCAAAAGTCTTATGCCGACAAAAGGAGAAAAGAACTAGAAATTGAAGAAAGTGACAAGGTGTATTAGAAAATTTCACCTATGAAAGGGTGACGAGATTTGGCAAGAAATGAAAGTGAAGCCCTCGTTATGTGGGTCCCGGTGAAATTTTGCAAAGGGTTCGCAAGGTTTCGTACGAGTTGAGATTAACTAGTGAGATACCTTCGGATCTTTAACAACCCAAAAATGACTATGCTAAATAATGCCTAAACGTACGTAGAATTCCTATATTAGACCGGATTCACACGGATTTATGCTCGTGGAACAAGACCTATGAACCAAGGTATTAGCCAATCCAACCAACTTGGTGAGTTAATTTAGCTAGGCAAGGTTGGGTCCCGCCATGTAGGGCACCCAAATATTATGATTCACTCGGATGAGTCTTAATTGGAGTTGAAAGGGGTAATATTAGGTTGTGAGGGTCTAAGGGTAAAATTTTCTTTTCTAGGGTAGGGTAGATATGTCATTAACCTAAGTATTTAATTAATTAATTAATTAATATAGTTGACAATTCGGGTCAATATAGTGGAAAATTAGGGTAGGGTTGACCCGAATTGACCCATTTTCGAGAGATGAGCTCCACCCCGGTTTGATACTTGGTGGAAGCAACATCAAATTGAATTAAGTGGTATTCAGTTTACTGATTGAAGTAAAAGAAAATAAGATTTTTTATTTAAAAGAGTCTTACTTTTACTAAGTCTTCAAATAAAACTCCTCCTAAACTTACTCTCACATCTCTCCACTCTCTTTCTCACGCCTATCAACTCTCTTTCTAACGCTCATCATTAGTAAACAGAACAATAAAAAAAAAATTCATCACTCTTGAAGAACTTTTACGCTAAAACTCAGAAGAAAAACTAAACTAAAATTGAAAATCAAAAACACTTTTCAAACGGTTTGCGCGTGAGTTTTCATTGGAGAAACATTGTTTTTCGTGGGAGTTGGACACATTTGAGATCAGGTTTAAAAGGTGTCAACCGACAAAAAAAGGTATGGGTTTTCTTCCTCTTGGTCCCTCTCAAAAGTGACCCCTAAGATTCAGCCGAATTCTAATCCGAAAAATAAGAATGTTCCCCTTTTCATGTCCATGTCACTAGCTCCCATAGATTGTTTGTAGGTTGGGTATGTTTGCTGGTAGAATTTAGGAATTTAAAATGTATTTGTGATGATCATGTTCATGTATGTATGTTCGGAATTATGTGATGATAAATGTGTGCAATGTGTATGTGTGGCCTTGTCTCTTTGCCTCGAATTGGAGCATGAAAATGGTACGAATTGGACTATGAAAATTTATGTTAAATCCTTGTGTTTTTGTATGAAATTTCATGGAAAATGCATGCAATAATGTACGAAATTTCCAGCAAATTATCATAAAAATATAACGTACAAAGGTTTGAGAAAAATGGACTAGAAGATGACCAAATTTCCAGAAATCTCGAAATTTAGTCTCAGAAAAGCATGGCTGAAATTCTATTTGTTTTTTTACATTTTTTACGTGTGAGGTCATTAGGGATTGAACCCAAGACCTCAACATATGGAATTTACTGAAAATTTTATAGTAAAAGTTAGGTTAGGAGGAATCAAACTTTGGTCTTACCCAAGGAAGAGAACTCAAAAAATAATTTATAATAAATGAGGCACATAGGATTCGAACCAATGTCTCCTTGGCCGAATTTAAGAACAGTCCATGCAAGAATAAATGTAAATAAAATGACGTGGGTGGAGATAAAACCTACAACCTCTCGGATAGGTGAGAAAATTAGGAGAAAAGCTAAAGAAAAATAAAATGAGGTTGTGGGGAATCTATCCCACACCCTCTTGGTCTCAAGCGAAAAAAGAGAGAAAAGAAAGAAAAAAAGGGAAGTCTAGGTGTTGGGGATCGACCTCGGGTCCCCCAATGCCGAAATTTTAATTCAAAATTTGTACAAGACTAAGTTTTGCTCAAGCGATTTGAAATCGGGTTACCTTGCCCAACTCTGTATTGATACATTAGTCTTACATGATAAATATTCAATGAATGCTTCCAATAGGGATCAAACTCAAAGCCTTGACATACTTACATGATGCATAAGTCTTGTACCACATTATATTTGGTAGGTATTAGTTACTTAGATGAATTATGAATAAAGGATCATGGATTGTCCGTATGGGTTCCTAAGTCTAGCGTTCGTCTAAAAATAATTGAACCTAAGATATACTTGATGAAATAATGTGAACCCAATAGGGTTAAGTAAGAGTGTGAAACCCACTAAAAGGCCAAGTGCATTGGCATATGACGAAATGAACATTCACGTAAAGTGGTGAGTAATTATGAAAAGAAAATATTTTAAAGTTCATTAATGTTGTGAGAACATTATAAGACGCTAATATGAAAGACGAGATCAATCTCAAATGAGCATAAGTACATGTTACCGAAAACCGTCCTCACCTATGTGACTGTAAGATTAATAAAGAGACTAGTCTCTAAGAACACTCTAATGATAGTATTGAGATTAATGCACACTAAATACAAATGATGAGATTAGAAATCATCTAATGCGCAATGGTGCCCTAATACTAGAAGCCAACTTCTACAATGTGTGAGATGAATGTAATGGAACTTTATACGGAGCACCGATATGATAGCTAAGAGTCACGAATCCTTCTTTTGGTCACGCAGAGGATCGTGTAAATCTCATGAGATGAAACTGTCCGTTTAGGCGGGTATGGGTCTCCTTAAATATCCTATTCTTTGAACCTATGCGACCAACAAAAGGTTCAAGCAGGTTTAAATTCACTATATACGCTAGCATGTTTTGGTTTCACTTTGGCCGTTGATTCCACCTCTTTTTGGTGTGGGGTGGACACTGGATTTTATGGAGCTCACATTATCTATGTGTCTTAAAGTTAAATATTCCAAGGAAAGAATGAGGCCAACCTCAGGTGATGCACACAATAAAATGAATGATACCAAAGCTATTTGGATAGGAATCAAAACGTGAAGTAGACTCAAGTAATGACACTAGGTCATTCTTGGTTATTGCACAGTAAACCCGATGAAGGTCTATAACAAAATCCTAGGTATATGAATGAATTAAAATGAAGTATATATGAATGAATGTAGCAGACTGTATGCTTGCTAAAGAAGGATCCCTAGTTGAGCTAACATATGTTGAGCCCTCATTTGGAAAGTCGTAATGTTAAGTCAATGATTCCAAGGTTTCATGGAATATGAACGAAAACTATGTCATATAAGTATGTGCTAAATGAAGTATGTTATGTGTTCTGTACTTTATGAAAAGAATGATGATGCATGCTACTCTTATAGCATGACTTTCCAAATCTCATTTGGCAAGTCCAACTTAATTGGCTTTCCATAATTCATATCATTATGAGAGAGGTCTTCTTAATCATGCATGTGTTTGGTGTGTACTTGCATAAACCCATACTTAGTACAAGTGTGTACTAATCCCATACAACTCTTTTTTTAGGTGCATATGCAGGTGGATGCTAGATCTTACGAGACTACATTAAAGCTATTCGGACATGGAGTATTCATCTGGACATGGTAGGCTATCAAGCTTTTGGAATGCTTATCTCTTATATTCTACCTTAGACTTAGGCATGAGCTAGTGGAGGATGTTCCACAAGCGTTTCTTTCTCACTTATTTCCAGACGTCGTATTGGTTCCATTTTGGCAACCTTATATTAATGAAATTATTAATTAATTCCTTCTTTTGAATATCTTATTATTAGATGGTTGTTGTGAACTGATGTAATATTATGCAATTCTCACTATGAAGTCTATGTATACTTCCATGCAAACAAAAGTTTTAAATTTTCCGCAAAAAAAATTAACCTATACGATGTAATGACGACGTATGTAGGCTTGTCTGCGACCTGTGAGAGGTCAACGACGCCAATTTTGGCTAGGGTCTACACCCCGGTCGTGACAAACGTGGTATCAGAGGATTATGGTTAAAACCACGGATAATAATTTTCACATCAACCATATCCGGTAGTTTCTAAGTTATGATAGTGAAATGCACCACTATAAAAAATTTGAGACTGCAGGATGAGTAGGAAATTTCCGTCCCTCCGATGTTATCGTGCTTTTCTTAATGTCTGATTTCTTTGTGTTATGAACATATCTCACGTCAATTCTTATTTTTTTAAATGAAAACAAGGGGGAACTCTGGTCGGGGAAGAATAGGAGCAGATGTTGGGGCCAACCAAGTTTCACCCCAGGATCAAGCTGCAGTAGTCGCCATGCTAGTTAACCAAGCTGCGTTGACTAATGCGGAGATGCGGACCGCTTACAGACAGATGGCTGAAGCATTCACTGTGATAGGCTGGATGATGCCCTTATCAGTGAGATCTTGTAACTACAGCTTCAGCTGGATCCATTTTATAAGGAGTAATCGAAATCAGTTTGGTATAAGGATGTAGGTCGATACCAAAAAAATCTCTCGAGGGAGAGGGACTCTAAGAAAATCATCGGATAAAAAATCTTGGAACACATTCAGTACATGAACAGAGTCTATGGAAGGAATGTCATGACCTAGATTATTGAAACTCACAAAATCTCTTAAAAATCCCTTGGACATCATTTTATTAGCTCTTAGCTTCGAAATAAAGGGACTTGAACGACTCGAATTGTACCCCTCCAAGACCATCTCTATTTCATTAGGGAAATGAAATCACACAAATCAACTAGGAAAATTCATGAATGCATAATATTTATAGAGCCATTCCATAAAAAGTATAATTTCGAAGTCATTCATGGGTAGCTCAACAAGTTCTCCACATATACTCTTTCCACATATTACTAAGTATTATACATACTACTATTGGGAAATCATTATGAACCCTATTATCTTGTATATTTTCTCCTAAGGGAGTACTTACTACGATGGGATCATGCCAAACATTAGGTAGTGTTTCAAAATTAAGAGAAATCAAGGGAGTCAAAAAACAAAATGTAAACCCTGGATCAGATAAAGCATAAATAGAGGTTGAGAAAACTTGTAGCGTACCTGTAACCACATTAGTAGACTTCTCTTGCACCTCTTTGCCCTTCAAGGTGTAAAATTTGTTCCTCTTACTAAGCTAGACTGTAGTAGCATTCTGGTGATTAGTCCTACGCTGAGCATTACCTCAAGCCTGACCTCTATTATGTGGACAGAGCCTGACCATATGTTTGTTATTTCCGTGATCGAAGCAGGAATTTGTGCCTAGTCTACACTCTACAATGTGAATATGGAAACACTTGCTATATTCCTTTATAGGATGCTGCACATCACCTCTATTGCCTTTATTAGGTTTGGGTTTGCCTTCTCAGGGTGATGCACTACTCTTAGAGTTAGGGTTCCCTGAACTGTGATGCCCTTTCTTAAATCTGGCCTGATTATGAACTCCGAAAGTGCTCCTGCCACCACCACTGTTGGGACCTGTGTGGTCATAATGGTTAGGACTCCCGACCTCACAAAATATCCTCTTCTTCCCGATGTCCACAACCTAGTGGACATGCACAAACTGCGTAGACAAGTCCACGCTTTCATGGAGCATCGCAACCCGACAATCCTCCTAGTCCTATGAGATTCCTACATGAAACTTGCTCATCTCGTCCATGTTGTTCAACACAAGGGAAGTGGCATACCTTTATAATTTTATGAATATACGGGAATACTCCTGACACTCATCTAGCCCTGCTTAAGATAGATGAACTCGTCAACCTTAGACTCTCTCATATCCATCGGGAAGAACCTCTTCAGAATATGTATCTTAAACAGCTACAATATTATCGGACCTCCGCCCAATGCCCTGCTATTAATAGATTTCTTGTATAATAACAGATATCACTCCAGCATTGTGATGGCACTATTTGAGGCACTATATGGTAGGAGGTGTAACTCTCCAGGTTGGCTACTGCTTACAGTCGGTAGAAGACTTATGCAGATAAGAGGAACTGACCATTTGATTTTGATGTTGGTGACCAGGTCTACTTGAAGATATCACCCATGATGGGATTGATGAGGTTTATCAAGAAGGGTAAGTTGAGTCAAAGTTACGTTGGGCTATACGATATTATACAGAGTGTGGGTAAGGTGGCCTATGAATTAGTGTTGCCTGCAAAGCTAGCTTCTTTTCATCCAGTCTTTCATGTATCTATGTCAAAAAAGTGCCTTTGTGATCCAGTAATGATTCTGCCTATTGAATGTTTCGGGGTTGATGAAGACTTCTTCTATGAGGAGTTTCCTATTGAGATTTTAGATCGGCAGGTGAAGCGGCTGAGAAACAAGGAGATTGCCACAGTGAAGTTATTGTGGAGAAACCATCTTGTCGAGGGTGCACCGTTGGAGGGCTAGGCAGATATGAAATCCTGCTATCCTCATCATTTCTGTCATTGAGGTTAGACTTCCTCCTCTTAAGTCTAAGTTTCCTTGTCTCCTCTATTCTTAGTTGCAATTGCTTGACAGTATATATTATTGATGTTATGCTACGACTTGAATTGTGCTAGATGATTAAAAGTGTCATTCAGGGACAAATGTTCGTAAAGGGGGATAATGAAACAACCTAAAAATGACTATGCTTAGTAATGCTTAAACATACTTAGAATGCGTAGATTAGACCGGATTCATAAGGTTCGCTTGACACCCCCCCACCATCCCCACACCACACCCCCCCACGGGGAACCCACAACCCCTTTACCAAACCTGTACCAGCCAAGCCAACAAATATAGTGAGTTAGTTGAGCTACGCATGTTTGGGTCCCGCCAAGTATGGCACCCGAGTATTAAGATTCACCCGGATGAGTCTTAACTAGACTTAAAAGGGGTAATATTAGGTTTGGAGGGTCTACAGTTGAAATTTTAACAACCCAAAAAATGGCTAAAATGCCTACGATTAGACCGTCTTCACACGGATTGATGCGCGTTGAACCAGACCTCTAAACACTTGCGACAGCTAAGAGAACTTACTTGAGGATTTTGTTTATGTAGGTTTGTTTGGGTCCAGCCATGTAGGGCTCCCGAATATTAAGATTTACTCATATGAGTCTTTAGCCGAACTTAAAAAGGGTAAATCTTATGTTTGGAGGGTCCAGGCGTAAAATGGTCTTTTTCCAGGCAAAGGGTAGTATCAGAATACCCTAAATATGTAATTGATTAATTAATGAATAAGGTGGAGGGATATAATGGGTTGAAAGGGAAAAAATTGCCCATTGAGCATAATCTTGCTCCACTCGGGTTCGAACCTAGGTGGGAAGAAATGAGGAAATTATTACAGACTTGATATTTATATTTTTGAGTTAAAACTAATTAATATTTAAATGTTGATTTAAGAAAAAAGAAAGAAAAAATCAGATTATTATCTTAATTAATTAATTAATGGGGGCTGTTTGGGTAGGTCGACCCGGAGGGACACCGTTTTTGCTACCTGGTGGGGACGTCAAGGTTTCAAAGCATCGCAAAAACAACATGTAAGTTGATTAAATGAGATTTATAATCTTTTTGTAAGGAATTAGTGTTCATTCACTAAACTAATTTTTAAATTACATTTCAACGTTTGAAAGGAAGTCCTAGTGAATAAGTTAAACTTACTTCACCTAAAAAAAAAATAATAAGACACTCACTCTTTAACAGTTAGTTATCCTCTCTCCCTTCACGTCAATCTCCTGTCATGTGCCAACAATTTTTTCTCGCTTCCAAACAAGAGAAAAAAATTAGAAAAAAAAAGTTCTTCACACTTGAAGAACTTGCACGCAAAACATAAATGATAAAGCAATCCGAAATCGTTAAGCAGGACGTAATACGCTAGTCGAGTTTTGTGTTGAAATTTTGGGACTTGTACGTGAATTTGGAGAGGGTTTTGGATAGCAGGACGTGTGTTGGACAACACGAATGTCATGTTTGGGTTTATCTCCTGGACTAATTTTTCATAGAGAATTTCCTTTCCACGAATTCAACGAACTTTGAAACTAGGGTTGTTCCCGTTCTTGCCGAACTCCTTGTCCCTCGTATCATTCTGATGTCAATTTGGAATAGGTTAGAGATCATGTTGTTGATATTTTTGCTGATAGTTTAAGTATGTGGTTTTACTTTTTTTATAATGTGTTCATAATTATGTGTTTGGAATTGTAAGCATGTTAATTTATGCCAACCGAATGTTTGTAAAAAGTTATGTTTGTTCAAATGTTTGTGTAAATCATGATGTGAAAAAGTGGTGTAATGTTGCTGGATTTAATGGTAATTCATGGATGAATATAACCATGAAAAAAATATACTTAAAGATTCATCAAATGATTCACGAAACGTCCTAAGATCTAATGAACAAATGATGATAACAAGGAGCTGAAAATAGTGAACAAATTTCCAGCATTTGGTAGGTTGGGTTAGGCATATCAAAGTGGTATAAAATGCAATAACAATGATTGTAAAATAAGTGAAATCACTAAGGATTGAACCCAAGGCATAATTAAATGAAAGCTACAATAAAATAAATAAAAGATTAAGACAAAATTGGATTGAAGGAGAAAAAATATCCAGCTTGCTGCAAATTGTAGTCTCGGCCAACTTTTTAAAATATGAATTTCGTTTAGAATAGTTTTAAAATGTGAGGTCGTCGGGGATTGAACCCATTACCTCACCAAATGAAAATATCATAAAGATTTTGTTAGAAAAATGCAAGAAAAGTTAGATGTGGTGAGTGGGGATTGAACGCACAACCTCTTGAATGGATGAGAGAGTTAGGAAAAAGTAAAGGAGAAAATAAATTTGGAGAGTGGGGATTCAACTCACGACCTATTTGAAAGGTGAGAAAGTTAAAAGATAATCAAGTTTAAAATTACATTAAGTGTTGTCCAAGGGATTCGAAATCGAGTTCTCTTGCCCAATTTCTTATTGAATCATAAGTCATACATAAGTAAATATTTAATGAATGCTGCGTGTAAAGATCAAAATCAATATCTTTGCTTATCGACAAGATGTATAAGTCTTGTACCACATAATCTTGGATAAACACAAATCACTTAGAAAAACTATGAATGAAGCCTCATGGATTGTATTTTTGGACTCATAAGTTCTAGCATACCTTTAAAAGTAAGTAAACCTATGATGTATGTGATAAAATGATGTAACCTTGGAAGGGTTATGTAAGAGTGAATCACACTAAATGTCCAAGTGCATTGCCATATGATGAAATGAACATTCACCGGAAAGGGTGAGTAATTATGAGAAGCAAATGGATTAAAGTTAATGAATGACGTGACAATATGATAAGAGGCTAATGTGAGAGATGAGACCAAGCTCACTGAACCTAAATAAATGTTGCAAAAACGTACTCACATATGAGAGTGTAAAGCTAATGAAGAGACCAGTCTCTATGAACACTCTAATGAAATTATTCAAATTAATGCATACTGAATACTAATGATGTGAGTAGAAATCAACTAATGAGGTATGATGTCCTCATTCTAGAGATACAACTTCCATGATGTATGAGTTGAATGTAATGGAACTTTATACTAAGCATCGATGGGATAACTACGAGTGGTGATGCCTTTCTTCGGGAACTACGGAGTTTCACGTAACTCTCATGAGATGAGACTGTCCTGCATTCTGGGTATGGGTCTCCTTATATGTCCAAGTTTCTTTGAACCTATACTTCCTATATAGGGATCTAGCAGGGTTCAATTCGCTATATACGCTAGCATGTTTTGGTTCACTTTGGCTGCTGATTTGACCTTTTTTTGGTGTGGGTATTACACACAGGACTTCATGTTTCTCACATGATCTATGTAGGCTAAGGTTAGAGTTCCCAAAGAAAGAATGAGTCCAGCCTCAACGCATGCAGATAATTAAATGAACAATACTAAAGGTGTTAGGATAGGATAATCAAGAGGTGTCACATTAGATTTAAGTAATAATACTAGGTTATTCATGGTCATTGCACAGGGAACCCGATGAGAGTCTTAAACTACATCCTAGGTATGACTTTTGATTGCACTAGTATATGAAAGATTGAAAATGAAGTACGTATGAAAGAATGCAGTAGACTCTGTGTTTCTTATTGAAGGATCCTTAGTTGAGGTCCCATATATTGAGCCCTCATTTTGGGAAGTCCTAATGTCAAGTCCACGATTCAAAGGTCTCATGGCATATGAATGAATGATATGAACTATGTGATATGATATGTGTAATATATTATGTGTTGTTTGCAAAATGATAAGTATTATGATGCATCTTACTGTTATGGCATGACTTTCCTGATCCGGAACTTGCAAGTCCACTGACTTGACTATCCATAATTCATATCGTTAGGAGAGAGGTTTTTTTAATCATGAATGTCCTTGGTTTGTGTTTCCATATACCCATACTTAGTACAAGTGTGTACTAATCCCATACAACTCCCTACTTTTAGGTGTAGGCGCAGAAGAATGCTAGAGCTTACAAGTCGAAGCTGAAGTTATCAGAAGGTGAAGCATTCATCTGTACTTGGTATGCCTTCACTATTTTGAGGATGCTTTCTCGTTATATTCCTGCGGATATGTAGGCTTGATCCACTAGAGTATGTTCCTTTAGAGTTTATTTCTCAATTATTTTCAGACATTGTATTGGAGCCATTCTGGCAACTTTATATTTTATGATATGACTATTTCATTCAGTTAAGTATCTTGGTATTAGATGGTTATTGTGAATGATTATGTATGAACTCATATTGATAAATCTTATATGATTATAATGTATCCTACGATGAAGTCTATGTATACTTCAAGTAACTGAAACTTTCAAATTTTCGCTAAAATTAACCTAGACGATGTAACGATCAAGTATGTAGGCTTGTCTGCGACCTTTGAGAGCACAACGATGTCTATCTCATCTCATGTCTACATTCCGGTCGTGACAAAGTTTGTATCAGATCTTTAGGTTAAATTTTGAGGGTAATAAGTTCACATCAACAACATTGAGTAGTTTCTAAGTCATGGTAGTGAAGTTCACCACTATCCTAAATTAGAGACTGCATGATGCATAGGAAAATTTACTTTGTTTTGATCTTATTGTGCCTTCTCTAATGTCTGATTTCTTGTTGTTAGGAGTGTATCTAACATCAAGTCTTGATATACAAAAAGATTAATACGTCGAGAAACGCAGGTGGAGAGATTGGAGGACCAGCTGCTGGGTTAAATCAAATTCCTCCCCAGGAAACAGCTGCTGAAATCGAGATGCCTGTTATGCCAACTGGGTCGACAGATGGAGAAGTGAGGAAAACCTTGATACAGATGGCCCAAGCCATCACTTTACAAGCTCAAACTATGACAGCCCAGGCGGAGCAACAAGCTGTTCCCAGGGAGAATCCACCTGCTAGAACCATGGCTAATACGTTAAGGGACTTCACGAGTATGAAACATCCCGTATACACTGGATCTAATATTGTTGAGGATCACGTAAGAGGATTGTAGAATGATGTAAAGTCAAATCTCCAGCACACTCCAAAAGAAAGTGTTAAGAATGAATTTATAGTTAATATGTAAAGAAAATAATAACTTCATGACTATAGGCTAGTGCAAGTGAGACAAGCTACATCTACGCCTAAAAATTAATGTCACTAAATGAATTTACTAAGGGAGTATATTTATGCAAAACCATGAAAAAATAAAGAAAGAGTGGCTACATGAGGATAGACTAGTACAAGTGAGACAATTTTAATCTACATCAGCAGAGATGATTGAAAATATTGAAGGACTATGACATGAAAGTCCACAAGAATCCACGCAAGGCTTATGTAGTAGCTGATGCTTTGAGCATGAAAAGCATGGGAAGTACAGCCCACTTTGAGGATGAGAAGGAGTTGGTGAAAGATATACACTGGCTATTCATACTGGTTGTGCAGTTAGTTAACTCTCCTAGTGGGGGTGTTTCAGTTAGTCCTAGTTCTGAATCATCATTGGTAGTTGAAGTCAAAAAGGGTCAGCATCTAAAAATTGTGTTGATGAAGTTGTATGACTCAGTGTTGGTAAAGATGAATGAGTCTTTTGTTTTTTGAGGTGACCGCAAACTTAGGTACCATGATAGGCTGTGTGTACCTGATGTGGATGATTTTCAGACCATAATTGTTGTAGAGGCCCATGGTTCCAAATATTCGATACACCTAAGTTTCACCATGATTTATCATGACATTAAACAGATCTATTGATGAGATGGCATGAAGACGGACATTGTTGAATATGTGGCCAAGTGTCATAATTGCCAAAAGGTTAAGGTAGAACATCTTAAGCCTAGCGGTCTTACTCAGATGATCATGGTTTCAACTTGGAAGTGGAAGGCCATTAATATGGACTTTCGGGTTGGTCTTCCGAAGACTAGGAGATAGTATCACTCCATATGGGTAATTATGGACATGATGACTAAGTCTGCGAACTTTATTCCTGTAAAGTCTACTTAAAGAGTTGAGGATTATGCGAGACTCTACGTTGATGATATTGTGAGAAGGCGTGGGATTCCTTTGTCAATAATTTTATATTGAGGAGCTCAGTTAACTTCACATTTCTTGATATCCTTCTAAAAGAAATTAGGCATGTAGGTAAATCTTAGTACTGCCTTTCATCCTCAAACTTATTGACAAGCAAAGCGCACCATTCAGACATTAAAGGACATGTTGAGAGCGTGTGTTCTTGACTTCATAGGTAGTTGGGACGACCTTCTGCCTTTGATAGAGTTCTCGTATAATAACAAGTATAACTAGAATATTGGGATGGTGCCGTTTGAGATATTGTATGGTAGAGTGTGTAATACTCCAATTGGGTGGTTCAAGGTTGAAGAGTCATCCATTTTGGGTCTATAGATCATTCATGAGAACTTAGATAAGGTCAGGGGGATTAGGGACAGGTTGGATACTGCTTACAATTGACATAAGTCTTATGCAGACAATAGGAAATGACCCTTAGAGTTTGATTATAGTTACCATATCTTTTTGAAGATATCAACTATTAAGGGGGTGAAGAGGTTTTGCAAGGAGCGGAAGTTGAGCCTGAAGTATGTTGGTCCATATGAGATCCTAGAGAGTGTGGATGAAGTGGCCTATGAGTTGGAATTGCCTGTGGAGCTAGCTTCTTTTCGTTAAGTCTTTCATGTATCTATGTTAAAGAAGTGTCTATGTTATCCAACACCGATTCTACATGTTTATGGTTTGGGGGTTGATGAAAACTTTCCTATGAGGAGGTACCTGTTGAGATTTAAGACAAACACGTAAAGTGGATGAGAAACAAGGAGGTTGCCACAGTGAAGCTATTATGGATGAACCATCTTGTTAAGGGTTTTACTTGGGAGGCGGAGGCCGATATGATATCCCTGTACCTCATCTCTTCACCTATTGAGGTTTGATTTTCTACTCTTAAGTCTAAGTTCCTAAGCTCCTCCATTCCTGGTTGTTAGTGCCTGACTCTTTATAATACCTATGTTATTATATGACTGGTGTTGTTCTAGATTATATGAGGTGTCATTTGGAGACGAATGTTCCTAATGCAGCGATAATATAACAACCCTTAAATTGGATATGCTAAATAATGCTTAATGTGTCTAGAATGCCTACGATTAGACCGGGTTCACACGGATAGATGCGCGTAGAACAAGACCTCTAAACCCTTGTGAAAGCCAAGCCAACTGACTTAAGAAATCACTTGAGCTAGGAAAGGTTGGGTCCAACCATCTAGGGCTCCCGAATATGAAAATTTACTCGGATGAGTCTTTAACTCAACATAAAAAAAGGAAATCATAAGTTTGGAGGGTCTAGGGGTAAAATGGTATTTTTCCAAGATAAGATTAGTATCGTAATTATCATAAATATGTAATTAAATATTAATTTAATAAGGTGGAGGGGCATTTTGGGTAGAAAGGGCCAAAATTGCTCATTGAGAAAAATCTTGCTCCACCCGGGTTCGAGCCTAGGTGGGAGAAATGATTTAACTTGATTATTTGTATTGGTGAATTTATTTAATTAATAAATATTTAGATGCTGATTTATGAAAAATTAATGTTAGATTATTATAATTAATCAATTAAATAATGGGGCAGTTTAGGTCGGGTCGACCCGAAGGGGCTCGTTTTCGTGATGGGGACGTCACGACTACAAACCTCGATGGAAGAAATATTTAAGTGGATTAAATTGAGGTTTATAATCTGATTTTGTAAGGGAATTAAGGTCATTTCACTAAACTAATTAAATCAGATTTTCAAAGTTTGGAAAAGTCCTAGTTGACTATGTCTAAACTACTTCACCTAATCATAAGCCATTCACATCTTTCATGTTCACCTCTCTCTCATTCACGTGTATCTCTCTCACATATCAGATTTTCTTTCTGGCTTCCATACGAGAGAAAAAATTTAAAATCAAAAGTTCTTCACACTTGAATAACTTCATGCAAAACACAAACCAGAAAGAAATCCGAATACGTTAATCCAAACTTTATGCTAGTCAAGTTTTGTGTCGAAGTTTCGATACATGGACGTGAATTTAGAGAGGGTTTTGGAAAGCACGTTGTGTGTTGAACAACATTAAAGGCAGGTATGGGTTTCTCTCCTTGACTCCTTTCTCCAAGATAATTTCCTTTCCACGAATTCAACGAATTATGAAACTAAGGTTGTTCCCGTTCTTCTTAAACTACTTATCCCTACTATTTGTCTAATTTCAATCTGAAACAGGTTAGAGATCATGTTGTTGGTATGTTTGCTGGTAGTTTAAGTATGTAGTGTGATTTTCGCGAAAATGTGTTCATGATTATTTGTTTGGAACTGTAAATATGTTAATTCATGACAATCTTAAGTGTGAAAAGTAATGTTTGTGCAAATGTTTGTGTAAATCATGATGTGCAAAACTAGTGTAAAGTTGCTTGATTTAATGGTAATTTTTTGATGAATATAATCACTAAAAAAATATACGTAATAATGCACAAATGATTCATGAAATGTCCTAAGATCTAATGAACAATTTATGATAACAAGGAGATGAAAATAGTCAACAAATTTCACGCATTTGGTAGGTTGGGTTCGTCCAATGATATACCGTGGTTTCACGGTATTATTAACACTTTTTCCTTAAGTTTAGTTTGTCCAAAAGCCTTTTTGTGCTAATTTTTATATGAGTTTCTCTTTATTTTAAAGGAAATCTGTCCAACGATAATGCGGAGATTTTTGAGCGAAGAAAGAGAAATGCAGAAGAGAAGAGACCACTACGGAGCTTATGACGGTCCGTCGTGCTTGTGACGGTCTGTAGGTGGCAGCGTTCTTAGTTTGTTAGTGCAGCTGCTGAAAGAAGCGATGGGAAGTCTGACCAAGTGTGGGGCTACGAGTTAGGTCATGATGGTAAGTCCCTACAGGTTTCGTCATGAAGTCAGAGAGAGAAGGTAGTCCCAGTACCCATTATTCCAAGAGTCAAGTGTTTGAACAAGACCCTCGACGGGCAGTTGTGCCTATGACGGTCAGTTCACCCCCTTTACCTTCCATCGAGGGAATGAGAGAGGCAGCAGGAAGCAGAAAGGAAATTGCATCAAATCTGGGACGACGATATTTAGTCCAGACCAAACCGTCGTGACACAACGATCCGTCGCGAGTTCCGTCGTCCCTGCCGCATTTTTAAACGATTTCCACCATATAGAGTCCTTGTTTAATTAGGTTTTATTTTCTATAAATAGGTTCGAAAACCTCGGTTTTGAGGTTAGACTCCGTATTTTTCGATATCATATTATGTAGGACACGTGTATTGTTAGACGTTTGAGCATCATTAGACTTTTGTGAGATTGTTGATTATGTGAGGATTCTTGCAAGGATTATTGGTGTTAATAAAGCAAAACTTGCGGATTTTACTCTTTCTCCATTGAAGTAAGTACATGAATTCTTATTTAATTATTTGAATATTGTGATTTATGCCTATGAGTAACTAAAACTCCATAACTAGGGTTTGGAAACCATAGGAAAATAATGAGATAAAAACTAAATTAAAATAAGATTTCGAAATAGGTCTTGCTTGTATTAATAATTTTTTGCTTAGTAGTCTTTTTAACGGATGGCCAACGTTAGAAAACTAGCCTTACTTATGTACTTGACGGAAAAAGGAGAGTAGATTTATTAGGCAAAAAGAATTCACAACATAGATTTAGTTGTATACTAAGTAATAGCTGTCATTGATTGGTACGAGGTAATAACTTAGTTCAAAATATCGAATACGGATGCTTAATAGTGAGGTTAAAGATAAGGGTTAGGATAGCCAAAAAGACGTAGACGGACCAAGTGCGAGTGAAGATTTGCTAGATGCGGACCAAGGATTTAGAAAATACATAAACTTATCACTTTGCATGAAAGGATACTAGGAGAGAAAAAAACCAATTGTTTATAGTAGAATTATCAAGGTGTTATGGAACAGGTGTGGGAACACGTAAACCCTAGTTACTTGATTAATTGATTAAAATCAACAATTCAAGCTGTTAAGTGGCTCTTTGAATTGCGTTAGTTATTTTCATTCATTTAGAAATAGAAAACACCCCTTTATTGTTTTTACTTTTCAAGGAAGTCATAACTGATACAATAGTAATAATAGATTGGAAGGGTTAAGTCTAGGACTAATTTCTCGTGGAAACGATCCCAACCTCAATAGTTGGGTTATTTACTTGACACGACGCTTTACTTCTTATTGGAGAAGAAGTTTGAGCGTATCATCCAATCAAAGTGGTATAAAATGAAATGAAAAATTAATGTGAAATAAGTTAAATCACTAATCATTTAACCCAAAACATTATTACATGAAAGCTACAAAAAAATCAACAAAAGATTAAGACAAAAATGGATTGGAAGAGACTAAATTTCCAACTTGTTGGAAGTTGTAGTCTCGACCAACTTTTAAAAAAATTAACCTCGTTTAATTTTTTTAAAAAAATGTGAGGTCATTGGTGATTGAACCCATGACCTCAACAAATGAAAATTTCATACATAGTCCGTGATAAAAATGCAAGAAAAATTAGATGTGGGAAGTCGGGATTGAACCCACAACCTCATGAATGGATGAGAGAGTTAGGGAAAAATAAACGAGAAAATAAATGTGGAGAGTGGGGATTAAAACCACAAACTCTGGGATAGGTGAGAAATTTATGGATAAATTTAAAGAAAAATAATGAGCTTGTAGGGGATTGAAACTAAACTCTCCTTGACTTAAACGAAAAAAGAGAGGAGAGAAAGAAAGGAAATATTATGGGGTTTATGGGGATCGAACTAGGGTCCCCCAAATTTGAAAAATGTAATTATTAAGTTTAAAATAAGATTGAGTGTTTTTCAAGGATATGAAATCGGGTTCCCTTTCCCGATTTCGTAAAGAAATATAAGTCATACGTAAGTAAATATTTAATGAATGCTGCTTGTAAATATCGAAACATATCTTGAGAACTCTTCAAGACGCATATGTCTAGTATCACATAATCTTGGGTAAACATGAATCACTTAGAGAAACTATGAATGAAGCCTCATGATTTTAGAAGTAAATATTTTGAAGGCTTGTATGTGTGGTCTCTAAGTCTAGCATACGTTTAAAAGTAAGTGAACCTAAGAGGTATGTGATAAAATGATGTAACCCTAGAAGGGTTATGTAAGAGTGTGAAACACGCTAAATCGCCAAGTGCATTGGCATATGATGAAATGAATAATCGCGTGAAGGATTAAATAATTATGAAAACCAAATGGGTTAAACTTTAGGTGACAATATGATAGGACGCTAATGTGAAAGATGAGAGTATTTTCAAATGAGCTAAAGTAAATGTTATCAAAAAGCACTCACCTATGAGAGTTTAAAGTTAATGATGAGACCAGTCTCTATGAACTTTATATTAAGCACCGATAAGTTAGCTATGAGCAGTGATGCTTTCCTTCGGGAAGGAGGGGAGTCACTTAAATGTCATGATTATGAAACTGTACGGCAAGCCCGATAAGTTAGCTATGAGCAGTGATGCTTTCCTTCGGGAAGGGCGGAGGTTCACTTAACTGTCATGATATGAAACTGTACGGCAAGCCGGGTATGGGTCTCCTTATATATCCAAGTCTTTGAACCTATACTTCCAATATAGGGATCTCGTAGGGTTTAATTCCCTATGTACGCTAACATGTTTTGGGTCACTTTGGCCGGTGATTCCACGTCTTTTTGGTGTGGGGATTACACACTGGATTTCATGATGCGCACATGATCTATGTCGGCTAAGGTAAAAAAGGTCCCAAAGAACAAGGCACCTCGACGAATGTATATATGAAAAAAACTCTATACCAAAAGTTTAGGATAGGATAATCACGAGGTGATCTCGCTTAAGTATAACCCTAGGTTATTGCGTGGTCAGTGACAGCGAACCCAATGAGATCTTAAACTAATCCTAGGTCTGACTATGGCTGCACTAGATATAAAGAAGAAAAATGAAGTACGTATGAATGAATCAAGAAGACTCTGTTTTTTAATAAGTCTCCCTGTTTAGACCGATATGTTTAGGCCCGTCATGTTTGGGAATCCTCAATGTAATGTCCATGATTCCAAGGTCTCATGGCATATGAAAGGATTGTATGATCTATGTGATATGATATGTGTAATATGTTATGTGCTGTTTGAAAAATGATAAGTATGATGATGCATGTTACTTTCGACATGACTTCCCTAATCTAAAACTGGCAAATCCACTGACTTTTCTTTCTACAAATCATATCGTTAGGAGATATATCTTCTTAATCATGCATGTCCTTGGTGTATGTTTTCATATACCCATACATATTTAAAGTGTGTACTAATACCATACAACTGCCTACTTTTAGGTGCAAGTGCAGCTGGATGGTAAAGCTTAGGAGTCGACGCTGCAGTTATTCGGACGTGGAGCATTCATCTATAATTTATAGGCTCTCATGCTTTCGATAACTCTTGCCCGTTATATTCTAGCTTAGATGTAGTTTTAATCTAGTGGTGTATTTTCCACTAGCAATTCTTTTTCAATTATTTTCATCCATAGTATTAGTGCGATTCTTGCAACATTATATTTTATAATATGAATATTCATTAAATTGAGTATCTTGGTATTAGATTTTTGTTGTGAACGATTATGAATTAATGGAGATTAATCTTATATGAGTATCATGTATCCTACTATGAAGCCTATGTATACTGAAAGTAACTAAAATTTACAATTTTTTTGCTAAAATTACTATATGTGTAAACGATGACGTATGTAGCTGTCGCTGCGACTCTGAGAGTCAACAACGCTGCCTCGTTGGGGGCTATTCCGGTCATGACAGAAATGGTCTTTTCCAGGATAGGAGTAGTATTGTAATTACCATAAGTATTTAATTAATTAATTAATTAATATAATGGACAATTTGGGTAGGGTTGACCCGAATTGACCCATTTTCGCGAGATGAGCTCCACCTGAGTTCGATCCTTGGTGGAAGGGATATCAAGTATAATTATTGGTATTTAATTTGTTGATTTAAGTAAGGGAAAAATATATTTTTTTAATTTAAAAGAGTCCTAGTTTGACTAAGTCTTCAACTAAAACTCCTATTTTGAAAGTTACTTTCACATCTCTACACTCTCTTTGTCTCGCCTATCCACTCTCTTTCTCACGCTCATCATTAGTAAACAGAAAAAAAAGTCAAATAGTCAAGTTCATCACTCTTGAATAACTTGTACGCTAAAACTTAAAAGAAAAACTAATGTAAAAATGAAAAGTGAAAACATTTTGCAAACGGTTTGCGCGTGAGGTTTAATTTTTTAAAAATTTTTTTTGTGGAAGTTGGAAGCACTTGAGATAAGATTTGACAGGTGTTCAACTAAAAAATAAGTATGGGTTTTGTTCCTCTTGGTCCATTTCCCAAGAGACCCATAAGATTTAGTCGAATTCTAATCGAAAAACTACAAATGTTCCCCTTTGCATGTCCCTCTCACTCGCTCCCATCAATTGTTGTAGGTTGGGTTTGTTTTCTTGTAGAAATTTATTAATGTAACATGTTTTCGTGATGATCATGTTTATGTATGCATGTTAGGAGTTAATTGATTATAAACGTGTGTATTGTGTGTGTGGCCGTGTCTCTTGGTCTCGAATTGGAGCATGGAAATGATATGTTAAATCCTTGTATTTTTGTATACAATTACATGGAAAAATGCATGTTATAATGTACGAAATTACCAGCAAATTTTATAAAAATCTAACGTAGAAAGGATTGAGAAAAATGGATAGGAAAATATGTCCAAATTTCCAGAAATCTGGAATTTTGGTCTCGGCTAAGCGTGGTTGAATTTTTTTTTTTTTAAGAAAAAATTAGGTGTGAAGTCATTTGGGGTTGAACCCAATTCCTCACCATATGAAAGCTATTGAAAATTTTATAATAAAAGTCAGGTTAGGAGGAATCGAACTTGGGTCTTAGCCTAGTAACAGAACATAGAAAAAAGTTAAAAGAAATGAGGCGTGTGCGGATCTGACCCACAACCTCTCGGATAGGTTTAAAATTTTTTAGAAAAGCAAAAGAAAAATAAAATGGGGGATCGATCCCGCACCCTCTTGGTCTCAAACGAATAAGGAGAGAAAATAAAGAAAAAAAGGGAAGTGTAGGTTTTGGGGATCTACCTTAGGTCACCCAATGCCGAAATTTTAAATCAAAATTAATACAAGACAAAGTTTTGCTCAAGAGATTTGAAATTGGGTTCCTTGCCCAACTCCGTATCGATACATTAGTCTTGCGGGATTAAATATTCAATGAATGCCGCCCATAGAGATCGAACTCGAGGATTTGGAATATTTACAAGCTGCATATGTGTTGTACCACATAATCTTGGGTATGTATGAGTCACTTAGAATAATTATGAATGAAGTCTTATGGCTTGAAGATATGGGTTTATAAGTCCATCATACGTCTAAAAATAGGTGAACCTAATATATATTGGATGAAATGATGTGACACCATGAGGATTAAGTAATTGTGTAAAACCCACTAAAAGGCCAAGTGTATTGACATATGACAAAATGAACATTCACGTAAAGGGGTGAGTAATTATGAAGAGATATTATGTTAAAGTTAATGAATGTTATGAGAATATGATAAGTGGCTAATATTAAAGATTAGATGAATCTCAATTGAGCATAAGTACATGTTACCGTGATTACCAAAACCCGGACTAACCTATGATATGTAAGATTAAAAAAGAGACCATTCTCAGAAATCTAATAACTATTTAAGATATATGCACAATAAATAGCGTTGAATGAGGTTTAAGTCATGAGAACTCGTATCTTAATATGGGCAATGATTCCCTAAAACTATAAGCCAAATTCTATGATGTGTGAGACGAATGTAAAGGATTATTATACGGAGCACTGATAGGCTAGCTTTGAGTCACGATTCCTTCTTTCAGGAAGGTAGAGATTCGTGTAAATCTCATGAGATGAGACTATCTGTTTCGGCTGGTATGGGTCTCCTTAAATCTTCTAGTATTTGAGCCTATGCATTAATCATAGGGTTCCAACAACGTTCAATTCCCTATATATGCTAGCATATTTTTGTTTCTCTTTGGCCGGTGATTCCACCTCTTTTCGGTGTGGGGTAAGCTCTGGATTTGATGGAGCTCATATGATCTATGTAGGTTAAGGTTAAAGTTTTTAAGGAAAGGATGAGTCCAGCCTCAAGTAATGCACACAAATAAATAAATGATACCTAAGGTGTTTGGATCGGATAATCAAGAGGTGAACTAGACTCAAGTAATGACACTAGGTTATTCTTGGTCATTTTATTGTTAACCAAATGAAAGTCTGAAATAAAATACTAGGTATATGAATGATGAAAATAAAGTACGTATGAATGAATGAAGCAGACTGTGTGTTTGCTAAACAAGGCTCCCTAGTTGAGCTACCATATGTTGATCCCTCAGTTTTGAAGTCCTAAAATTAAGTACGTCATTCCAAGGTTTCACGGAATATGAAAAAAACATATGTAATATATGCATGTGTTAAATGAAGTATGTTTTGTGCTGTGTGCAATATGAAAAGAATTATTATGCATGTTACTCTCATAGCATGACTTTCCTATTCTTATTTCCCTAGTCCAACTGATTTGGCTTTCCATAATTCATATCGTTAGGAGAGATCTCTTCTTAAAAATGCATGTATTTGGTGTGTACTTGCCTAACCCATGCTTAGTACAAGATTGTACTAATCCCATACAACCCTTTACTCTAGGTGCAGGTGCAAGTGGATGGTAGAGCTTATGAGACTACGTTGAAGCTATCCAGACGTGGAGCACTCATCCAGACTTTGTAGTACATCATGCTTTATAGGATTCTTGTCTCTTATATTCTATCTTAGAGGTAGCCATGAGCTAATGGATGATGTTGCACTAGAGTTTCTTTCTTACTTATTTTCTGACGTCGTATTGGTGCCATTTTTGCAAACTTATATTAATGCAGTTACGAACTTATTCCTTTATTTGAATATCTTATTATTAGATTGATGTTTTGAACTGATGTAATATTATGCAATTCTTACTATGAAGTCTATGTATACTTCAAAGCAAATAATTTTTTTAAATTTTCCACAAAAAAATTAACATATACGATGTAATGAGGAGTATGTAGGCTTGTATACAACCTCCGAGAGGTCAACAACACCGGTTTGGGAAAAGGTTTAGACCCCGACTGTGACAACATGGTATCAGAGCATAAGGTTTAATTCCAAGGATAATAATGCTCAGATCAACTACATCGGGTAGTTTCTAAGTTATGGTAGTGAAGTGCACCACTATCATGAATTAGAGACTGCATGATGTGTAGGAAATTTCCAACCTTCTGATATTATCATGCTTTCCTTAATGTCTAATTTCATGGTGTTATGAGCGTAGCTAACAACAATTATTATTTTTACAAATAATTTACATACGGAAGAACGCTAGTCGGGGAAGAGTAGGAGTAGCTGCTAGGGGCAACAAAGTTCCACCCCACGCTCCACCTGCATAGGTGGCCATGTCAGTTATCCCATGTGATTTTACTGATGCAGAGATGTGGACCGCTTTGGGATAGATGTCTAAAACAATCACTATGTAGGCTCAAGAAATGACGGCCTAGGCCAACAGACAGGAGGTTCAGCGGAAGAGACCACAAGCACACAACATGGAGAACAGGTTGCGAGATTTTACGAGGATGAATCCCCAATTCTTTATAGGATCAAAGTAGAAGATAATCAGGAGTTCATAGAGGAGGTCTAGAAGATTTTGGTGGAAATGGGGGCAACGGAGATTGAAAAAGCTGAGCTGGATTCGTTCCAGCTGATGGATATTGCATAGGCATGGTGACAGACGTGGAAGGATAGCAGGGCATTGGGCGGAGGTACGATCACATGGTAGTTGTTTAAGACATCATTTTTGGAGTGGTTCTTCCCGTGAGAGAGGAGAGAGTCAAAGGTTGAGGAGTTCATTAAACTCAAGCAGGGCTTGATAACTATTGGAGAGTATTCGCACAAATTCGTAAAATTGTCAAGGTATGCTTATTTCCTTTGTGTCAAACAGTAGGGACGAAATGAGCATGTTCCTTAAAGGATTCTCAGATGACATGGAGTATAAGTGTAGGGATGGGATGCTTCAGGAAAACATAGACTTGTCAAGGCGGATGGTGCATGTCTAGCAGGTGGAGGACAACAAGAAGAAGAGGATAGTCCGTGAGGTCAGGAGGCCTAACCCTTCTGATCAGACAAGTCCCAACAGTGTTAGTGGCACGATCCCTTTCGAAGTTCGTGATCAGCCCATATTTAATAAAGGGTATCACAGTTCAGGGAACTCTAACTATCATAGGAGTGCAAAACCAAGAGGAGGCAAACCTGAACCCGAGAAGGGCAACGGATGTGATGTGCAGCGTCTTAGAAAGGAATGTGGCAAGTGTGGTCGTATTCATAGTGGACAGTACCGACAAGGTACAAATTCCTTGTTCAACTACGGTAAGAACAGACATTTGGTCTGGGACAGTCCACATAATAGAGGTAAGGCTGGAGGTAATGCTCCGCCTAGGCCTAATCCCCAGAATGCTGCTACAACCGAGCCTCGAAAGAGGCACATATTCTATGACTCGAAGGGAAAATAGGAGTAAAAGAAGTCTATTATTGTAGTAACAGGTATGCTGCAAGTTTTCTCAACCTATATTTATTCTGTACTTGATCCAGGGTCTACACTTTGTTTTGTTACTCCGTTCATTTCTCTTACTTTTTAAACACTACTTGACGTTTTTCATGATCCAATCGTAGTTAGTACTCCCTCTTAAGAAGATGTAAGAGCTGATAGGGTTCATAATGACTGCCCATAATTAGTATGTGGAAAGACTATATGTGCAGTCCTTGTTGAGCAACCCATGAATGACTTTGATATTATATTTGGTATGGACTAGCTCCATAAGTTTTATGCCTTCATGTATTGTCGTAGTAGGGTTATGAGATTTTGTTTCCCTAATGAAGTACATCTGTTCTTGCAAGGGTAAAATTTGAGTCATTCAAGTCCCTTGATTTCGAAACTAAGAGCTAATAAAATGATGTCCAAGGGATTTTAGCACTTTGAGTTCAATATAGTGTCTGACTTTCTTTCCATACTTTCTGTGCCTATGTGAATTAGTCAAAGATGTTTTTCCCCGATATTTTCCGGTAGTCACTCCCCTCGAGAATTGGTTGGTATCGCCCCTAGATCCCAATACCAAACTGATTTCAATAAACCTTCCGTACAGAAATGGCTCCCAGCTGAACTCAAAGAGTTTGAAGGCTGCAGTTAAAAGCCTCACGGATAAGGGCCTACAATCCAACCGAGCATATCCCCTGGGGAGCTCAGTGTTGTTTGTGAACAATAATATAAAACCCTATGATGATTCCACACGATTATTGGCGCCTCATCAAAGTCACATAAAACCAGTATCCACTCCCAGAATGATACTTATTCCATCAGCTCCAGGGTCTTGCTTCTTATCGAGATGATGCTTTCGTTTCGGTATCATCAGGTTAGGGTTAGGGATAAGATATCCCACAGAAAGTCCTTCATATTCCCGTTACACTCTTATTAGTTCCTATCATAGTCATTTGGTCCACTAAGCATCAATTTTTTGCTACCATGAATGGACCTCATGTCCCGCGAGTCTTTAGTAAATGCCTTGATTCTTTGTCATTTAATTCATTAATAATCCTGATCTACTTTATTAAGACAAGAAAGATCATGAACACATTTGAGACCAACATTGCAGTACTTAAAGACAACATCAGTTGTAGTCCAAATTCCATCAATTGGAATACTGGCTTACATCAGGGACCTTCTGGGTCATGTATGTCCGAACCAGGGGTTTGGAAGGTGGACCCCAGGAAGAGTGAAGCTGTTAGAACTGGCCAAGCCTCTGACTCCCACAAATAGCCGTAGCTTATGGGAATTACATCTTGGGTTTATACCGTAGGTTCCGACATGGAGGTTTTTGTTCTAATTGCTGCCTTTTGCGCCTATACTGACACTTTAACTAAAGAAGATGCCAATTGAATGGACGGAGGCTTTGGAAGAGTTTTTCCAGGTGCCATGATTCAGACTCACTCCACCTTGATTCAGTGCTTACATTGCCTAAATGTGGTGGGAGTTACACTATTTATTGTGACGCATCTAGTGTTTGTTTGGTTTGTGTTTTTATGCACGGTGGTAAGGTGATATCCTATGCATCAAGAAAGCTCTACATTCATGACAGGAATTATCCCACTCATGACCTTGAGTTTGAAGCTATGGTATTTGAATTGAAGTTTTGGAGGCATTACTTCTACAGGGTGCATATGGATGTGTTCACTGACCATAAGGACTCCAGTACGTGTTCACATATAGGGAGTTGAATCTACGTCAGTGGATATGGTTGGAGCTTTTTAAGGACTATGACATAAGTGTCCAATACTATCAAGGGAACCCAAATGTTGTAGCTGATTCTTTGAGCAGGTTTGGCATGGGGAGTACAACCCACCTTGATGATGTTAAGAACGAACTAGGCAATGATGTACACAGACTCGCCAAACTGGGTGTGCGGTGTTATTGACTCTACTAGTGTGGGCGTTTAAGTTCATCCTAGTTCTGAATCATCCTTTGTAGATGAAGTCAAGAAGGTTTAGCATCTTGATCCTGTGTTGATGTAGTTGAAGCACTCAGTGTTAATAAAGATGACTATGTCTTTTGCTTTGGGACGGGATGACGTACTTCTGTACCAGGACTACTGTGTGTACCAAACGTGGATGATTTCCGCACAAACATTGTTGCAGAGGTAAATGTCCCAGGAATTTGATACATTTAGGTTTCCACCATAATATCATTACCTCAAGCATATCTATTGGTGGGATGGAATAAAGAAGGACATTATTGATGATGTGTCCAGGTGTCCTAATTTTCAGTGGGTTATGGCGGTGCACCTTAAGCCTTGAGGTCTCACGCAGATGATTGAGGTTCCAACTTGGAAATGGGAATCCATTATCATGGATTTCGTGGTTGGTCATCTGAACACTAGGAGACAACATCACTCTATATGGGTTATTGTGGGCAGGATAACTAAGTTTGCAACTCTATCACTGTGTAGTCTACTTACATGGCCGTGGATTATGCGATACTCTACATTGATGAGATTTTGAGGTTTCATGGTATCTCTTTGTTTATCATTTCGGATAGAGGATCTCATTTCACTTCGCATTTCTAGATATCCTTCCAGAAGAGCATAGACACGTAGGTTATGCTCAGTACTGATTTCTATTGTAAGACATATGGGTAGGCATAGTGCACCATTCATACATTGGAGGACATATTTAGGGTGTATGATCGATTTTAGAGGTAGTTGGGATGACTATCTACCTTTGATAGAGTTCTCGTATAATAACACCTATCACTCCTACATTGGGCTAGCACCATTTGAGGCACAGTATGGTAGGAGGTGTACGTCTCTATTTAGGTGGTTTGAGGTTGGAGAGTCATCCATTTTGAGTCTAGAGATCATTCATGAGGCCATAGAGAAAGTCAGGGTGATTAGGGACTGCTTACAGTCAGCAGAAGTATTATACAGATAACAGGAAGCGGCCCTATGAGTTTGATGTTGGTGACAAGGTCTACATGAAGATATCACCATGAAGGGGGTGATGAGGTTCGGCAGGAAGGGGAAGCTTAGTATGAGGTACGTTAAGCCTTCTGAGATTCTACAGCGTGAGGGTAAGGTGAATCATGAGTTAACGTTACCTGCGGAGCAAGTTTCTGCTCATCCAGTCTTTCATGTCTCTATGTTAATTAAGTGCCATGGTGATCTAGCATCAACTTTGTTTGTTGAAGTTTTGGGGTTTATGAACACTTGTTTTATGAAGAGGTTCATGTTGAGATTTCAAACCGCCAGGTGAAGCGGCTAAGAAACAAGGAGGTTGCCACAGTGAAGGTATTTTGGAGAAACCATCTTGTTTAGGGTGCTACGTGGGAGGACGAGTCCAATATGGAATCCCACTAATCTCATTTTTTTCAGCTCTTGAGGTTATACTTCCTTCTCTTAAGTCTAAGTTTCTTTATCTTCTCTATCCGTTGTTGCTACTGCTTGATTGTGTATAGTACTTATGTTATTATATGACTGGAATTGTGCTAGATTACTAAAAGTGTCAATCTTTGACAAATGTTCCTAAGGGGGGATAATGTAATAAACCCAAAATGACTATGCTATGTAATGCATAAACGTAACTAGAATGCTTAGATTAGACCATATTCACACAGATTGATACGCGTGGAACCAAACCTCTGAACCCATGTACCAACCAAGCCAACAAACATGGTGAGTTAGTTGGGCTAGGCAAGTTTAGGTCCCGCCATGTAGGGCATCCGAATATTATGATTCACACGGATGAGTCTTAATCTGACTTGAAAGGGGTAATATTAGTTTTGTAGGGTTTAGGTGTAAAATGGTCTTTTCCAGGCTAGGGGTCGTATTGTTATCACCATAAGTATATAATTAATAATTAATGAATGAATATAGTGGACAATTCAGGTAGGGTTTACCCGGATTGGCCCATTTTCGCGAGATGAGCTCCAACAAGGTTTGATACTTTGTTGAAGCAATAATAATTTGAGCTAATTGTTACTTAGTTTGCATATTTAAGTAAGGGAAATCAGATATTTGTTTATTTTAAAATAGTCCTAGTTTGACTAAGTCTTCAACTAAAACTCCTACTCCCAAACTTATTCTCATATCTCGCCACTCTCTTTCTCTCACCTATCCACTCTCTTTCTCACACTTATGATCAGTAAAAAAACAAAAAAAAATTGTCGGTCTTAAAGAACTTGTACGTGAAAACTCAAATGAAAATACTAAACTAAAAACAAAAAGTGAAAACATTTTTCAAATGGTTTGCGCGTGATGTTTCGTTTGACAAGCATTGTTTTTCGTGGGAGTTGGAAGCACTTGAGATAAGTTTTGAAAGGTGTTAAACGAAGAAAAAGGTATGGTTTTTCTTCCTCTGCGTTCCTTTCCCAAGAGACCCCTAATATTCAGTCGAATTCTAATCTGAAAACAAGGAATGTCCCTTTTGCATGTCCCTGCCACTAGCTATTTTTGTTTTTAACTTTTTTGCATGTCCCTGCCCACTAGTCCCACTCGCTTGTCGTAATGGGGTAAATGGTTGATGTAGAATTTAGGAATGTAACGTGTTTTCTTGAGGACCATGGTCATGTATATATATTTGGAATTATGTGATAATAAACGTGTGCACTGTGTGAGTGTGGTTGTGTCTCTTGGTGTAAAATTGGAGCATGTAAATGGTAAGAATTGGAGTATGAAAATAGTATGTTAGATCCTTGTGGTTTTTGATGAAATTACTTAGAAAAATTCACGTTATAATGTTCTAAATTTCCAGAAAATTTTCATAATAATCTAACATACGAAGGATAAAGAAAAATGGACTGGAAATGACAACAAAATTTCCAGAAATCTTGAATATTGGTCTCGGCTAAGCATGGTTGAAATTTTTGGTTTTTATATAAAAAAATATTTTAGGTGTGAAGTCATTAGGGATTGAACCAAACACCTCACTATATGCAAGCTACTAAAAATTTTATAATAAAAGTTAGGTTAGGAGGAATAGAACTTGGGTCTTAGACCAATAAGCGAACTTAGAAAATAAGTTAAAATAAATGAGGCACATGAGATTCAAACACGTGTGTCCTTGGACGAAATTAAGATCAGTCCATGAAAGAATAAATATAA
Organism: Solanum habrochaites; assembly: GCA_027704765.1. Lineage (NCBI taxonomy): Eukaryota > Viridiplantae > Streptophyta > Magnoliopsida > Solanales > Solanaceae > Solanum > Solanum habrochaites. Next base: position 46,850,197 of record JAKWJA010002493.1, on the reverse strand, counting down.
ATAAAATGAGGTGGGCGGGTATCGAACCCACATCCTCTTGGATAGGTGAGAAATATGAGAAAAGGTAAAAAAAACAAGTTCTGGAAGTCGATCCCACATACTCTTTGTCTCAAACCAAAAAGGAAAGAAAAGAAAGAAAATAAAAGGGAAGAATGAGGACAACCTCAGGTAATGCAAACAATGAAATGAATGATACCAAAGGTGTTTGGATAGGATTATCAAGAGGTGAGCAAGACTCACGTAATGATACAAGGTCATTCTTGGTCATTTCACAGTGAAGAAAATGAATGTATAAAACAACCTCCTAGGTATATGAATAAATTAAAATGAAGTGCGTATGAAGGAATACAACAGACTCTGTGTTTGTTAAAGAAGGATCCCTAGTTGAGGTCCCATATGTTGAGCCCTCAATTGGAATCTAATGTAAGTATTGATCCCATTTCACGGCACATATGACCAATCATATTTGATCTAACGTATGTGCTAAATAAAGTATGTTATGTTTTGTGTGCATTAAGAAAAGAATGATGATGGATGTTACTCTTATAGTATGACTTTCCTAATCTGAGTTGGCAAGTCCAACTGACTTGGTTTTCCATAATTCATATCGTTAGGAGAGATATCTTCTTAATCATGCATGTAGTTGGTGTACTCTTTCATACACCCATACTTAATACAAGTGTGTACTAATCCCATACAACCCTTTACTTTTAGGTATAGGTGCAGGTGGACGCTAGATCTTATGATACTACGTTGAAGCTATCCGGACGTGGAGCATTCATTCGGACTTGGTAAACCTCATGCTTTGGAGGACGCTTATATCTTATAGTCTAGCTTAGATGTTGTCATAAGCTAGAGGAGGATGTTCCAAAAGTTTTTTTTTTCTTACTTATTTTCAGACGTCGTATTGGTGCCATTTAGCCAACCTTATATTAATGCAGTTATGAACTAATTCCTTCATTTGAGTATATTTTTGTAAGATGGTTATTATGAAATGATGTGATATAATGCAACTCTTACGATGAAGTCTAATGATAGTTTAGAGCAAATAAATGTTTTAAATTTTCTGCAAAAATATTAGCCTATACGATGTAAGGAGGACGTATGTAGGCTTGTGTGCGACCTTCGAGAGGTCAATGATGCCTGTTTCTGCTAGGTTCTGGACTGGTCGTGACAGGTTCACCCAATATTCTATGTCTCCATGCTTAAGTAGTGCATTGGTGACCCCGAGTCCATTCATAATATTTAGGGTCTTATGTTTGGATGAGAACCTCTCCTATGAAGAGGTTCCGATGGAAATCCTTAGTCGACAGATGATGACGTTAATAAAGAAAGAGGTGTCCTCCGTAAAGGCGTAATGAAAGAATCACCTAGTTGAGGGAGAAAAATGGGAGGCGAGGACAAAATGAGGTACTGTTATACTCATCTCTTTGATAATTAAGATTAGTTGTTCCTATGAATAATGAAAATAACGATTTACTTAGTATTTGTATAGTTTTATAAAGGTATGCATGTTTATGGTAAAAAGGTTTTGCTAAGATTAGTGATCATGTTAAATGATCTTTTGCTTGATTGCACTTATATTGTGTATTTGGTATGTTGCTCCCTTCATGAAGTGATACTGAGCATCTCGATGTGTTTTGAATGGAACGTTGGTATAAGTGACTTTTTGATATTATTTGATCTCTTGTTGATGTTGAGAAAGAAAATTTCTCATGTTTTAATATTGAGCTCTTATATGAAGTAAATGATGTTTTAAATTCCTATGTGTACATGCCATATTGTTATATTAATTTTTGTGGTAACTCATGTTCAGTATGTATGTTTTTGGTTGAGCTTCTAGTATTAAGTCTATCCTTCCTATTAAAAACATAAAATTTTAATGTCATTCGAGGACATGTGCCAAGGGGGGGGGGGATAATATAACACTCCGAAAGTCCATGACCTAATGTATATCCTCACATGTTGGTGTATGGTTTTCAACACTTTTACTAAGCCTAAAATGGTTATAAACCATTTAGAAAGTTTTAGAGTCAAGACGTTCGGAAGATAGTCTCATTTAACTAGTAAAATGTCCTTAGGTTTCGTGAATGTTTGGAGGTGTTTTATAGGTCTAAAACTTATACAATGACTTTAAATTGGTAAAACTATGTATATTGTGGTGAAAACGACCTGGTACGACCCCCAAGGGTCGCCGTAGAGGTCTAGAAAGAACCCCAAAATTTGCTTGGCAAGCTGCAAAAGCAGCAACAAAAATACACATGGAAGAAATGTGTCAGCATCACGGAATTGGTTAGAATATAGTCACAAAAAAAATGTCTGCATCTCAGGCAGGTCCCGTACTCTACTATCTCGAAAAATATTTTAGAAAATCTAGAGGGAGAAGCTCCTCATTGCGGACTTATTCTCGATGAAATTCTTAAATTTGGAATTCAAGTTGGACTTCATTAAAGGGTAAACTTATGTGAGGGTTATTTTGCGTACTCTATGGGAGTTCTATATAGATATTTTCAATATATTTTCCCTAACTTTTACTCACTCAAATTAAATCCCGAAATAAAAAATCCAAAAGCTCTCACCTCTCTCTACTTTCTCTCTCTATTCAATCTCCATTGAAGAAGATTTGAAGCATGAAGAAGAAGACCCAATTCCCAAATTTTTATACTCATATTGGATTCTAAAGTCTTGATTAAGGTATTTTTTTTTCACTCTTGGAATTCCTTTCCCCAAGAGGTCCTTTCGATGATATTTTCAAACTTTGCCAAACTAGAATTTTTCTCTACACATGTGTCTTCTTCGAGAAAAAAAAATAGGAATCAATTGTAATTAATTATACTCAATTAATGTTGTTTAAGAATATATTCATGGTTAATTCTTGTTATTCACTCAAGATTCTGACTAACCCATGTCATCCACTTATTTCATGAAAACCTTTAGTTGACGACGAATATGTTGATTGACCATATTGATGTTTATAGTGTAAGTGGATGTTGAATTACCTTGATTAATGAAGAGTGGTCTATGAAGTCTTGGTGGTAATAGTAATTAGCACATTATGGAAGTAAGAAAGGGCGAGGAGATCTAAAGTGTTCATTGCGGGTAATTCGAATTATTAAAGTAATATTACCTTTAGATTGTGGAGGCTGTTCTATGTCAAATGGTGTTAGGTGATAGTTGATACAGTGTTCGCTCATCCTCACCCTATCACCCATAATGTGAATTGGTTAAGAAATAGGGCTGGTGTAGTCTATTAGGTAAGATTAAATTATATGCACAACAAGTTTTTTTCAAGATTATAACAATGTATGGAGTGAAACGTTTACTCATTTGTATATGGTTTCTAAACTAAAAGAATTGTTCTGACTTATGAATACCTTTGAGATATTATAATAAGATGTTCACATAATAGTCTAGAGGAGACTAATTTGATCTTGTTTAATTAGTATGATAATTACTAAAGGGAATAAATGCTTATTAGGAAAGGGCATGTAAATGAGATGCCATTTCATCTAAAGGTTTTATTGTCTACGCCATCAAGTATTAGCCGCCTTATGGGTTTATAAACGTTTATCAAGCGTGTACTGATCCTTCCGACTCTGCCCGATCTCTACTATGTGTTTGGCTCGTTGAGTATTGGAAATTCGACCCATAACATCTTTACATAATAGATTCATGCCTCTAGAACTCAATCGCTTGGGGTCTCCGCGTTATGCCGCGCCGTGACTCCTCTCTAAGTGTCGTGCTCTGGCTCACCGTAGGACTCGAGCAAATATAAAACAAAACTATGCACAAATGGCCACGTTAGATGCTATTAAGAAGACGGTGTTCCCCGTAGGAAAGTGTTTAACCTTAGACCCATCCTTCGTCCCTGCCGCAGTCCTCTGTCCCTGGGGAGAGAACACGCATTGAGGAAGCTCACCATGGGACGCAGGTCGGTTAATTCGATATATATTCCCTTACATGTAATAGGTGGAAAGGAAATAAGTCTGTACGTGAATTATTACTAGTGCTGTTTTGGGAAAGGTTACTACATGGTGATATGGCTCGCTGTCTCCCTGGAGGGAATGGGACGCGACTCATTTTACTCCACTTGCACAAGTGGAATCCTAAGGTATGTTTTTAGTACTATTCTTGTATGAGTAAGTTGATTTCTTGATATGTATATCAAGAATATATCATAACATGAATCAAGCATGTTACGATAAGTTATGAGATTATGTTTTATGCTTATAATAAGTGCCTTAATTTTATGCTTAGCTATGGATAGGGTCATGTGGTGTTATTCTTTGTGTTTGCACATGTATTGCTTTGGGTTGCTGATTTTTTTTGTTAATATCATGTTTGGTTGAATTATAATATTTCATTTATGTGCATATTGAGTTGTTAAAAAATAATTCATGGTTTTGACTAAATTGTGTCTTTTCTCATAATTTATAATTGTATGCATAGCAAACATACTTAGTACATGAGTTTTGTACTAACCCATATTTCTTCAATTTTCCCCCAGCATTGTAGGTTTCGGCCATTAAAGAGCTTCTAGGCAACTTTGCAAGGATACATGGACTTCTTACTCCATTTAGTCGTGAGTCCTCCAAGTTCAAAGATGGTTCCTTTGATCCTCCCTAGTGTAGTGACGTAGTCTAAAATACATTTGTTGCTTCCTTAATCTTAAATACAATTGGTGTAAGGCTTGTGTGGCAATATGTACTTGTGTATGGACTATGCCCAAATATTGTACTTCGTTTAGATTTTTAATGTGAGATGGTATTATTAAACTAACTCCCTATATGTTAATTAAGTTAACTATGCGAGAAGCCAATGTAAGTTTCCTATGTAAGGAGTCTAATTAAAATACATATGTATATATGCTTAATATGCGAGAGATTTATGTATATCTCAATATGTATAAAGTTAAATTTTTTGACGTATTTTGATCTATAAAATGTAATAATGAATTCTAAGTGGGTAATGTTAGTCGTCTTAGAGGAAAACAATGCCAGTTGCATCTAGGGGATGCTCTCCGGTAGTGCCATCAACATTATTAGTGCTATCACGCATAGTATTTGATACCCCAAAAAGGGGCGCTCCTAGACTGCTCCAACGTCATCCGGTCTCTCTTTCATGTTGGGCCTTATCACCAACCTCGAAGGGGCAGCTAGAACAGTGCATATTGGTAGGAACTCGTGGCTCAGGATCTTGATCAACAAGGGACTTGAACAGGGCCTCAATTTGGGGTCCTATACGGGGTGAAGACACATAGACTGATAAGGCCTATATATAATGTCAGCACTCATGAACGTCCCTAACAACATCAGGAATTTAAGCCCTTTGGTGAATCTCCGCTGCAATCTTCCTTATGAAGTCTATCTCCATCAAAATAAACCAATGTTACCAGCATCACCGGCCTATCATATGTAAGTACATTATAAGCTTTTGTGGGCGATAAGAGGTGTAAGACAAACAACTAAAAACATTTAGCAACAAAAGTGAATGTGGACTTTTCTATTAGCCCTTGGAGATCTATAATAAAGTCATCCCTCTCTCAATCTGTTGCACTGGACTTGGCTAAGCATAGTTCTAGTGCCTCACTCTTTTCTAAACTTCTTTAAAACTTGCCCTTCTTCTCTCGGACTGTATCCCACCAGTAATAAAATTCTATGTTGTTGAGGCTCAATGTTGTGCTAGTTGTGGGACCATACAAGAATCTCCGAATAGGGGCCGAAGCTATGTCCACACGAACCCCTCAAACTATAGTGAATGTGAGAGGGTCTTGCTTTGCGGGCTTATACCACTTGTGACAGACGCAGGAGGGTAGGAATACATGAGTCTTAGAAATATCGGACAACCTGTTCAGTATAGGCTTGCAAATCCTTAGCCATCCAGTCGCATTTAATGAGAAGAAACAGTCGGTTCCCCTTTGTGATTGTGTGCAAAATAACTATAAGGACACAATACTCCTCAATAACTAGTCAGGTCATCACCCCCTTCTCAGTGAACATCTTAGAATCTCGATACACATGCCATTGCCCCTCCATGCATCACCTATTGGATTCGTCTACAACCAGGGACTGGTCATCTTCTCGGGGTGCTGGTGCAATATTTGATGTAGTGTATTTATCAAACGAGGCTTACTGTTCTTGTCCCCTTAATCTAGTGGCTCTCTGAGAGTTGGAACCAAAGCTACTGGCTTCTTTGGACCCTGCAAACTGGGTTGACCCTAAATCGGAGGCTGACTCGGGGCAGGATGTTGAGCTCCCATCAGCAGCCCTTATTGGTGATTTGATTAGTCTATGCTCCTCCTCATACTGTCACGTAGAGACTACGTTGGGATTCACCTTATGAGGGGTTCCCCGAGTGGCTCAGGTGGATGTTGTCGTTGTTGTTGTACCCGGAGGCACATAGGTTGGGTCGTCTTGTGTAAGTCTCCTGAGCAATCTGCGGTTAATTCGGGCAAATGGCTTAGATTTGCCCGTCTTGGAGTATACTCTCATCTTTTTTGGGGCCAATGGTACCTATGGAGTTGTTGTTAGTATCATAGCAGCATAACGACACACTCGATAAACAACAGAAAGAAGAAAACATGAAAAATCAAATCATAGATTATCACTACATAGTCAGATCAATTTGGCCCATCGACGGCCCGTAATTCAATAGACAGTGCGAATACCACGTTCGTAGTCAACTTTTGTAGTTTAATATTTAATATATTTTCTGGGTTTGGCAGTCGACAAACCCTATAGGCGGCCCATCAACTTATCAATATTCCGTAGATGGGGTCTCGTACTGTGGGTGTGTGACAGTTTGCAGGCCTCTGTCAAGTTCAATTACTTGGCTTCTTTTGTGAACAATTTTAACAATCAAGTTTAATCAAGCTTTTAAACACACCAAATACTAGTTGGTCTTTCCTAGGGTTACTATTTCGTACAACTATTAAACTCTATAAAACAAACGAAAATGGAACCCTAGGTCAGAATGTTAAGGAAGACTAAGATACACCACATTGTAGATCATTAAATTTTCTACATAAGCACTGTCTTATCAACCCCAAGAGAGTATTACAGTATTATAATCATGAAAACGAACTTAATGCATTCCCAAGGTCAAGACCCACTCCTGAATTCCTTTATTCAACAAGGAATGAGAACTTTAAGTTAAGAAAAATCGAAGTACATTTCTAGCAGTGTAGAGAGGTTGGGTTGGTTACCTTTAGTGATATGAACTCACGCACTAGCATGCGTGCCGTACTCGATCACCGAACTATTGTGAATGGAAAAAGAAAATTTTGGGAAGAAGATGTGTTGGATTTGGGGAAATTGATCGGAGAATTGATTTTGGGAGATGGGGAGAGTAATTTTTGAGTGAAAGAGGGAAACATTTATGGGGTGAAACGGATAAGGAAAAACAGTTGAAAGAAAATGGAAAGAGGGATGGAATTTTGAAGAGTTGGGTTTTAATATAATCAGTCAGTTAACAGTATTGATGCATTATGCATCTACCGATGGTCGTCGGTTAGGACATTCGATCACACTTATACTTAGAAAAAAATTAGTATTACATGGGATCTAGGGACAGAATCGACATTTAATCAATTGAGAGATGACCCGTCGATTGAACAAAACCCCATTGATTGAATGACGGCCTGTCGATGGGGTCCATAGACTTCTACACCAGACTATTTTCTGCAAATTTGAGATTTTCCCTCTTGCATATGTAACACCAATTTGCCCATTATTTTTGTGTTTTTCGAAACCTTTTAGACATGGACCCTATGCTAATATCTAACCAACACAAGCACATAAAATAAAAAAATAAATATTTATAACAATTAAACAAAACAACTACTATTTAAATTTGTGATTACGCTCAATACTTACCTTCTCAAATAAGAAGTAAAGCTGTCGCGTCAGTAATAAACCCAACTAGGTAGAGGTTGGGATCCGTCCCCCCGAGGAAAATAGTCTACTTAACTTTAACTTATTAGTACTATGGTTCGGGTTGATAACTTCCTTAAAAGTAAAAACATAAAATGTAAAAGGGGGGTTTCTATTTCTTATAAGTAAAAAGAACTAACTAAATGAAGAGACACTTAACCCGTTTTGAAAGTTTGGTTTTAATCAAATTAATCAAAGTAACTAGGTTTACGTGTTTTTCCCCACAGTTTCATAACTGATAATTTCTAACTATACATTCTTTCCTAGTATCTTCCATGCAAGTGATAATTTATTATTTTCTAAATCCTTGGTCCGGCAGCTAAAAATCCACTCCGCACCTTGGTCGCGGCTACGTGTGTTTGCTTTCCTAACCCTTATCGTTTACCGTCATATTAAGCATCCGTTATTTGATATTTCACTAAGTTACATACCTCGTACAAAATCAATACTACCTATTAGATAGTATAACACACTAATCTATGTTAATAATTCTTTTCCTATTATCTACCTCCTTGGTCCGGCAAGTAGCATTAAGGCGAGTTTAACGTTGATCATCCGTTAAAAATACTTCTAAGCGAAGAATTATTAATACACTGCAAGACACTTTTCTAGAATTGGTTATTTTAGCTATGGTTTCTCTCATTATTTGCCTATGTTCCCCACAACCCTAGTTATGGGAGTTTAAGTTTAGACTCATACCATAAACACAATATTCAACATATATAAATAAGGATTCCTGTACTTACTTAAATTAGAAAGAATAAATCCGAAAATTGCTTGATTAATCACAAAAAATTATGTAAGAATCTCCAAAGAATCAAACACTTCATAAAGTCTAATAATATTATTTTCTAATCTTGCCGAGTCTAACCTCCAAACGAGGTTTTTCGAACTATTTTATATGAAAAATAAAAAACCTAATTAACAATGGTTCTCTTCATGGAAATTTGCCAAAACGCGGCTTGGGTCCTGGACCAACGCGACGGACCCTCTGTCATGACAGACCATCGTGGACCTCTCCGTCGTCCATACTTGGGTGCAAATTTCCTTCTGCTTGCTTTGCTTCATTCCCTCAACTCAAGTTGTGACGGACCGTCATAAGGCACAACGGTCCGTCGAGGGTTTCGTTCAAAAGACTTCACACTTCGTGGAATTTGGGTACTGGGATCACTTCTTCTCTGATACTTCACGACGAACCTGCAGGACGGACCGTCATAGCCTGACGGACCGTCCACAATCTTCGTATCCCACACTTGTCAGACTTCCACTCCCCATCTTCCTTCAGCAGCTTCTCTAACTCTGGCACCGTACGGACCGTCATAAACTGTCGTAGGTGGTCTCTTCTGAAGTTTCCTCTCCTCAGAAAATCTCCGCATATTGGCGTGGAACAGATTTTCCTTCAAAACAGAAACTTGTATACGAAAATTGCACAAAAGGCTTTGGCCCACTAAACTTAGGAAAAGCTTACTTATACTGTGTAACCCGGTCTCTCAACACCCTCCAACTTAAATTCGTTGCTTGTCCTCAATCGACGCACTATGACTCACTACACAATCTTTGTTACAATAGGATTCATGTTTTATCCTTTGCAATCATTTGACCATCAATCACGATTACATCTTCATCAAATCTATGCATGCTACCCTATGGCTTGAATTTGTGGGATTCGAACATGACACAACTCCCCATGCAACAAACACCTATCCTCTTCATTTCTCACCGAGGTGCACAAGTCTGGTATTGCAACTAATGTCCTCACTTTAGAACAAAATCCTCATTTTTCACACAATGATTGCAGTGTTGAGTATTAAGGATCCTTTCAAAAAACAAACAGCTCGCTCTCGATAACAAAGTCACACTCATTCATACCTAATTGCCATAAGCTTGCTTATTTTCACTGCTTTAAAGTTCGCTATACAACCCTTAGGATCACGATAGGAACTTTTTTAGCTTGTAAACATAGCCATGGTTAGTTAGGTACATTTTTAGGTATACGTTAGTGACTTTTTGCCCATCCTTGAACATAATTATCGGCTAAACCTTCCCCTTTTTATCATCTTATCTCGCCCAGTTTCTCATACCTTTCCCCCCCTTTGCCTAAATTTTCTCTTCTGTCTTTCATTTGTTGTAAGTGATTTTTCTTTTTCTTTACTTTTCTTTCAACTAATTCTGGAGTCACTTTACTTTGTCTTCTCTCTCTCTTTTGTTCCTTTCAACCCCACTTTCCAAGCATTCCTCATAATAGCCATCCCACTCATGGCTTTTGCCATAAGTCCAAGGTAACACAATACCCCAAGTTGGGTCAGGGCCAAAACGAAGTTGTTACTACTGTTATTAGCCACCTCAACTTATGCTTTTTGGCATAAGCGAGGTGCACATTTCCAAGGAGACCATGGACAACACATTTGTTCCCCCGAAAAGATATTTAGGGTGAAAAAGAAAGGTCCCAATTTAAGCTCAGATATGTGGACCAAAGAAGGAAAAAAATTTCCATTCGGTTTCTTCTTTTATTTGGGTTAGAAATGGCCTTTCTTGAATAAGGGCTATGATACTTTCCTAATTGTTTGTTACAGCTTACGTTTAAGCAGAACTAACCAGGACCAAGTTCTAAGGATAGATGGAGGGCTCTCCTTCCCTCTCTTTTCGCTTCATTCAATTTCCTCACATCTCACTTGACATGGCCATCACTATACCAACCAGATTTTAGCACCTAGTTTCGAATTAAGGACTTAGGGTAAATGTTCAATGTGTAACTCTATTGCACGCTTAGAGCCAGCACATTGTCAGTTCTATGCCTAGTTATGCTTTTATTTTCAGTTTATGAGATATCATTTTAGCCACATGCTCTAAGAATTAAACGATTTACAAGATCTAAACATGATGCCGGTTCAATAGAAAACAATTAATCATGTCTTTTTGGGGAACAAGAACTCGGCAAAAACCCAAAGAGGATAGTAAGTTGGGCTACTCATACTGCAAACCCTAACACTCACCTTTCATTTACCCCACCCCCCAACAAAAAGGCATGCAATTGGTCCCCACTGCATTAAAAAAGCAAAGATTAGAGGGGTAGGTGAGCAAACCTGTGGCGCATAGCGGCCGCTCGATCAACAACGGGTGGGTCCGGTTTCCCAGAACCCACATCCTCTGCATCTGGACCCCTCAGTGGTTTCCTCAGCATCTTGACACCCTTCAGTGATTTCCCTCCATTCAACCACGCACCAATCAGTAATGCCTCTTGCTGTCTCTCGTGGCGTAGCCTCAGACGGCCCCGCCCGCTATTCTGTGATGCCTCTGATTGGTGTGCCTCCGCTGAGCAGTGAGGCTCCTGCCTCGCGCCCTTCTCCATCTTCCATCTCTCTCGCGCCCTTCTTCCTTGCTCGCGCCTCAATCTTTGATCCACCCCGACGGCTCTTGGCACTCTCTCGAGGGGAAGGTGGGTGAATGTCTGAGGTTGCAAACAACCCGCCGCCATACAGTGTCCCCCTCAACAAGGCTCTACAGGTCCCGGCACTCTCCGCCTCTAGGATCGTGTTCGTGTCTGCCCGGAAGACTGCAACTGCAACCTGAAGAGTCGACACATCTACCGAGGTGATGGGCGGGCTACACTCTCAACTCGATGCATCTAGTCGCTGTGAACCTCAGCAATCTTCCGCTGCATCTTTCCCTCATACGCGCTCAGACTCGGTAATAGACTTTTGCATCCATGGATAGATATGTGCAAAGAGTGGCAATTTGGTGCCTCCATTTTTTGGACTCTTACAAGCGGGAAGCGGGGGGCCGGTAATGGTATAGGGGCTGTTGAAGAAGATCTCGGGGCATGGCTAACTCCCAAACGGGATAGACTCGACCGGGTTAGTGTTATTGGAAACGCCTGTTGGTAGGCGGTGCGGGCCCTGGGCACCGTATCCACAAGATAAGCAAATAAGTGGTTGCAGCTCTGAGGGCCTCGACGTGGGGCCAACTCATTTGCCTCGTCTCTTATGAGGCCGACGTCAACAGGTGCCCTGCGGGTCTTCAACTGATCTATTGTGCCATATGTGCACACCTCCTGCGGTCCTGCAAAGTGGCAAAAAGTCATACACGTGAAGGGGATAGTAGTGTGACCTTGAATGCCCCATCGTGCAAATGACTGCCTGAAGAAGCCTGCAGTCCAACCGCTCGATCCGGCTATCATCGCTGCTATAAACACTACTTCGATCCCAAGTGACGATTTATCATCAGCTGTGGGGGAAAGGCAGTGAGGGACGAGCATTCCACAGACTTTGCTACGAACGTGAGTTTGGCCTTCTTGGATGGCCCCCTTCCGTTCAGTGACCCAATCTTGCACCCTCTCCGTCGAACTGATAGTGGCAGTTGCCATCCACCTCTTGGTGGTCTCTCCCATCCTGCTTTGCCGCAAGAACTGACCATCCTTCCACTATCTGCCGCGTAGTCGAACCTCGGCAGTGTGGGAGTCCGCGTAGCATCTCTACTCTCGCCGTATAGGAACTAGGCGGATAGCTGTCAGGAAAGGTCAACCTGCACGCCACCCCGTACTCGAACCTGCTCTTGTGGGGCTGTTTACGGGAGCAGCCTGCCCTATCGATCTGTGATCGGTAGTCGCTACGTAGGATGCGTATAACTCTCGAGACCACTTCCTCGCTGTTCGTCCCAACTGGCGGGCTGTCCACTCTAAGCGATGCCTGTGTAATATTGTTTGTGGAATCTTCCGGTCTCGATGGGAGAATCCCCTGTAATACCCCCCTCTCCACGGTGATGTCTTATTCATTCTCCTTTATTCATCAGAATTTGGCATCGGAGTACACTTTAAACTGGCCTCGACGCAACTCAAAAACCACCATGTCCCACCTGTTTTTGCTTCATAGGCTGGGGTGGGGACCTGGGCTGGTGCGCTGGATGTAGAGTCCTGAACTGTCAGCCTCACAGACCGAGGCTACGCCTACAACACAACAGTGGCGGGTGCGGGAACAAGCAAGGAGGCCTGAAGCTTCCTCCTCGGACAGGAATACGCCTAAGGAGCGACGCTCCTTCTCATTTTGTGGCTGACCAGAGGTGTGCCGGTCAGTGTGCACTCCCTCATCAGACTGGGAGGCAGTTGACTACGCCGGACGCCCACCTTCTTGGGTGTTGGCTCTGGGGGCACGTGTAGCCAGGAAGGGGCGGATGTTCCTAGGGGCATGTACTCATGGTCCTGCTCATCATCAAGACGATGACCATGTGGTGCCGACGGTGCGCAGACTTTAGATCGCACCGCGGCATAAGTGCGGTCTTGCTTGGGTTCCATAGTCGATAGTACCTGTAAAGGAGAAAATATTATATGAGTAGTAGCAATCAAGATAGGCAAGCCAATATGACATTAAACTTTGAAAATAGTGTGTAGTATTTGTAACTGTATCACACGACGAGACCTCGTGACGGCTCGTCGTGGCTAGGACGGACCGTCCACGAGGTCCGGTTCGTTTGGTACTTGGTCTATGTATATATAAAGAACCTGACGCGGGGTATCTGACGATCATGACGTCGAGCAGAGACGGACCGTCGTGGTACGACTGGTCCGTCGTAAGAGAGGCCGTCGTAGGACACTTAGGAATGTTGGAGAGACCCTTATCAGATAGGTCTCTGACGCATTATACGGTCGTGCGGACGTACCGTCGTGGGTATGACGGTCCGTTACACATGTCATTGGCAGTGTGCTAGTGTTTCTTTTTCTGGAACGGACCCTACGACGGTCCCATAGTTGTACGACGGCCGTCATTCGGGGTCTCGTTCTGAGGTGACTGCAGCATCACAGGTACCCTAAACACCCCTGATGAACCCAATTGGTCTTGTAGTCTTGTTGACCTATTTTGGTCCATCCGACTACCTCGAAAACTACCAATGTCGAAATCACCTATGCCTCGGGTTCGACATGGCAAATTCGAACATTGAGATCCTTGTTTAGATATAATCACATCAAGGACACAGTCTACCCTAAGAACTAAGCTCAAACTAACTTATGAACCAATTCAAGATAATGATATAAATTTAAAGACACTACCTTGAAAATGTAGAACACCAAGTGGTCGAGACATGATTCAGGTGCAAGGTAGATACTAATAGCAGCAGGCACCGTCACTAGTAGATATGATGATAAAGTTTTGGGGAGATTGTTGGAGTAATGAGGCATTGGGGGAGGTGGGGGGAGTTGAAAAGGAGGGGAGATGAGAGTATGTGGAAGTTAATGGTGTGAAATATGGAGGGGTGGGAGTGTAACGGTCAGATTATGAAAAGGTTCCATCCGGGTGGGGTCTTGTAGAATTCATTAATCACTGACGCGATCCTCGACGTAAGGTCCTCGCATTTGTGATGGGCCGTCGTAGGTTCCTTTCGTGTGCCCCCTAATATTCAACATGACAGACTACATACCTGGTGTACGGATGCCTACCACGGTCCTTTGCATGTGCAACGTCCGTCGTTGATCCGTCAGTGGCTACTGCGAGCAACTGTTTCTGCAGAATTTCCCGTGATGTGCCTGCACATTTTAAAAAAACCCATTAATAGAAAAAAAATGCTTACCATTCAACAGACGATATGTATTGGGTTGCCTCGTCCCAACATCCGCCTGATTTAATGTCGCGCACGACTGAGAACACTTTGATTACTCAGACTTCATCAAGATGGTTTGCCTCTATTATTTATTTCCCCCCGATGCTTAAAATTCCCAAAATAGAGTTTTATTTATATTCTAATCGCTATTCCTCAAAAAAAACCGCACTCCCTCCTTGATTTAACTCAACCTGCTCCATGGGTAATACTTGGGTAATCAAATAAGGGCCGTCCTTTGGACTTGAGCTTGCCGGAAGACAAGGCAACCCCCAGAACTGTCTACAAGCACAAATCCCCCACCATAAAACATCTTGTTTTGCACTTTTCTCTGTTCCGTCTCCTCTTCATCTTTCTTTGTGGTCTATGCATATACCGATTGGAGTTCACCACTCTGCCTCGGGTCTTACACATGTTGAAGGTCGCTTCTTCATTATCAGCCGGAAAGTCATCTGTCCTTCTCCATATAAACAAGGCTCACTACCTTAGCAGGAAAATGGCCCTCCCAGAATAATAGCACTTCAAAAAATCGACTTCACAATCCAGATAACAAAATCACCAGTAAAGAATGATATTCCAACTTTTCTAGCACATCATGGAGTTCCCTATAGGCCGTTTTTCACGGTCCGATTAGCCATCAGTATCCGCTTGTAGTGGGTTTTGGATCCGCCAATCCCAACTTCTTGCAATTGAGAGGGGCAATGAGATTTATTGCTTGCCCGCCCCAGATCACATAATGCTTTCGTCAAAATGTAATGACACCACCTGTATAAGGGATAGATGAACGCACCATGATCTTCTTTCTTTGTACGAGGATCTCGTGAGCGATAGCACTACAGTGCTGCAGGCTTCATCCTCTTAAAGTGACCGATCTTTTCTTTGTGACCAGATCTTTCATAAATTTGGCCGTAACCGGGCATTTGTTTTCTAAAAGCTTTTACCAAAGGGACATGGAGAGAACGTTGCTACAAACATAGTTTATAACGCCCGGTTTTACCATCCTCGGTCTTTTTCACTAACTTCTGAGGGAAAGGTGGTGGTGGCCCGGCATGGGAATTACCTTGAGGGTGCCTTCTTCTGCCTTTTTTTTCCATGACTTTCCTCTGCTTCCCCACAACTCTTTACCACCTTCTCATTATCCTTTCTCACATTTTTTCCTCGGCAGATGGCATAGGTGGGTCAAGTTGGCCTACTAACCCCGAGTGGTGATTGCCATACAGTTCGCATCATTCTTTAGATTTTGGACAGTGTTGCTAGGAAGAGTTTCCGTTGCCGTGTGTTCCACTGTCGCAGATAATTGGGCCCCTTGCAATTTGATCTTTAAATGAAATGCGTTGTTCAACTTTTTGCCCAATACTAGCTAAATCACCCCTCAATTCCTTTAATGTGCTCATCCACTAGCTCGAACCTCCTCATCATTTAATTCAACTATCCTCAACTAATCCTCAACTCGCGCCATCCTATCTCCACCTCCCGTATGAGTAACTTACATTCAATCACGGTTTTTGAGGAGGACATAGGGTGTCCACTCCTGTCGTTTTTCTATTGCCATAGTTACTCCTAATGAAGTTGTTGTCGCGTGTTAGTTACCATCTCGACATAAGGACGCCTCACGGTTGTAGTTACCGTATTCCGACCTTGGTTCCTTGACCTTGGCGCATTATCTGATTTTGATCCTTGGGCGCTTGTCGGAAAAACCCCCCCTCTGTTTCTTTACTGGCTAGGAATATCCTCCCAATAAATACCACTCATCGTTTGAAAGTGGTGGTTAAAAGCCAAGTAGTGACTGCATTAATCTTTTCTTTTTCCCCCCACTGACATGTTTTAGTCCAACAAGCTAGTTCTCATTTGGCCATTTCTTCACGAATATCATCTGTGGCTTGGTTGTGAGTGGACGACACTGCAAAAGTGTTTTCTTTCTCCCTGGTAACAGATTTTTCTGTACTCAAGCTTTGTTATTCCGGGAGATTTTTTTCTAATTTTTCCGCTATCTCCGTATAAGGACATTCTCCATACGATCCACCTTCTATAGTGTCCAATACCCCAAACCGCTTTTTTTGGTTATCATCTTGTCCCTATAGAGTATTCTTTCTTTCAGTGACTCATCATCTACAAACACGGTGATTTGAACCTTCTCAAGAATGAGGTCACTAACCCAGAACTACTACTGACTCTCCTGGTAGTGGCCACCAAAGTTATTCACCCTGTCCTTTGTGGTTTAGTTTCTTGGAGACCGGAATTAGTCGTGCTAATAAACATCCCTTCGTTGATTCCAGTAAGATGGAGTTTTTATGGAGCTCAGTGAACCACAATAGCCCTCTCCCGTCAGTGAGAGAGGAAACACTCTTAGCCCCTATAACATCGATCCAAATCCGCCTCGCCCCCCACCTTTTACCTACCACCTTACCGTAGCTATAATGGGCCTGTGATCCTCAGAAGGTTAGCCCTGAAACAAACCTCTGGCTGTGAGCATTTGCCAGATCAGACTACTAGTTTACGCACAAAAGTGTGGCCTTTGGGTATAGGAGGCAAAAACCAGTGGCCCCATCCGAATCTACTATGTTTATCATAGCCCCTCTGTAGTATGCTGGGGCCGTGGAGCGGGATTCTGTCCCCCTCTGTTGTGTTCACCCGGAGCATCGGGTACCATCTGACCATGAACATCACGAGCTGGAATGTTCTGGTTTGGATCCTCATCAATTGATTCCCAAATTACGATTCATCTGTTTCGCAGTGTTCGCCCTCTAATTTCGTGATAGTAGGGGAACAACGGTTCTCTCCTCTCCTTGTATTGGGCATACAATGAGGATAGTTTCTGAAAATAAATCAAAAACAATAAAACAAAGTAAAATCAAGAAATATCAACTAAACGATAGTAATAGTTCAAGTTAATCTAAAAGCTAGTTCCCGGCAGCGGCGCAAAATTTATACGCTCAAACTCCTTTCTCAAATAAAAGTAAGCGGCTCGCTCAAGTACATAACCCAACTATGAGGTTGGGATCGTTCCAACGAGGACAATAGTCTAGACTTAACTTTAACTTGTTATTACTATTGTTCGGTTTGATAACGGCCACTTAGAAAGTAAAAAAAAAAATGTAAAAAGGGGGTTTTGTATTTCCTAATAACGTAAAAGAACAACTAAATTGAAAGAGACCTTACAGTTTTGAAGTTGGGTTTTTATCAATTAAATCAAGTCACTAGGGTTTAACGTGTTCCCGCACAGGGTCATAACTTGATAATTCTAACATAACAATTCTTTCCTAGTATCTGCATTCAAGTGATTAAGTTAGTTTTTCGACCTTTGGTCCGGCATCTAGAAATCTCACTCCGCACCTTGCGGCTACGTGTGTGTTGCTTTCCTAACCCTTATCGTTACCGTCATATTAAGCATCGTATTCGATATTTGACTAAGATTACTACCTCATACATCATACTAGCCTATTAGATCGTAATACACTATCTATGTTAATAATTATTTTCCTATTATCTACCTCCTTGGTCCGGCAGTAAGCGTAAGGGCGATTTCTAACGTTGATCATCCGTTAAAAAGACTTCTAAGCAAAAGAATTAAAACTGCAAGACCTTTTCTGATTGTTATTTTAGCTATGGTTTATCTCATTATTTGCCTTGGTTCCCACACCCTAGTTTATGGATTTAGTTCCATAGCCATAAACACAAATGCAAATATATAAATAGGAATTCATGTACTTACTTCAATGAGAAAAGAATAAAGTCCGAAAAATTGCTTGATTAATCACCAAAAATTACTTGTAAGAATCTCCAATGACAAACACTAATCCATACAGGCAATAAATGATTTCTAATCTTACAGAGTCTAACCTCCAAAACGAGGTTTTTTCGAAACTAATTTATATGAAAAATAAAAACCTATTAACAAAGAGAACTAATTTCATGGAAATCTGCCAAACGCGGCTGGGTCGACGGACCACGCGACTACCGTCGGGGCATGACGGACCATCGTGGACTCCGTCGCCCCTACTGTGGCAATGATCTTCTACTACTCTAACTATCTACTGCTTTCTTCATTCCCCTCACACGGGAAAGTGTGACGGACGTCATAAGCACAACGGTCCGTCGAGGTTTCGTTTCAAAGACTTCACTTCTTGGAATTGGGTACTCTGGGATCCACTTCTCTGATCTTCACGACGACCTGCAGGACGGACTGACATAGCAATGACGGACCGTCACAACTTCGTAATCCAACACTTGTAGACTTACCCTCTTCCTTCAGCAGCTTCTCTACTCTGCCCCACCTACGTACCTCATAACTCCGTAGGTTGGTCTCTTCTTGCATTCTCTCTCAATCTTCGCATTTGCGTTGTACCATGTCCTTCTGCAAAACAAAGAAAACTTGTATAAAAATGAGGCACAAAAAGGGCTTTTGGACGCCCTAATCTAAGGAAAAAGCT